>CAXKVW010000351.1:17500-590027 GCA_964058825.1 Carex arenaria | reverse complement strand
ACACTGATGCTCAGATTTGGGAGGTAAATAATTTCAGTAGCTTTCAATACATGAAAGCATAGTTTTCAGAATTTTCACAACCTTGACCCTTTTTAATCTTTTTCGTATCTATTTTGCAAAGTAAATCAGTAAAAAAATTGTACAAGAATATATAGGAACTTAGTGACACACAATAATTTAATGATTGACTTTAGTCTTTTTTATCTTTGGTGTAGGCTTTGGATAGTTGCCAGCTAGGAGATGAAATCCGGAAGAAGGAATTGAAGCTCGACTCTACAGGTTTGCATCATATTTGCTTGTTGCTGTTTTTGTTATACTAACTTTTTTTTTTTTATGATCTTATTAATTAATCTTTTGCAACCAGCTCAAACATTATCCAATTACTCGTAATGGCATCCAATATTTGGAACCTTCATAAAGCCTGAGAAATAATTTCCCTTGATTGTAAACTCAACATAGCATATTTTCATAACAATTCAAGCAAATTAATGAGGGGCCTAAAACCGAATTATTCAGCATGTCTTAGTTTTCCTACAATCTTAGCAACCCTCTACTTGCAGTGACAGAGAGCGGAGAGAATTGGAGTGTGGGCCAGCGTCAGCTGGTGTGCCTTGGGCGTGTGATTCTGAAAAAGAGCAAGATTTTGGTTCTTGATGAAGCAACAGCTTCAGTCGATACAGCTACAGACAGCTTGATTCAAAAGACTTTGAGGCAGCAGTTCTCAGATTCGACTGTGATAACTATTGCACATCGAATCACCTCAGTGCTCGATAGTGATATGGTGCTCCTACTTGATAATGGTTAGTGTTCCCTCAATTACATTTTGGTTTTTGTTGGACCAATTTCGTTGGAAATAATGTTTCTTTGAATATGGGCTTTAACTTTTAAGTTATATTTCTAGCCAGAGGTTCTTGATAAAAATAATTTGTTGTGCAATTTTGTTTCACATTGGTATATTTACGAAGATGCTGTGCATTATCTTTTTTGGATATTTTGTGGGAATTCTAAACAAAATTATTTATTCTTTTACTTTAAACAGGTGTTGTTGTGGAACATAATACCCCAGCAAAATTGTTGGAAGACAAGTCGTCTTTGTTTTCGCAGCTTGTGTTAGAATATACGATGAGATGATCAGTATAGTAGATGTTATTAACCAAGTAATCCTTAATGTAATTCTACTTTGTTATTCCACATGCAAATTTGACTGTGATTAATATTTGGAATGATAAGGTATTGAAATACGTAGTTTAGCAGTTCTAATGCAAAATGAGCATGGAAGATGATTTCAGGATTATAATACCACAAAATGTGCAAGGAAAATAAAATTTTGTAGCTGCAGATGTATGTCTATTAGATGCAAGTACAAGCTACATGCAATTATTAATGCAATAGTTTTATAACTTCTGCTGAGTGTTGTTGCTTTTTTTTTTTTTTTTTTTTTTTTTGTAAATTGTTGGGACTTGTGACTGTTTGATTGTAACTACGATAACGAAATTATCCTTCTTTTCCACCCATTCAATGTTTTTCATCAACATGGGTAAATTTGTGGCTTTCTGGTAATTTTGACATCTTAGGTTTCCGAGTTGGCTTCTCCTGGGTCACTGTTGTATACTACTCATGGCTGTTTCTTCTTTTTGTTAATTATTGGCACCTTTTATTTTATGTATATATTACTTATTCTCTTTCTGCTATCTTTTTTGGTAAATCAGGGGGGCTACCTATATATATATTTCTGGTAAAGCAACGGGGGTGGTTGTAAAATTTGCAATAGCGTTTTTTGTTTTTTTTTTGGAAATTTCCTCTTTGAGCTAGGTCTGTGACATATTTGTGGGTTGTGTTTTTGTATTTAAGGTTGTGGCAGTTATAAATTTGGTAACTCAGGGGTTCTTAATTAATTTGTAAATTTGAGTTTATATATGTTATTTTTGGTCGTTGAAGTTTGTGAGATACATTAATTGTTGTCTCATTAAATTATTAGTTCACTGTAGGCTCTCTTGTATATTTGATTTGCTTGCAAACTTAATTTATAGTACGTATCTAAAGAGGAGGAGACTGATCAAGACTTGCTCTGCGCAGCCTCCTTAAATTCCCCACGGGTTTCTGCAACTTGATAAACAATTAATACATATAAACGTCATTAATTAATTTCATCCTACTTCAGAAGACAATTGCAATTGTAACTGCGCGCTTTAATTAATGATGCTGTTGAAGGTCAATATCGACCGGTCATATATATTTTATTAATTAGAAGCATTTCTTCATCAATGACGATGCACAAGTTACGTCCCATGGATACTGGTAATAAACAATATTATGTGAGTAATATTTTAATTAAATGTTACATTCATTACTTACTTGTACAATTTTTATAGTATACTAGTATGGTGCCCATGCGTTGCAATAGAAACATATTATAAAATTGAATATAATATGAAGATATATTTTTTATTTGACATTCACACAAAATTAAGAAAAAAATATTAAATGAAAATAAAAGGCACACACGAGAAAAATAGAAATCCAAATAATAAATAACAATAAAAGAAACAACAAATGGAAAAAACGAATCAAATATAACATGAAAATGAATCCATTTATTTCATAAGATATGATATAAATGCATAAATAAGAGAAAATGAAGAAATAAGAAAATAATTTAATTTTTTGAATCAAAAATAGATTTAAGGAGGAATAAGGAAACAGATCGCTAGAGATTCATTCTTAATTGTGACAAACTATATATAGCAGTATGTGTGGTGAGTATATTTTTAACTAAATTTAGACTTCTACACATAAAATAGATGTATTTAATCAAAAGAAGACAGATTATGTGATTTGAGGGCTGATATTAAATCTGAAAATTAATCTTTTAATCTTAGCCGTTGGCAGATCAGGACAACTAAGTGCATTATATAAGAATGAAGATATATTAATTTGTGATTTTGATTTTGACAACCACCATAAAAAAAAAATATTGTTCTTCCCGTATATGACTTGATCAGCATCCACTTTTTAATTGTTGCATACATCAGATATTTTTGTCTTATATTTATCAACTTTATATTTTAACTAATCCCGTCAAATTAATATTCTCCACTTTGCAAAACTTTTATCTAATAGACTCGGCATTGAATTCGCTCTTAATTTCTATTGTAAGCTTCTATCACATAGTTTAAACGTTTTATCAAAAAGTTTGCTTGTTTATTTCTGTATTTGAGGAATATTAACTGTATAGCAACATGAATCAATAATTTTTTATATATAGTATATCAACTTGACATTTTTCCAATGAACGCCAAACTAATATTGTTCAACGAAAAAAATGTTGTAAATATGTTATTTATTATATGGTTTGAATCCTTACGGAATTTTATTCAATTCAAATCTTTACCAAATAATAACTTGAATCAAAATTGTTTAAAAAATATATGTAATTAATTATACAAAATATATCTACAAATATAATTTAATTGAACAACGTTCTGATTATAAAAATATTAATTAGATGTACTTTAGACCCACTCATTTTTTTGGGTAGTGAAATATGTTAATTTGAGGAGTGAGGCTATATGTATAGCGCGGATTGGTTCATACTATGAATTAATATCTTTGTTTTTAAAGTTCAAATAGTCGATCTGACTCATTTAACATGATTTCTGATGAAAATCTATTTGAAAACTAAATTTTATATTTTTAGAATTTTTTTACTATTTATTTTAGATAGATACAAAGTCAGTACTTATGAATGGTCTAGAATTTTTAGATCGAGTGATTTTCTATTAACATATACTTATGTGAATAATTTGTAAACATTATTTTTTTTAACTTATTAATTAACAAAATCTAAAAGTAACAATTTTTTTTAATACATGTGGAAGAATATTGTAATCATCTAACAATTTTTTTTTTTGTCATATGAGTTTTAATTTTTTTTTTATTATTAGCAAATTAGAAATACATGTATCATGGAGAAAAAAATAGTGGTTTTCTGAACTCACGTATCTTTCAACTGATGTAATTTTTTTTTATAAATGATCTGAATGGTCAAAGTAAATGTTTTGAAGTCGTCCATATTCAACTAAAAATATTGTATATGTTTCTTCTGGTCTCTTTCCGGCTACCTAAACCTATGCACAAACAATTGCTGGGAGAGAGCTTAGAATTTTACATATTTATTTCCTGTTTTCTTCTTCATTTTCTACTCAAACAAGGCTGTGATTTTTGCTCTTCAAAGAGCTACTTTGATTTCTCCCTGTTCCATATTCTCTTCGCATATGTAAACCAATACAGAAAGGAGGGGAGGAGAAGAGAAAAAACAAGGTCTTATCTCTCTAGCTAGCTCCTCTGCTCAAAACAAATGGCCGTTCATCTATTAATTGATCTTCGGTTCTTGTTACTACCCAACAGTTTGTACTATTTCTCTGTTTCGTTCCATGTAGCTTTCTTTCTCTTTCTCTCTCTGGTTTGGCTTTGTAGAAGGTTTGAGGAGGAGAGGTCCACAGAGAATGCAGAGAACAATGATTTCTTGTATTACAAATTGACCTTTCATACCTCTCTTGGTCTTGGTTTGTTCTACTTACTCTTCTCTGTTTTCAGTTATTTATGGTCTAATTCTGATTTTCTAATTGAATTGGACTTGGGGATCAGAACCATCTTTTGGTTTCTCTTCTCTTGCTACATGCGATTTGAATTTGGAAGATTGAGTGAAAAGAAATTTCCTGTCTCACTAAGAGTATTGTTTGGTCTCTTTCTACTCATATCTCTATATTCTCTTGTTCTACATCTCCTCTCTTTGCAAAATAATGCAGTTGTCGGGGCACATTTCTGGGTCCTCGATTTCGGGTCAATTTTCATGGCCTTGTTGCTTAACTATGCTGGTATTTTTGGCACACAGAAAAACAGAGAACCTGATTCACTTCTCCAAGAACCTCTTCTAAATAGAACCTGTAACAGCAGCAACAGCAACAATACTAGTAGTGGTTCCAAAAATGCTTCTCTGTATACCAATGCTGGATTCTTCAGCTGTCTGACATTCTCTTGGATCAGTCCCTTGCTCTCTCTTGGCTACAGAAAAACTTTGGACCCGGAAGACATACCAATGGTAGATGAGAGAAATTCAACCAATGGCGTCTTACCTATCTTCAAAACCAAGCTAGACTCGCAAACAGGTGCTAATGGTAGAGTCACAGCCTTTAAAGTCGTCAAAGCAATGATTTTCACTTATCCGCAGGAAATTATCATAACTGCTATCTATGAGATTGTCACCACTCTCTCTTCCTATGTGGGCCCATACCTGATTGACTCCTTTGTGCAATACCTAAATGGTAAACGGTCCCCTGGACAAGGTTACTTGTTGGTATTTGCATTTATCATTGCCAAGATATTTGAATGTCTCTCTTCGACGCATCGTGGTTTTCAATTGCAACAAGTTGGGGTAAGGTTACGAACGGCTCTTATTGGCACCATATACCAAAAGGGGCTCACTCTATCCAGCCAGTCAAGACAAAGCCATACAATTGGTGAGATGATAAACATAATGAGTGTAGATGCTAATCGAGTCAGCAACTTCACTTGGTACATCCATGAAATCTGGTTGGTGCCAATGCAAATCAGTCTCGCATTGACCATACTGTACTCAAGCCTTGGCATCGCATCGGTATTTGCACTAGCTGCAACTATTACTATCATGCTCACTAATATACCACTCAGCCGTATGGAAGAGAACTATCAAGAGAAAATGATGGGTGCTAAAGATGAACGCATGAAAGCCACCTCAGAAGTTCTGCGGAACATGAGGATTCTAAAACTCCAGGGGTGGGAAATGAAATTTCTTCAAAAAATCTGCAATTTGAGAAACAAATGAGGCAAGATGGATAAAGAAACTTTTCTATGTGAACGCTGGTGTCACAGTTTTCTTCTTGGGAACGCCAACTTTTGTAGCTGTCATCACTTTTGGGGCTTGCATGGTTATGGGTATACCGCTTTCCACAGGTAAGGTTCTCTCGGCCTTGGCTACATTCGGGGTGTTGCAAGGGCCGATATATAGCCTTCCTGCAACAATTTCTGTGCTAATTCAAACAAAAGTTTCTCTGGATAGAATAAGTTCTTTCTTATGTTTAGAGGACTTGCCAAATGATGTCGTACATAGGGCCTCCAAAGGGAGCTCCAAGGTGGCAGTTGAGGTGCAGAATGGTACATTCTCATGGGACCTCGAGAGTGAGGTAGCGACATTAAAAGATTTGAATTTTAGGGTGTTGCATGGGACAAGGGTTGCATTGTGTGGTACGGTGGGGTCTGGTAAGTCGAGTTTGCTGCTAAGTATACTCGGTGAAATGTCAAAAGTATCTGGTGAGGTTAAGTTGTGGGGTTCAACTGCATATGTCAGCCAGTCGCCATGGATACAGAGTGGCAAGATTCAGGATAACATTTTGTTTGGTACAGAGATGAATGGGGATCGTTATGACAATGTGCTTCAGGCATGTAGTTTGAACAAAGATTTGCAGATGTTGCCACATGGAGATCAGACAATTATTGGTGAAAGAGGGATTAATTTGAGTGGTGGCCAGAAGCAGAGGATCCAGATAGCTAGGGCTATGTACCAGGATGCTGATATATTTCTTTTTGATGATCCCTTTAGTTCTCTTGATGCACATACCGGGTCGCATGTCTTCAAGGTAAATCGTTTTTTGGTTTCACTTTTTTTGAACTTATTTAGGATATGCATGTACTGCAATTCTGTGCACTATGATAATCAGAGTATAAATTGCCGCCAACCATCAAAAAAGATAATCAGAGTATAAGAAAGAAATGTTTAATCCTGACGGTTTTTGTCAACATATGTAACATGCACGTTTCTATCTTAGGTTTAGTTCTATCTGTAGGTTGAAATTGAATGAAGATTCCAATTTTCTAAATTTCTATAAAATTTGTAGGAATGCTTATTGAGGTTTCTGGCATCAAAAACAGTGATCTATGTCACACACCAAGTCGAATTCTTACCGGCTGTAGACCTCATCTTGGTAAATTTTCTTCTGGTAATTATATCTTAGGGATGTTTCTTTCAAAGTGTACTAACCAACTTTATTTTTTCTTGGAAGGTAATGAAAGAGGGAAAAATAGCACAATCAGGCAAATACCACGAATTACTTGAATCTAGCCAGGAGTTTATGGAACTTGTATGTGCACACAAAAACGCATTGTCAGCACTCAACTCCTTTTTGCTGAATGAACTGGATGCATCCGGTTCAAATCAGAAAACCGATAAGGGGATGTCATTAGAAAAGGCAAACACTACAATTCCAAATGGACAACTCGTACAAGAAGAACAGAGAGAGAAAGGGAAGGTAGGATTTTGGGTCTACTGGAAATACATCACAATTGCATACAAAGGGGCGCTGGTACCGTTAGTCCTTCTCGCACAAATTTCTTTCCAGATCCTCCAAATAGGGAGTAATTACTGGATGGCTTGGGCTGCCCCAGTGTCAGAGGATATGGCCCCACTTGTCAGTAGTATGATGATCATATCTGTGTTTGTGGCACTGGCACTTGGGAGTTCTCTATGCATACTGGCAACGGTTCTGCTTCTCATTACAGCTGGCTATAAAACTGCAACGATTTTATTTGAGAAGATGCACTTTAGTATATTTCGTGCGCCTATGTCATTTTTTGATTCTACACCTAGTGGTCGGATTCTCAACCGGGTAACTCAATCATTAACTAGTTATTTTAATATTATATAAATAAAATAAAACAATCTTTTCTGGAGGTGAAATTTTTTGCTTATCTAGAATCATCATTAGCAAAAATGAAAATACCTCTATTGTAGTGGTAATTAGATTCGGGAAGTTATTACATTTCTAAAAGATCATACAATAGGAAGTGAAAGGATATCCCATTAGTACTGTGGTAAATTTACTAGACACAATACTGAGTATTTTTCATTAATTTGCACAGGCAACAACAGATCAGAGTATGGTTGATACAGGCATGCCATATCTGCTTGGTTCTTGTGCATTTACAATCATAGAACTTCTTGCTATTATAACTGTTATGTCACAAATTACATGGCAAGTGTTTGTTGTGCTTCTTCCGGTGACTGTCCTATGTGTCTGGTGTCAGGTAACTTCTATTTTATTGTGAGCATTTGTAAACATTTATTTGACAATTAAATAAAAAATTGCCGTATTTTTTTTCCTTATTTTTAAAATCTAATTTTCTCTCTCTATATAGTTTCCTAAATGTGTTATTTCAGAGAACCAGGTGTTAGGTTACTATTCTAAAGTTATGATTTTGTCAGTTACTAGGCAATCATGTATATATTTATTTATTTTTGAGATAAAGATAAGAGCCAAACCAACTTTAGATGTCCATGAGGGATTCCCTCCCATCATAGTTTTGAACTTGCGACCTCTCAAATGAAAGGTATTGCCTCTAGCCGCTAGACTAAAGACCGGCTCTTATTAGTAGGCAATTATTGTACGATTTTCCTAGTACAATTGGTGTAAGATGTCCAAAATGGGATTAATTTAAGTTCCTACATATATGGATTAGAAAACTTAGGAATTGATGACTTGCTCATACAATTCATTGTTCTAAGCAGAGATATTACATAGAAACAGCAAGAGAATTGTCGAGACTAGTAGGTGTGTGCGAGGCTCCAATAATCCAACAATTTAGTGAGTCTCTAACAGGTTCGACCACAATTAGGAGTTTTGGCAAGGAATTGGATTTCAAGGGAAGATATGGAAGACTAATGGATGATTTCTCGAGGCCGAATTTCTACAGTTCGGCGGCCATGGATTGGCTCTCTTTGCGTCTTGAAATGCTCTCTTCAGTCATCTTTGCCTTTTGTCTGGTGTTCTTGGTGACAATACCGGCTGGTCTGATTGATCCAGGTATGTATATTTATTTTAATTATAATTGAAACCCAGGGCCAGATAGATGAAATAGTAAATCTAAATTTAAATTTTCACTTCAAGAAATTAAAAGACAGTTCTTCCTCTGCTAAATGATGGCATAAAAGAAACTGAAAAATAGTAAAGACAGTTGGCATTATACTGTATTAGTTTCAGATTCAAGGTAATATGACCATTTCATTATATAAAATTTACATACAAGAATTTAGCTCATATCAATCTTTTAGTAAAAAAAAAACAGCTATTTTCTGACTCAAATAGGTGGATTTCACCTAACACAATTTTTTTTTTTTTTCAAATTTTCATCTAATATAGGGTTTGCTGGCGTTGCTGTGATATATGGGCTTAATTTGAACACGTTACTATCATCTGTTATCTGGTCATTCTGCACACTAGAAACGCGCATAATATCTGTTGAGAGGATATTGCAATATACAAGCATTCCTAGTGAACCCCCTCTTTCTACTCAGGATGATTTGTTATTAGATTGTTCATGGCCGATACAAGGAGAAATATTGCTTGAAAATCTACAAGTAAAATCTGTTCTTTCTCTATGATTTTCGTATATGGATCTTTCAATTGGTGTTTTTTCGCCTGAAATATATGCTGTGTAAGACTCTAACATGCTGTTGCTAAAAAACTCTCATTCCCAAAGAATGAATTAAGTCGCAATGAATTGCGGGCACTCAAAGTACAATTGTGGCAAACATAAGGATCCTTAATGTTCTAATATAATGTTATCTTTTTTTGTATAGTTACGATACGCACCACAACTGCCATTTGTACTTAAAGGTATCTCATGCACTTTTCCTGGTGGGATGAAAACTGGCATTGTTGGGAGAACAGGAAGTGGCAAATCAACCTTGATCCAGGCACTCTTTCGTATTGTTGATCCCACTGTTGGTCGAATACTATTTGATAATGTTGACATCTGCACCATAGGGTTGCATGATCTACGATCCAAATTGAGTATCATACCACAAGACCCGGCCATGTTTGAAGGAACAATTAGAAACAACCTTGACCCTCTTGAGGAGTACACTGAAGCTCAGATTTGGGAGGTAGTTGAATAGCTTCAAGTCAATAATACCCACCTTTCTGGATAATAAAAAAAGGAGATAAATAATATCAGTATACTTGTCTTTCTTGTATCTCCTTCCAAACAAATATCACATATCATTTGTCATTTCAAGAATGTATATATTTGAATTTGAATATTTACTTGATTCTTTCCTATCTTGGTCTAGGCACTGGATTGTTGCCAACTTGGAGATGAAGTTAGGAACAAAGAATTCAAGCTCGACTCTCCAGGTCTAAAAGAAATTTAATACTTATATCTAGCATTTCCTATATTTGTATAATTGTATGCAACACATATCAATCTCGGGTTTCTAGCAATGACAAACAATTATTAATGCCATTACAAATCTGGTAGAAGTATCATCGAATTGACAACTAAACAACAAAGAACTTTTGAAATTCAACTCTTGTATTATATGAGATGGGAATCCAAAATCAGGATGCCTTAAACACTTCACTGTGTATTTTTTTTTTGAGAAAAACACTTCACTGTGTATTATCTTTGCAAACCTTGAGTTGCAGTGACTGAGAACGGTGAAAACTGGAGCATAGGCCAGCGCCAGCTGTTGTGCTTGGGGCGTGTGATTCTGAAAAAGAGCAAGATTTTGGTTCTTGATGAAGCAACAGCTTCAGTTGACACAGCAACAGATAGCTTGATTCAAAAGACCTTGAAGCAGCACTTCCCAGATTCAACTGTGATAACAATCGCACATCGAATAACCTCAGTGCTTGATAGTGATATGATCTTACTTCTTGACAATTGTTAGTGTTCTCTCGATGTCATTTTTTGTTGTCTTTTTTTTTTGAAACCTTCGCAGAGGCTGCGAAGTCGTGAGAGGGAATCGAACTCTCGACCTTTGGGTACAACAGTCCTAGGACTTTTTCCCAGCCAACTGTGCTACCTCCCCTTTTCACGTCATTTTTTGTTGTTAGTTGAACTGAGTACATATATTTTACTTCCATATTGGTTTTTATGTTCTATTTTCAGCAAGAGGTGCTTGTTGATAATAATTTTAGTAATACCTAGCTCTGCTTTTGTAGTTCCTTGAAGTATGATCCACATTCTTAATTAATTTGAGAAATCTAACCATACTTTAGTTTTTTTCTTTTTTTAATTTTTAATTTGAACAGGTATTGCTGTTGAAAGTGATACACCAGCAAAGTTGTTGGAAGATAAGTCATCATTGTTTTCACAGCTTGTGTTAGAATATATGAGAAGATCATCATAGCTGGCACAAAATGTTACTTAATACTTGATCCGATTGTTCTGAGCTACACTACAAGCAACCTGATGATGATAAAGTTCAGAATAACAAGATATTAAAGTAATGTACAAGTTGTACCGCAAAATTAGCAAATTCAACATTAGGATTATAAGTACCAGTAAGTTAAAAGTTTTGCAGCTGTAGACTGTACTTCTATTTGTAATTTTTAAGTAAACTCCACTTTGAGTATTAATGTGAAAGCTGAATAACTTATTATCAGTGTGTATATGTGATATTGGTTTTATTGTGGTTATTGCAGTTGTTGCCGCTTTTCATTTCATTTTTCTTTTTCCTTTGTATATAGTAGAGCAGATACAGGTAGCTAGATTGACCTTGTCGCTTTCAAACTGCTTTTTTTAGTTTTATTTTTTGTTTGGTTGTACCAGAGATATTTTATTTTTGAAAAAGAACGTTCAAATTCAGATTTTAAAGAAACTGAAATTTGCAATTTTTTTTCTGAAGGCTCATGGAAACAAACTTTGTACTAAGAAGTTGTTTCAAAATTTTCATCTTCCAATTTATCTCTCTTTTCTATCCAAACTGATAAATATAAGACTTTAATGGAAGTTCTATAGCTAGTAAGCTTATATATACATGGATTTATTAAAGTTTGATGGCATGGAAAATACAGAACAAGAACAGAGACCTATATGGTAGGGCTCCTTTACCTTTTTGAATGGGAAATTAAGAATTAATGAACACACAAAAGAAAGGAAAAATGAAAAGAAAAATAGGATACATATATAAGGTGTTCCGACTGGGTTACCGAATTAGATGACCTTGACAAATTTAGTTAATGGCCTATATATATCAACCAAACGGCTCAAATAATAAATAAATCAGAATAAATCTGGCGCCGAACATTAATTGTTCAGCCTGAGAATATATCATAATTAATTAAATTGAAAATTATCAAGTCTCCGCCAGATCTGAATTAATCTAGTTTCAGTCCGTTTCATTTCAATTTTGATTATGTTTTTCTTCTAAAATTATTGCAAATTTGATATATAATCACATCTTTTGATTGAAAATTTGTTTCTCTTAGATGATTCCTTCACTATATATTTCTCACATATTGCGCGCACTCAATTGAGATGCTTTTTAAGGCAGCATTATTGTAATTATTTTATATTTATTCTATTTTAAATTCATTCGTTACCTAACAATAATCAATTGTTATTGACGCCCCTTCATTCAAAAAATTAATGCTAAATAATCCAATCTAGCTCCTACAGCCTAAACCTTTGGACGAATTTCATGAGTACCGCCCTTCAAAAACCGTGAATTATGTATTTCCCATTCTAAATACATTTTTTAAACTTTAATAATTAAAATTCAAATATTAAATATCAAAATAAAATCATTTGATATGTTCTAAATTATTTTCTTTATGTACATATAAAAAATTAATTATGACATTTCAACTATATTTTGATTGTATCAAGAGCTTGCAAAAATACATTAACATTAATTTGGATAATTTATGGATGTTGTTTTTTTTTCAACTTAATTATTGATTCATATAAAACAAAATTGAAAACTTGCAAGTTGTTATGTACATGTAAACAAAATAATATCGATCACATGTAACACAATGAAAAAATGAAGTGATGTTCTAGAAATTAATAATAGTTAGAATAAATAGGAGATAAAAGAGGGAGTGGTTAATGTGTGGTATTTAGGAAAATTAGATTGTCAAAAGGGAGCAATTAGCTATAAATAGTCATGTAATCTTTGGAATCAACATGTGAAATGAAATTTGAGTGTGAACTCTCTTCTCTTCTCTCTCATGCCTTTCTTCCCTTCTTCCTACTGTCCCTCTTCTCTCTTTACTATCTCTTGTATCCAAGTTACCACAAATTATCAAAATTTCCAAAAACTATCTCCAATTGTCATGCTCATTTTGCTCTTAAACATGTTTACTTTTATTTCTTATTAGTTCGAACTTCATCATCATCAAATTGCATGCTTGTGGGCTCGTTTAGTACAATTAGATCAAGCATTAATTAATGAAGTGGCATTTTGAGCCAGCTACGGCGACCTTCTCATATATTCTAACACAAGCTGGGAAAACAATGATGACTTATCTTCCAACAATTTCGTTGGTGTATCATTTTCGACAGCAATACCTGTTCAAATTAAAAAGAAAAAAAAAAGCTAAAATATGGTTAGGTTTCTCAAATTAAAAAGATGAGGATCATCTTTGCAAGGAAGTACAAACACAGAGCACTCACTGTTGCTGACAATATAATATAAAAACCAATATTCAAGTAAATCATATATACTCTGTTAAACTAATAACAAAAATGACACTGAGAAAACACAAACCGTTGTCAAGAAGTAAGATCATGTCACTATCAAGCACTGAGGTTATTCGATGTGCGGTCATTATCACAGTTGAATCCGAGAAATGCTGCTTCAAGGTCTTTTGAATCAAGCTCTCTGTTTCTGTGTCAACTGAAGCCGTTGCTTCATCAAGGACCAAAATCTTGCTCCTTTTCAGAATCACACGCCCCAAACACAACAACTGGCGCTGGCCCATGCTCCAGTTTTCCACGATCTCTTTCACTGCAACTCGAGGTTTGCAAAGATTATATTATACAATGAAGAGTTTTAAGGCATTTTGATATTGATTTGTGTCTCGTACATTACATGAGTTGGATTTGGAAAGTGCTTGTTGTTAAGTTGACAATTTGCAGAAACAATAAATTACAAGATACAAACTAACAAAATAGCATATGAATGAAAACAAAATTAAATTCAGAACTTCTTTTGGACCTGGAGAGTTAAGCTTGAGTTTTTTTTTCTTAACTTCTTCTCCAAGCTGGCAACAATCCAGTGCCTAGACCAAGAGATCAAAGAATTGAGTAAAAATTCCAAATCCAAAAATGTGCCTTTTAGAAATGGAAAAAGATATATGAAATTTGTTTGGAAATAGATACAATAAAGATGGGTATTCTTGAATTACAAGCTATCAAATTCAAATACCTCCCATATCTGAGCATCAGTGTACTCCTCGAGAGGGTCAATGTTGTTTCTAATCGTTCCTTCAAACATGGTGGGGATTTGCGGTATGATGCTCAATCGGGACCGTAGATTATGCAATCCAATGGTACAGATGTCTACATTATCTATCAGTATCTGACCTACGGTGGGATTAACTATGCGAAAGAGCGCCTGGATCAAGGTTGACTTGCCACTTCCTTTTCTCCCAACAATAACTGTTTTCATGCCACCAGGAAAGATGCATCTGAGACCTCGGAGTACAAATGGAAGTTATGGCGCATATCGAACCTGTTAAAAAAAACTATGCTAAGAAGGATAGAAGTACACTTTCAGATTGGAATGAAGCTACATAATCAATTTCATGCCCTGATAATTAAACTGCGTATTGTATTTTTTTGAGAAACTTGGTAGGAGTAAACTGCGTATTGTAACAGTGGGAAAAACATATAACTTAAGAACTTTTAAGGATCCATATGTTTGCTGCACAGTAAGCTAAGAAGGCTCCTAATATAGTCAAATTGGCTTGAAGGCACAAAATTAGTTTAAAGTTCGGATTGTTAAGGGTAGGTATTCTATTGAGTTTTCATCATCTGAGGTTCAAGTCAATATCTTATTTTGGCTTGTTCATGTGTCTAGTATTTTTTGGGATTTTTCTTTTTAATTGTACTTCGACTGACCACAATTCACTGCAATTTATTTCATTTTTTTGGAATGAGACTTATCAGTTGTTGAGCTACAGCATATTTGAGTCTTACCAATTCGCTTATTTTCTTCATTTAAACATGATGATCAAGCATAAAAACACTAAATGAAAGATTTATATAGGAAAAGTATGGCAACAGAACAGGCCTGTACTTTTAGATTTGCAAGTATTATTTCTCCTTGTACCGGCCACAAACAATCCAATAACACATCTTCCTGAGTAGAAAGAGGGTGTTCACTAGGAATGCTTGTATATTGCAATATCCTCTCAACAGATATTATGCTCATTTCTAGTGTGCAGAACGACCAGATAATGGACGATTGTAGTATGTTCAAATTAAGCCCATAAATCACAGCAAGGCCAGCAAACCCTATAGTTGATGAAAAATTAAAAAGAAATGTCAAATCCGTCTAATTGTGTCAGAAACTTGCCGCTCTTTGACTAAAATATTGATAGAAGTAAAACACCTTTAATTGTTCTACTCATGTGAATGTTTCATAACGAAATGATCATATCTACCATCAATCTGAAACTAATGAAGCATAAGGCTAACATTCTTTACTATTTTTCAGTTTCATAAATTTTCTGTCCTTTAATTTCGTGAATTGAAAATTTAACTTCAGATTTAATATGTTAACAGGCCCTAAGTTGAAATTATAATTTAAATAAGTATGTATATACATATACCTGGATCAACGAGACCAGCTGGTATTGTCACCAAGAACACCAGACAAAAGGCAAATGTGAGTGAAGAGAGCATTTCGAGCCGCAAAGAGAACCATTCCATGGCCGCTGCACTGTACAAATTTAGCCTGGAGTAATCGTCCATTAATCTTCCATTTCTGCCCTTGATATCCAATTCCTTGCCAAAACTCCTAATCGTGGTTGAACCTATTAGACACTCAGCAAATTGTTGTATTATTGGTGCCCTGCACACACCTACTAGTCTCGACAATTCCCTTGCTGTTTCTATGTAATATCTCTGCTTTGAACAAATGGAATATTAATTTTATGAGCAAGTCATAAATTTCTAAGAGTTAATATCCATATCGGTAGAAATTTAAATTAATCTCAATTTGGATCATTAACACCAATTGTACAATAATTGTCTACTACTGAGAACTAGTCTTAATTTTATCCAGTGGTTAAAAGTTAAAATAATGAACTACCCATCTTTATCTCAAAAAACTGAATGGATGATTGCTTGTGGATATTTAAATTAAATGACTAGATCCCATCTTTATCTCAAAAAAATTATTGTCTACTAACTGGCAAAATCATAAATTAGCAATAGTAACATGAAACCTAACCTGGCTCTCTAAAATAACACACTAGGAAGCAAAATATAGAGTGAAATTAAACAACATTTTAAAAATAAGGAAACAAATAGAAGAATTTAAGTATTTAATTATGAATGAAATGTTTACAAATTCTCACAAGAAAAATAGAAGTTAATTAATTACCTGGCACCAGACACATAGGATAGTCACAGGAATAAACACAACAAACACTTGCCATGCAACTTGTGACATGACGACTATGATAGCAAGAAGTTGTATGATTGTAAATGCATAAGAACCAAGCAGATATGGCATGTCTATATCAACTTCACTCTGATCCGTTGTTAACTGCGTGAATTAATTAAAAGAAGTCATTATTATGTCTGGTAAATTACCACAGTCTACAAATGGGATATCTGTTCATTTTCCTATTATATGACTTTTTCGGAAATGTAATAGCTTCCAAATTTTATTACCACTACAATATCAGTAAGAGATATCACATTTGTTTTAATCATGAATTTTTTTTTTCACTTCCATAAAAGATTATTTTATTTTATTTATAGCATGTTAAAATAATTAACTAATGGATGAGTTACCCGATTGAGGATCTGGCCACTAGGAATAGAATCAAAAAATGACATAGGTGCACGAAATATACTGCAGTGCATCTTCTCAAATAAAATAGTTGCTGTTTTATAGCCAGCTGTGGCTAGAAGTAGAGCCCTCGCTAGTATGCATAGAGAACTCCCAAGTGCCAATGCCACAAACACAGAGATAAGCATCATGGTACTGACAGGTGGGGCCATATGCTCTGACACTGGGGCAGCCCATGTCATCCAGTAATTAGTCGCTATTTGAAGAATCTGGAAACAAATTTGTGCGAGAAGGACTAATGGTACCAGTGCTCCTTTGTATGCCAATGTGATGTATTTCCAGTAGACCCAAAATCCAACCGTCGCTTTGTCTCTCTCTTCTTCTTGTAAGAGTTGTCCCTTTGGTATTGTAGTGTTTACTTCTTCTAATGAATTTCCCTTCTCGGTTTTCTGATTTGAACTGGATGCATCGAATTCATTCAGCAAAATTGAGTTGTGCACTGACAATGTATTTTGGTGTGCACATAAAAGTTCCATAAACTCCTTGCTAGATTCAAGTATTTCGGAATAATTGCCTGATTGCACTATTTTTCCCTCTTTTATTACCTTTTAAGAAAAATTAAAGTTGGTCAGTAGTCAGTATGCTTTGAAAGGAACATCCTGATCCTAATTAAACAAAGAAATATTAGAAGAAACTTTACCAGTATGAGGTCTGCCGCTTTTAAGAATTCTATTTGGTGTGTGACATAAATCACGGTTTTAGATGCAAGAAACCCCAATAAGCATTCCTACAAAATTTGTAAGAATTTATGAAATTAGAATCTTCCTTCAACCAAAAGCTAGAACTAAACGATGAACCTACAAAAAAAAAAGTGCATGTTACATATGTGCAACAAAACTGTCAGGATTAAAATTTCATTGGTTAAACTCTGATTATAGTAGTCTACATAATTACAGTCATGCAAATTCAAAATAAGTTCAAAACAAAGAGAAACCAAAAAACAATTGACCTTAAAGACCTGTGACCTGGTATGTTCATCAAGAGCACTAAAGGGGTCGTCAAAAAGAAAAATATCGGCATTCTGATACAGAGCCCTAGCTATCTGGATCCTCTGCTTCTGGTCACCACTCAAATTAATTCCTCTCTCACCAATAATCGTCTGATCTCCATGCAAAATCTCTAAATCTTTGTTCAAGCTACATGCCTCAAGCACCTTGTCATACCAATCCCTATTCATCTCTGTACCAAACAAAATATTATCCTGAATCTTGCCACTCTGTATCCATGGCAACTGGCTGACATATACAGTTGAACCACACAACTTAACCTCACCAGACACTTTTGGCATTTCACCGAGTATACTTAACAGCAAGTTCGACTTACCGGACCCCACTGTACCACACACTGCAACCCTCATGCCATCAAAGCCCTAAAATTCAAATCTTTTAGTGTTGGTACCTCACTCTCCAAGTCCCATGAGAAGGTACCATTCTGCACCTCAACTGCCACCTCAGAGCTCCCTTTGGGGGCTCTATGTACGAGATCATTTGGCAAATCCTCTAAACATAAGAAAGAACTTATTCTATCCAGGGAAACTTTCATTTTAATTAGCATAGAAATGGTGTGAGGAAGGCTATATATCGGCCGTTGCAAAACCCGGAATGTAACCAAGGCCGAGAGAACCTTACCAGTAGAAACCGGTATACCCATAAGCATGCAAGCCCCAAAAGTGACAACAGCTACAAAAGTTGGTGTTCCCCAGAAGAAAACTGTCACGCCGGCATTCACATAGACAAATTTCTTTATCCAGTTTGCCTCAGTTTTTCTCAAATTGCAAATTTTTTGAAAAAATTTCATTTCCAATCCTTGGAGTTTTAGAATCCGCATGTTGCACAGCACCTCTGACATGGATTTCATGCGTACATCTTTAGCCCCAATCATTTTCTCTTGAAAATTCTCTTCCATACGGCTCAGTGGTATATTAGCTAGCATGATCGCTATAGTTGCAGCTAGTGCAAATAGTGATGCAATGCTAAGCCTCGAGTACAGTATGGTCAAACCGAGACCAATTTGTATCGGCACCAACCAGATTTGATGCATGTACCACATGAAGTTGCTGACTCGACTTGCATCCACACTCATGATGTTTATCATCTCACCAATCGTACGGCTTTGTCTTGACTGGCTGGATAGAGTGAGCCCCTTTTGGTATATGGCACCAACAAGAGCCACTCGTAACTTTATCCCATTTTTTTGCAACTGAAAGACGCAATGCGACATAGAGAAACATTCCAAAATCTTGGCAATGATAAATGCAAATAACAAGAAGTAACCTTGATTGGGAGATCTTTTTGTACCATGTAGGTATTGCGCAAAGGAGGTAATCAGGTAAGGGCCCACATAGGATGATAGGGTGCCGATAATCTCATAGATAGCAGTTGTGATAATTTCCGGCAAACATGTGAAAATGATAGCTTTGGCGAGTTTAATGGGTGTGACTCTACCATTAGCACCTGTTTGTGAGTCTAACTTGGTTTTGAAGATAGGTAAGACACTACTGATTGCATCTCTCTTATCTACCATTGGTATGTCTTTCAGGTCCAAAGGTTTTCTATAGCCCAGAGAGAGCAATGGACCCATCCAAGAGAATGTCAGATAGCTGAAGAAGCCAGCATTGGTGTACAAAGAGGCATTTTTTGAACCACTGTTGCTACTGTTGCTGTTACTGGTTGTATTTAGGAGAGGTTCTTTAACAAGTAAAACAGGTTCTCTGTTTGTCTGTATACCAAAAAGGCCAGCATAGTTAAGCAACAAGGCCATGAAAATTGACCCGAAATCAAGGACCCAGAAATGTGCTTCGACAACTACATTCTTTTGCAATGAGAGGAGATGTAGAACAAGAGAATATATAGATATGAGTAGAAAGATCCCAAATAATACTCTTAGAAAGACAGGAAATCTCTTTTCTCTCAATGTTCCCAAGTCAAATTGCACGTAGCTTGAGAAGAGAAACCAAAAGATGGTTCTGACCCCCAAATCCAGTTCAATTAGAAAATCGAAATTAGCCCATAAATAACTGAAAACAGAGAAGAGGAAATAGAACAAACCAAGACCAAGAGAGGTGCGAAAGGTCAATTTGTAATACAAGAAATTATTTTTCACGACATTCTCCACGGGCTTCCCCTCCTTGAACCTTTTACAAAACCAAACCAGAGAGAGAAAGAGATGGAGAGCTACATGGAATGAAACAGAGAAAGAGTAGAAACTGCTGGGTTGTAACAAGAACCCAAGATCAATTGATAGGTTAACTGCCATTTACTTAATTTGAGCAGAGGAGCTAGAGAGATGAGGCTTTTTTCAATATTATGTCAACTTTGTGTTCTGCTCTTTTATGTGTTGGCTTACATATGCAAACAGAACATGGGACAAATTCCAAGAGAGAATGGACAGATATATATGATTCATTTCCAAAGTAGCAGTGTGATCATATGATTAGCTTAAAAAGATGATAGTACCATATCAAATAAGATAGCAGATGGGTACACCTCAACAGTATTATACATAGGATGCCTAGCTGAGAAGGTGAAGAGCGTGTGTTTCTTCTGCTTTATTCATCTTTTTTCTTTTATGTTAATGAGATATCCGTTAATACCTAAATTAATGTTGCTCTCATTGTAAATGTAATCACATGGATCAAACTTTGTATCAGTGCATTTCACCAGAAAGGTTGTGTCAAATCAAAAGTCAAAACCCCTCCTGCAATCCTGCTCCTTAATTAAACTTTTTTTTTTTTTTTGTTTCTAACTACATTTTAATTTGAAGAACATGTTGAGTGGTTCGAATCGACTGTTTGGACATAAATGAAAAATAAGAATGCGATTAGATAAACAGCTGGAGATAATATTTAACCGGAAAATTGAGTTTATATGGAAATATATGCTACTTTAAAAGTTTAGACGGGTACACCGAAAATATTCATATCCATAGCACTTTAAGCGTAAATATTCATAAGTGTCTATATTCGCATAAAATAATTTCCACACGGAATGACAATATATATGGGTTAATACGAATATAATTTAGTTGAAGGCTTGAAGCTGTAGCTAAATCTAAAATCTGTAAGACTTGTAACATTTTCAATTTAAACTTAATTATTTTTCTATTGAGAGATACATTCCATAACATATACAATGACTACCACTGAAGTAATCTAAAATCCTACTACAAAGTTCCAACTATTTATTAAACATCAAATTTACAGAACTCTGCCAAATAAATCAGACAACTCATAGATGTTTAAAATGTGCTCCAGATCTCTAGTAACAACTATAGCTGCTACAATGACACACTAAGATATAGGATAATACTTTGAGCCTTAATGTGAAATTAATTAAGAAAAACTATTCAAGCAAAACAAATATTAATTACCTTCTGCCTTGGAAATGCTGGCACTGGATCCTTTTCTTCCAACTGTTGTATTCTTCAGTATCTGCAGCATACACAAAACGACAATTGTGCACACTGTAAGTTCTTGAAATCTACCAAACAATAAACAATTTTATGACATAGATGATCATCTATTTTCATTTTGGTTTAAGAGTAATTTCACAGATTGCAATAATAAAGGATAAAAAACAAGATCTCCTGGGTTTCAGAGACGAAGGCAGGAAAGACAGGATACTTCAAGGACCATTCTGTAAATTACTTCACAAAAAATGTATAAACAGAAGAACAGAACATATACCTGTCTCAGCATGTTGTTCTCATTCTGTAAAGTGGACACACGCTGTTCCAACTCAGCATTTTTCTTCTCCAAATCCGTAGCTCTTGTTTCGAGATCGTTTAAATATGCTTTCTTTCTCTCCCGAGCTTGTTGAGCTGACACTCTATTCCTCAACAACCTTTTAAAAAATAAAAATAAATAAAAAAATTAGAGTTAACTCATTAAAAACACTGATAGTCCAATTAGAGGAGAAGAACTTGTTCACCCAACCCAAAACCAACATATTCATGGATCAGGCTCTGACACCAGGATTTCTCAAATTGCTAACACATCAGATTGATTAGATACACTTATTTGAAATTTTGTTTGGTTTGCAAATAGCCTAAGTTTCTCTCTCATTTGCATGTAAAATATTTTTGTATTAAGAAATATACTACAAAGACCCCATATATGTTGAAAAACATCACTATATGTATAAATTGGATGAAAAAACAGCCACACTTGAAATTCTGGAAATACCAGCCATTGGATCTAACTAAACCAGCCAAGGCTTTGGGGCCAACCCATTTTACATTTAAAATAAGATCAATTCTATTGTATATCATTCTTTTATGTACACATCCATCTGATGTCTTTGGCAAAACTAATAAAATAAAGAATTAAATCATTGTGGGTCATGTGTCCCTTGTTTAAAACAGGGAATGTATCAAATTTTGACCAATACAAATATTGTTTAGATTTCCATCAAATGATTCGAAATTCTCAACATTTGGGACAAGTTTGATGAATGATCAAATAAGTTCCAAGTTGGACCAAGTTTGACATACACCATATATAGTAAAATAAATGAATGCACATCCAGAAATTCAATATTTCAATTGGGACAATTTCAATGACCATAAATATCACAAACATAAATACATGTGCCACAAAATAGATGTATACTAGAACTACCCTTCAAAATAATAGCCGAAATTAACAATTTCAATGACCATAAATGTCACAAACTAAATTTTGAATACCAACATTATAAAATATGATGAGATTAGATGTATGTTAAAATATATTATCCACATATCATGTCTATAAAATATGATGAAATTTAGTTTGATGTTTGTTTCACTTTACATCAAGTGGCTTAAAATTTCAACGGTCCAAAATTAACAGCCTTGATGCATCATCAATAAATTGCATGAAATTTGATTGTTAGCCTATATATATGTCCAACAACATGCTTATAATTTTAAGTTTTATTTGAATTTTTCTGAGGATCTATTAGTAAGATTGTCAAGTATTGTTTTACTTAAATCCCTCCTTTTTTTTAAAGACCTTTTGAGCCGCTTGTGCTCTTTATCAGCAGGGCTACGGCCTCTCCTGCGCCGGCTAGCAGTGGCTGACGATTGCGCCCGGACTGGCCCACCAGCAGAACCCACCTCAGCACCAGACGAGGATGGTCCCGCCAGCTCAGATCCCAACTCTGGCACTCTCCTTATCTCCTCATCACTCTCCCCACCTGATAATAATGCAACATCACACTTTCAGCACTGAATGCCGATTTTGCATGCATGCTTGAAAGACACTGAATTTATCTAAATAATATCCCGGTAGCCTCACCCTCCCCACCCCCTCCAAAACAAGAAAATAAAAAACTGAACACAAAAACTTAATGAAAATTAGACAGGCTACTGCTTCGGCCTATACTTCTTTGGATATCAGTCGTGTTACAATTGTTAGAAAGGTCGATAGTTATACAAAAATCTTAGTTAATTTTTTTTTTTGTTTTTTTCATTTGAGGAGGCTGTCAATGGGAGAAATTTCTGAATTTGAAGGTGGTCTCTACTCTCTACTCTCTACCAGCAGTTACGTTAAAATAAATAGACAGAAATATGGGTCTTGTATTCTAATCTATGAGTGAACGCATAAGGATCTTTAACCTCTTTTGGATGACAACGCAACGCAATAATGTTTAATTTTATGAGGTAATTCTATGAAATTGAGCCATAAAATTAGCGACAAAGTAGACGTGTCTTTTTAAAAGGTAATATAGAAAGAAAGTCGTACCTTTAACCTCCATTGGTGGGACTGAACTCGAAGATCTCTCGCTACTAGAAGGGAAAGGGATCGAGTTCGCTCCTTGTTCCTGCATGATCTCGATCCTTACTCCGTAGTTAGTTAGAGAGAGAAAGGGAGGGAGAGAGAGTGGACAAAAGGTGGTGTTACGAAACTCTGTTCGTTCGCAAAAGGTGAAAAGGGTAAGGACTAAAGGAGATGAGATCATGAGAAGGTGACAAGTTTCAATCTGGACTGTCCGATAGGGTGGGATTGAACGGTGGCCAAAGCGTTAGCGTGTTCGCACCAGATTCATACATTTAGAGTTCCATCCGAAGGTATATAGACTGACATGTGGGATGCGCGCCGTCCGTTGGATCCTTACTTCCGTTTCCCATCGGACCTACTTTGGCTCGATGGGTGTAGTGACCATGAGATTGCATTACGATTCGTGGGAAAACATTGAAGTTCCTGCAAGTTTGTTTCAATTTCCGTGTGCACAGATCTTCATGTTAATCGTACGGTGATAAACCTAAAAGTAGGTCCGATGCCCATAGGACATCTGGCTGGCCGCTGGCGGGTGATTTTGTAAAAACAACCTTTTGCTTTGCAATATCCTGAACCTCATCAAGCAAACGTCTTCTTCTTCTTCTTCTTCTTCTTCTTCTTATTATTATTATTTTTTTTTTTTTTGAAGGTTGAAACAAACTTATTATTATATAAAACCAAGTCTGGTCTTAAATTTCACAAGCAATGACAGAGAGCAGGATGTGCAAAAATTATTTCAACCAAATATTAAAAAATTCAAACACAATTTAATTCTTTGAAGTTACTTGGGAATAATTTCTGACCAAAGATTCAGTTGTGGAATATTCTGTATGACGTATGTTTCATACTTCAATTTTCGTCATGATGGCATTGTTTATTCTTCAAGTAGCAAATAATAGATAAACAAACATCAAAAGAAAAGATGGGAGCTAATTAATTAAGTAATCTCCTTTCACTCCCTAGCTACATTGTAAAAACTAGTATTGTGACCGTAAGTTGCAATAGAAACATATTATAAAATTAAATATAATATGAAGATATTTTTTTATTTGACGTGCACACAAAATTAAAAAAATATATATTAAATAAAAATAAAAGACACACACGAAAAAAAAAACAGAAATTCAAATAATAAATAACAATAAAAGAAACAATAATTGAAAAAAAATGGATCAAATATAACATGAAAAAAAGTTCTTGAAGTATCATTGCCAGTGTGATCCTTTTCGATATAGTCTAACATATATGAAACTGAACAAACAAATATGAAAAGTATATTAATTAAAAAATAAAAAATGAACAATATTTATGAAAATGCACACATTAAAACAGCGAGCATAGAGTATTTTCTTACTTTTAACCCACCAAAGAATGACAGTCTCTTGCCTTTAAAAAAAATTCTGCCAAAGAATTATGTTGTTGGAATATTCCTCAAAATCATATAATAACTAAAAAGGGCAATAATTCGACAAAAAGTTGATAATCTTAATTTAAAATAATAAACGAATTTAGTTAACCTACTAAAAAAATAATTAATCAAAGCTGCATTTTTCTTAGGCTAAAAGATCGATATTTTCTATATCCTCGTAACTAATAATAAAAAGATACAATAGCTCTAATAAAGATTATTTCTCCTCTTGACTAGGGGTGTAAACGGATACGGATTATCCGCGGATAATCCGCTCCGAATCCTCTTATTATCCGTATCTGAATTAAACGGATACGGATACTTGCGGATACGGATAATTCCGCGAGGATATAAACGGAGCGGATATCCGTATATATCCGGATCCGAAATTTAATCTTTCAGCAGTTTTCAATTCATTTTACCCTTGCAAAATTCTAAAAAAACATACATATTCGTTTAAGTCCAAGGATCTTGGTAGAAAAATCATATAATCTATTACGATAATAGATTGGTTCTCTGAACCAATAAGCAATTAGTCATGCATAATCATCACTGTGCAAACTTAAAAAGTATATTAAATTTTTGTAAATTTAGGTAATCAAATTAGGTAATTTAAAATTATGAAATTTAGTACAATTACTCAATATCCGACAATTATCCGCTCCATATTCGTATTCGAATTCGTATCTGTGGATTATCCGTATCCGTTTAAGACGGATATGGTTTTCAATTTTGATATCCGTTTACTATCCGTATCCGTATCCGTATCCGCTTGTTGAAAAACGGATGCGGATATGGTATTAGCAATATCCGCTCCGAATCCGCTTCGTTTACACCCCTACTCTTGACACAATGAATATAACATATCAGAAAAAAAAAAAAATTCTCTACAGATTCGGAAAGATTGAATAATTTTCAATTTCATTGTCGATAGGGGAAGATAATAAATGAAACATAGAAAAGAAAAAAAAATTAAATAATTTAATTGCAGGAATCAGAGATAGCTTTAAAGATAAATAAAAAAAAAAAAGATCGCTAGAGATCCATTCTTAGTTGTGACAAACTATATAGCAGTATGTGTGACAAGTATGTTTTTAACTAAATTTAGACTTCTACACATAAAACAGATGTATTTAATCAAAAGAAGACAAATTATGTGATTGGAGGACAAATATTAAATCTGAAAATTCATCTTTCAATATCAGCCGTTAGCAGATCAAGACAACTACGTGCATAATTTAAAAATGGAGATACATCAATGATAATGATCGCATTCATGTTATATTATATCATAACGTTGTATTGAAAATGTTCTTTCAAAAAATAAATCCAACCATCAGAATTAAATTATGATGAGTACCGAAACTTCTCATATTTATGAACACTCTACTATATGTTTCATAAAATCATATATATTTTTTCTTGAAAATTTTCATTCTCTACATAATATTTTTAGAACTTGCCGGTTCAATAAATCCATTTATTTCATAAGATATGCTATAAAATGCATGAATAAGAGAAAATGAAGAAATAAGGAAATAACTTAATTACAAGAATAAAAAATAGATTTAAGGAGGAATAAGGAAACATATCGCTAAAGATTCATTCTTAATTGTGACAAACTATATAGCAGTATGTGTGGCGATTATATTTTTAACTAAATTTAGACTTCTACACATAAAATAGATGCATTTAATCAAAACAAGACAGATTATGTGATTGGAGGGCTGATATTAAATCTGAAATTCATCTTTCAATCTTAGTCATTTGCGGATCAGAACAACTACGTGCATTATATACGAATAAAGATACGTACCTTTCGTAATCACCCCAACCAGGAGATACATACATATGTATATATATAACCCATACTATGTCCAATATTATCCATCAAATTAATATCATAAATTTCTCTTTCTCCAAAACACAAGTACTCTATAAATTATCTAAAACTTAACCAATATTTTATAGAGTATTGGTTAATTAAGTTCTAAACGTATGCATATATATATATATATATATAGTATTAGAATTTTATTCATCTGACTTAACGTTTAATTTACTTTGCAAATGAATTACTTTATTTAGTCTTCTAGTCTTTTATTTGTTTTTCTCAAAACAAACAAAAATGAGAAACTGAGTCTTCTTGTGTTTTTGCACGTGCTAGACATTAAATGTCATCTACATGTAAAGAGAACAAAATCAGTACAACTCAGAAAAACTGAGTCTTCTTGTGTTTTGTAGTAGTGAGCTAAATTTTAATTGGTCATTTTGTTTTCTCCATCTTTTTTGTGAAATGCCAGATTTCTGGAGGGTGAGAACTGAGAAGATCATTGATTTAAAATTGGAAAAAGGAAAAGGATAACAAGAGACACTAATGAATGAATATATAAATCACAGCACAGGCATTAATTATAATAAACTGATGAATGAATATGTATGAGTATATAAATACTATCTAAATAAACCTGCTTAATTATATTGTTACTCGATCCTTATTAAATAATTGCATGATCGATGATGAATCAGATCAATTAAAAAGAACATCGATCCCTAAATAACATCAATTGATTCGGTCTGACTTGTTTCGTTTTAAATACGAATTAATTGACCCCTTTAATTAAGATAATAATTTTAAAATTCCTAGATCTTCATTTATGATGAGTATATAATAATGTATTTCCGAGAGTATTCGAAAATCAGACAAAACAAATATCTTTAGTTAATCAATAATCATGCATTAGTTAAGAGGAGGGATCAAGTTACAACAAAGTTACAACAACAGTTTTTTTTCATTTTCAAAGTCCAAATTGTCGATCTAAACCGTTCAACATGATTATCTAAATAAAATACACTTTCAGATCAAATTTTACATTTTTTTGAATTTTTTTACTATTTATTAAGATGGGTACAAAATTCAATGGTCTGAATTTGACTAGTTTTTGTAAAATACTTAATAGATAGTAAAAAATTCAAAAAAAATATAAAATTTAATCGGGAAGTACATTTTATTTAGATAATTATGTTGAACGGTTTGGATCAACGATTTGGACTATAAAAATAAAAAAAATTATTGTTGTAACTTTGTTGTAACTCGAATTTGTTGTAATTTGATCTCTTCTCATTAGGTAATTACTTAATTTTAGGCAATTAATATCTTTCTTTTGTTTTTGATGTGGGACTAGGGGTGTAAATGGAGCGGATTCGGAGCGGATAATGCTAATACCATATCCGCATCCGTTTTTCAACAAGCGGATACGGATACGGATACGGATACGGATAGTAAACGGATATCAAAATTGAAAACCATATCCGTCTTAAACGGATACGGATACGGAACGGATAATCCACGGATACGGATTCGAATACAAATATGGAGCGGATAATTGTCGGATATTGAGTAATTCTACTAAATTTCATAATTTTAAATTACCTAATTTGATTACCTAAATTGACAAAAATTTAATAGACTTTTTAAGTTTGCACAGTGATTATTATGCATGACTAATTGCTTATTGAACCAATCCATTATCCTAATAGATTATATGATTTTTCTACCAAGATTCTTGGACTTAAACGAATATGTATGTTTTTTTTTGGAATTTCGCAAGGGTAAAATGAATTAAAAACTGCTGAAAGATTAAATTTCGAATCCGGATATATACGGATATCCGCTCCGTTTATATCCTCGCGGAATTATCCGTATCCGTATCCGCATTATTTTTCCATATACTAAAATTATCCGTATCCGTATCCGTTTAATCCGGATACGGATAATAAGCAGATTCGGAGCGGATTATCCGCGGATAATCCGTATCCGTTTACACCCCTACGTGGGACGCTATCATGGATATATTGCCAACAAAGAAATATAGTGTTTTTAAACATTTATAAGAAAGAACCGATGTTAACAAGACCGAAAAAATGAATCTATTGGGAGTCCTTCCTAATCTTTGATTTGGTAAATACAGTTCAACGTAGCCTGCTCACACTCAAAATAAATAGAAATTATAAAAAAAAAAAAAAAAAAAAAATGTACCACCAACAAGGCAACAACTAAAACGTGCTATGAAATAATAGAAATATATCAATATGAGCAATGAAATAATTAATAGAAAAGGGGGGACTGAGTCTTACCTTAATTAAAAGATGATTAGCAATGAAATAATTTTAGGCATTTAGAAATAATTGAAATAATGAAGCAACTGCAAACTACAGGGTACATTAAAGGCCCATTAATATAACAGGAACAGGCCATGTTTTTGTTGAAATAAAAAAGCAGGCTATTGATTGACCGACCCATTGTGCTATCAGATGAATTATGAATAGATTCTGATCAGATCTGAAAGACTGAAACCAACCGTAGTTACTACTCTCTTCTCAGATCTGAAATTCTGAATTAAACAAGGAGAGGAGAAGAGAAAGAGAAGAGTTTTACTTTACACCATCATCAAATCAATGGCGGCCGTGGCGAAAGCCACCGACCTCTTCGGCGAACCGATCGAGGCGCACCCGACCTGGTTCACCCCTGCCGCCTTCCTCTCCTCCGACTTTGCCCCTTCCACCTACATCTCCTCCCTCCGCTCCTTCGTCCCGCTCGAAACCCTCGCTACTGAGCTCAAATCCCACCTCACCTCTCTCAACTCCGATCTCATCGACCTGGTCAATCGCGACTATGCAGATTTTGTCGGCCTGGGTACCAGGCTTGCTGGCGCCGGTGAAGCGGCCGCGCGGATCCGGGATCCCCTGTCAGAGTTACGTGGTAAGGTGGCTGCATTGCGCGCTGCTGCTGCTACTCAGCTTGTCGAACTCAGAGCAGGGATGGACCGCCGTGCAGCTGCTGCTGCGGCCAGGGAACTGCTTGAGAGAATGCTTGATACATTTCACGTGGTTTCTAAAGTACGTTAGTCTCTCTTCCTATTTTCGCTCCTCCTATGGCTATGGGATAACCTATTTTATTTTAATTATATCTATCATTTATCAAATAACCTATGTTTGACTTGATCATGAATAATCATGATCTGACTGTTACTAGTAATGCTCTACTTATTTTGTAATTGTATCCTTCATTATTACACAAGTTCTTAATTCATAAATTAAAAGTGCGCTCAACTCTTGTTCTTTTTTCAATTGCAATCATTTTGTTTTGATTGTTTTAACTTGAAATAAATTATAAAAGTTCAAGGAGCTCGTACATTTTATATATTTTCTGATTTAGGTTGAAAAGCTTATAAAAGAGCTTCCTACCGCACCATCAGATTTGTCGGGAGCAGAGACGGGTTCTGTAGCTACTGATGGTGCCTTGCAGAACTTGGAAAGTGGAACTAGCAGTACAATTACTCAAAGCATTCTATTGGAAAGAATCGCTAGTGAGATGAACCGATTAAAATTCTACATTGGTGATGAAAAGGTTTATTTTACTTTTACCCAAATATTTCTATTTTCAGTGTAATGCACAATTATGTACCTTGAGGAATTTGGTACTGAAAATGTCAAATGAAGTTTCACAGGACTCTAAGCTGACCAAAAGTTTTCCTAATTGCCTACATTTAACCCCTTATGTCACAATTGTCTATGTGATGAGGAGGTTTATTTTACTTTTACCCAAATATTTCTATCTTCAGTGGCCAGTGGGTATAATGCACAATTGTGTACCTTGAGGAATTTGGTACTGAAAATGTCAAAGCAAGCCTCGCTTGGCTCTAAGCTGACCGAAAGTTTCCGTGATCTCCAATTTGAGCTTCAATTTTGTGAAATTGCCTGCAATTACCCCTTACGTCACATTGTACACTGAAAAGGCTTGATTAAGTTATTAATAAAACAGTGGAAAACTGTGGAGATAAATCTAGGCTTTATGCGCATCCACAGAATTGTGATTTGAAGATATCCAGAATGGATGAATAAAAAAGAACATAGAAAAGGACAATAGGACAGTAGGCAATACCAGTACCTTGCAGTACTGATATTTAGTGCTCATTGTTGTTTCTATTACAATGGCAGTACAGAACCTCCCATTTATTGAAAACATGGAGAAGAGAATTCAGGCCGCAACCTCACTATTAGACAACAGCTTGGAGCGGTGCTTTGTCCAAGGCCTGGAGCACCATGACAATAACGCCATCTACAACTGCCTGCGTGCATATGCAGCTGTAGATAACACCTCAGCTGCTGAGGCACTTTTCCGTAAAACCGTAGTTTCTCCCCTAATACAAGAAATCATTCCAAACAGCAGCAACAACCAGCCTGAGGCTGTTGCAACGGCATCTAGTGATGAACTTGAGGGGGATTATCAGCGAATCATGCAGTGTATAGAGAAGGATTGCAAATTCATACTTGAGTTATCGTCTTCAGGTGAGAATTAATATTTTAATATTTGATCAAGTTTGTACTCTGTTGAATTAAGCCCTATCAAGTTTTTCTTAGACTCTATCTGACCCAACTGTCTACTAAATTCTCAGGTGTGAACTTAATTATATATAAAAAAAAATAGGCTATGGGAAAAGGCAAAAGAGTTGTCAAGTATGGAATACAGACCCTCTTTATTGTATTCTGGCAACCCTTGACCAGACCACTAGTATACTAAAATTTGTATCGCTATCATTGGTATCATCTGAACATGCTTTTATGCAATGCTGTAGCAAATTCTGGGTTGCATGTTTTTGATTTCCTGGCCAATTCGATACTGAAGGAGGTGCTGTTTGTGATTGAGAAGGGAAAGCCTGGGGCCTTCTCTCCAGGAAAGCCTGCTGAATTCTTGAAGAATTACAAATCTAGCCTTGCTTTCCTTGCATTCCTTGAAGGTACTGCCTTTAAAATTTATATGATTGCAGTATAATACTTCTCTAATGACATTGGATTTGTGGGCCTTCTCTAGGTTCATATATTCGTTGATTAAATCTATCATATTGATGCTGAGCAGTGTCACATTAACTAAGTTTTAACACCAAATTTGCACGTTTTACTTGGAAGTACATCAGCATACAATTGATTTTTGTTGAATGTTGTCTCTTTGTTCTGTCAGATGAGTTCTGACAACAACGTTGCTATTCTTTTTTAAGGTTACTGCCCCTCAAAATCTGCTGTTGCTAGGTTCCGTTCAGAAACAGTGTATGCGGAGTTCATGAGGAAATGGAATGTTGATGTGTACTTTTCATTGAGGTATTTGCATAAAAACTTGAAATCATTGTTTTTTATTTTATTTTATGTAACTACCATCATACTATGTGGATTTGGATTTTTAGTGTTGGGTTGGTCTTGAAAATTGCCACAGATAAACATAGATACCAGTAAGGTTTGTGGCACTAATCAGAATTATTACTGCCTGGCACTTAATACTATAATCCTTGGGTTATTGATAATCCACTACTAAATGCCCTGATTGTACTTGATGTGCTCTTCTTCGACTGCCTAAGATTTCAGGAAATTGCGGGGGGTCTAGATTCTTCCTTAACTGGTCCCATTAAACCAGTCGAAAGCGAAGGGAAAACGCAGAAACTATTGTTGAAACAGAGTATAAAGCTTCTAGAGAGCCTAAAAACTTGTTGGAGTGATGATGTTCTTGTTTTCTCTCACTGTGACAAATTCCTGCGTCTATCCTTGCAGCTTCTCTCAAGGTTGGCTTATTTCCTCTTTATCTATTAAAATTCTTTCAATCTTACATCCTTCTACAATAATTATTTTCTTCCTTTTTTTTGGTGATCTGATTAGGTACTCAACATGGCTATCTACCGGTCTGGCTGCTCGCCGAGCGCCTACTGGGGATGCTGACTGGGCAATATCTGCACCAGTGGAGGATTTTGTATATGTATGCTTTCTTGTTAATTTGAATTATCTTGCATAAATTTGCCATCAATTATGGTCTCTGAACCTTATTTAAAGCAATGGAATTTGAGGGAGCTAGTTTCTCAGTAGGTTATAGGGAATCTCCTTTTTTCTTCATATTTAGTATCGAAAAACAATTAAACATTGGAGGAAGGGAATAAATAAAGTTCAAATCATGGTAATGTAACATAATTTGCTGATCATCATATAGTTCTGCTTCTGATATACTCAAATGATGACGACTGGCAGAGTTATGACCAAATTGGTACATTTTTTCTCTCGATCAAATATTTAGTTGCTCTTTCATTTTTCAGGTGTTCCATGATGTTTCTGTCTTGATCAGTGAGCTTTCTGAAGGCTTCATAGTGCATGTGAGCCAATTGCTTAGTTCCTGTTCAGATGAAGTTACCCAGCTTGTGAGAGAAAGCATAGCTCAAGCTGGCAAATCGCTCGAGCAATTGCTACCTATTATGTTGGATATCATGATAGATTCCATTGTCGAGAAATCTGAGAAGGTTAGTAAATTTGATACGAGTTTTCAGATGTAATGGTTGGTTGTTAAAAACTCACATATGTTTCATTTCTCTTTTCATTATAGGACTTGAAGCAGTTGAAAGGAATATCAGCAAAATATAGGATGACGAACCAGCTTCCAGTTAGGCATTCACCATATGTTTCAGGGAGTTTAAGGCCTCTTAAGGTTCATTTCTCTGTCCTTTAAAGGTTTGTATACCAGGACTGACGTTTGAGTTTGCCTGAGGTGGTATGTTTTTGTATAGGTATTTCTGGAAGGAGATCGTTCAGCTTATTTAACAAAAGATGCAACTCAGAGGCTTCTGTTGGGCTCTGTTGAAAAGATCACCAACCGCTATTATGAACTTGCATCTGATCTTGTCCATGTGGTATGTAGCAATTTTAACTAGTCTATACAACATAAAAGGAATTTCATATTTTATGTAGTCATTTTTATACTTTATTATTATTATTATTTTTTTTTGTGTAACAGACAAAGAAAACTGAATCTTCATTGCAAAGATTACGACAAGGTGCGCAACGGAGAGTAGGAGCCAGCTCTGATGCTTCTGACAACAATATGTCTGACACAGAGAAGATCTGCATGCAGTTGTTTCTTGACATTCAGGTATATCCCTTAAAAAATGAAGATCTTGTATTATCCCATTTGTTTGTCCTCTGCTATTTTATTATTGAGACACTTTTAGTGCATTTGACCCTACATGTGGAAGTGCGCATATAGTCAGTCTGATGCTAATGTTTTGCCAATGTTTGACAGGAATATGGGCGCAATCTTGCAGCAATAGGGATAAATGCTGCTGATATTTCATCTTACCGCTCCCTGTGGCAGTGTGTTGCCCCTGAAGAAAAGCAATCAGTTATTGCTTTCTAAACAATGTGATATATTATTAACTTGAACAGTGTATACTACCAGGACTTGAAAGAATGTTCTACATTTTTTTTTTTCAAATTGTAATCGGCATTTTGTTTTGGATTTTGGGAACTACTTGAGTTTGCAGGCTTTATAGGAATGTACTGGATAGATATGTTCATTGATTTTTCTTGAGGAAATAAGTTTTATCGCTTAATATATACATATTCCTTCTTGTGGAACTTGATGATTGGTTCAAAGGTGGCCTGTATCTCGTTTTAATTTCAAGGAGAAATTACGATTGAGAAGACTACAGTCGTATCTGAAATGCATTTAGTTACCAACTTACCCCCATAGAATAACACTTTTTTTTTTTTTTTTCCTTTCCATTTTCTTGCACATGGATAAATTCCTTACCAAAAGAAAATTTGTAATTAGAAAATCTCGCATTATTTTGATAATTTTTAGTAAATTTACAATTGGCTGTGAGTTAGTTGATTAGCCCTCAATCAAAACAAAGGGTATTTTAGATGATTAAGCCTAACATAACAGAATAAATAATGCAGTTAACGAGAAGTAGAAGGTCATTAAAAATGAAGTGCTGCATTATTAGAATAAAAGTTACAACTGGAGCGGAGCGGAACTGATACTCTCCCATCACATTACATTACAAAAATAGAAATTGCAATATAAAGGAAAAACCCGGTGAAAAACATCGGAACTCAATTTTATCTTGCCACTGCAAAAATAAACAGGCCATTTAAAAATGTCAGGCATTTTATTTTTTCAATCTGCCACTGTAATTTAAGTAACAGCCGTAAATTAAAAAAAAAGAAAAAAGAAAAAAGAGAAATAAATTTCTAATGAACATCTCAAAACTTGTACACCAACTCTTCAGTATATCCTAGCTCCTTTAGTATTCCTGTAAGCTGAGAGCAATAAAAAGAACAATTAAGCTTTAGCTGAGCCTTAAAAACCGTAAAAGAAAAACTCTCAAAATTAACAGTAGACATCCACTTCCTTTTTGATCCAACTTAAAGAATAAATATGTAATTTCATGTATAACCACACCTTAATATTTCACAATAAAATCTGACATAATTAGATCAAATTATTCACAGATGGCTTTGCTAGTATTGTTTTATTACTAAGATTTTAATTATATCAAAGGCCTATAGGGGTAGAAACTTCTTTTGTAATATAGCTCCAATTATTCACCAATGGGAAATAATGTTGATATCAAATAAACCAAAGGAACTTGATGGCCTTGTAATGCTACTATGCTAGGACCATCGCTGATTACAGTTATTGTGATATGTTTTGTAGGGTACATTGCATTTTAGGGATTTGCAGCTACAAAACAAATTTGCCAAAATACAAGACATTTTATATATATATATATATGGGTGCCAGAACAAAAAAAAAAAAACACAAAAAATTTACCTCTCCTTGAGATCTATCTTTCGCTTTATCTCCAGAAATATGCTTCATCATCCCTGGAGGGCCACATACCTGTTGGCAAATTATAAAATTAGCAATTACAGCTGCCTCATCCAATCAATTTCTACAAAAGAGAGTAAAAAGAAAAGAATCTCACTAGTATTAGAGAGTCAGCACTAGGACTGGGCAAGCCTTTCAATGCCATTTCCTTTGATACGTAACCAACACCGCCTCTCCAGTTATCAGCTGGTTTATCCACTGTATAAAACACCTATAATATTTTCTTTTAATAAAATAACTGAACTTGCATATGTGCAAACCTGAAGCTCCTGAAAAATTCACTCAATTTCTTACCTTAAAATTTGGATAGCTCGCGGCAAGCTTGTCAAGCTCTGCTTTCAGCAAAATATCATCAGGCGAAACATTTGCATATACTAGAGAAAGCTGTGTATCAGCATGAAAGTAATTAAACAAGCACCAATGAATACAAGAGCATAATTAAGATTCCAAATAAACCATCTCAGGATATAAATGTAACATAATTCCCTGAAGGACATACTTTAAAAAGATATTCTATCTTTTATTGCCACCAATGTATTATAGGTAGTTGCATAAGATGTTAGCAACCTTAATAGAAAAATATTGAGTGCAAACAGTGAACAATAAATATTCAGAAAAGATTAAAAAGATTAAAATGAGGCAGCTTGCCTGAGTGATGTCATCAGGGTTTTTAAGTACAGCCTTGATGACCTGAAGCATTGGTGTTATACCCGTACCACCAGCAACCTTTGGAGGAATATATAGAATATATAAGCACGAGTTACTGACATGGAAGGGACAACAAACTTTATTTAGAACTATATATTGCTTTTTAAAGTTTGATGTAAGTATGGCGTGTTCACTTTGGCACAAGTAAATAGATGGAATTGGGAGGAAAAAGGTGGAATTGTTGTCAAATACAATGAAAAATAGATGCAAGAGGGGGGATGGAACTCTTATTCTGGGATTGGAATTAGATATTCAAATAGCCTTCAAATTAAACCTATTCCACTTTGCCAAACAGAGTTAACTAAAATGGAAATGCTATCTATATCAATTGAAAAAGGGGGAAAAAGGTCACAAGATAATTGTTTTTTAAAGTACAAATGCAAGACGAGACGTACCATGCCAATTTGTCTCTTCATATTTGGCTTATATCTGAGCTTCTCAATAGGCCTGAAAATGAATAATGACGAAGTTTAGATATATTTTTTATGTATCTAAAAGGGGACAATTTCATGTAAGCTCATATCAAACCATATAACTCTCATGCACATCCCTTTTCATCAACTTCCTTTTTTAACCCAAGTTGTCTCTTTTTCCTTGTGCAGAGAAAAAAAAAATAGGCCAATTTATTGTTGCAAAGAGGATTCTTTTTTTCATATTCTATATGGGATGTGATATTAAAGAAAAATGGGAGGATTGTATGAAACTAATATTGCTGTGCATGATTTACCAGTATATTTTGTTGCTATGCATGACATTTCTTGTTTTGCAGGGGCGTACATTTGCATTAATCATGTTTGAGAAAAAAAACATAATTCTGTGTATCAACTAAAGTTACCCTTTAACTTCAACAACTTCTCCAGGTCTCAAGCTCGCAAAATGCTGACTCATTTTCCCTTCAGGATAAACCTGCCAAAAAGTTTACTGTTCATGTAAAAAGAAAATAAATGAACACAAACTTAAACATCAATAAATTTAGAAATACATCAAGGTCTTATTACCTTGATTAACAAGTCGAAGTAGCCCTCAGAATCGGGATCTGATATCGGTGTGTACCTAAAACATTTAAACCAAGAATAGCATAGAATCTGGTTTTTATATGTAATTTAAAAAATATCATATAAAATGCTAAAATAGGGAACTTACGGCCGGATTACATATTTTGTTTTTCCATTAGATTCCTCTCCAATGGGAGCCCTGAACAATCACATTAAGATTAAAACCACATATACTATGAGATGCAATAAGCTTGGATCCATATTCAACATTTCTAACATGAGATCTCGATTTTTGTAAATTTACACCCAATATTTGTCGTTGCAAATAACATGCAACTATTGTCATATATCAAACTAAACCTAATGCTGGTTGTGATTTTTACGAAAGAAACTCAACCATTAGGTTAATGCAATAGAAAAGGTACAGGCCCCACAATATACATTGAAAATTTTATCCTGATATAATTTTAAGCTTTTTTTTTTCCAAAACCTCAAAATGAACCAAACTCATTTCTCTTGATTCAAATTTTATGTTTAAGGTTTTAAACTAGTTCTAAAAAGATTTAGTTGAGTTATTACAAAAGTGTTACAATGTAATTTCGGCAATTTGCTGCTAAACTTTTATTTTAGACAATTTTGCATTATTTGTGAATAACCAAAAATTTTGTTGCATAGCAATTGCAAAGGAATGAATTGCTGAGTTTGCAAAAATATGATAAAAATAGTGCATTGGTATTGCACAACAAAAATCTGTTACTTCTTTCTGAATAATACCTGGTTATGAGGCAAGAAGCAACATCAAGGCCAAGCTTCTTTGAAGGATCAAATGTAAACCTGAAACAATACACTAAATCAATCAAACAAAAAAGAAAATTCTTTATTTATTAGGATAGTTTTCCTCGAGTCAAACTATTGCTTTCAGATTATATTTAGGTTTATCAACCCCATTAATCAAAAGATTCATATTATTATAGGAATCCTACAACAAACCACTAATGTAAAATTTGAAATGTATTCTCTACACAATTATTAGGTGAAAAGGTTACTCCACCTGAAAAGTTGAGTGTTATGGCTAACTTTTGCCTTTTCATAAAGCTTGAATTCCAACCACTTTTCAGGATCAAGAGCTGAAAATTTTGGGGAAAAAAAAAGAACCATTGATCATGATGGTAAGAAATTATCTTCTTGGCATCAACTATTTAGCTTAACTGAGATTGCTCACATTTGTCCTTATGTTCTACATGTAAGACTTAAGTTGCTACAGAAAATATATAAAACATCTACAAATATGCATTCAATTCATTATGAATGGGATATAAACTCACCTACATTAGGTGCATTCTCTTCACGGTTTTCATCAAGATGAGCCTGTGAATATGAGATGAAGATGAGCATTTAACCACAATTTGTGAATATTTAACAATTGAAAAAGTAAGTAGAGAGTTAAATTATATAATGAGTAGTGTGGCAATTCATAAAGAGAATGACTGAAAACGAATTTTCTTCTCCATAACATTTAAAAATCGTTTTTTACTTGGACAGGTTGAAGTAAAAATCGTTTTTTACTTCTCCATAACATATTGAATCTATTTTAGTTGGACAGGTTGATTCGTGGTAGAGGAGTAAATCGAATAAGCATACTCGCATGATCGCATCTCCCAGAAAAGAATTAGAATTAGATGATCGCGTTGTCTGAAGTCAGATCAATGAGCTCAACTGCCGATCGCGTGTTATAGATTGAAAAAAGTAAGTAATAACGAGAAGAGAAGAGAAGAGAAGAGAAGAGTACAATGGTAGGCGAGGAGGAGGAGAAGTAGTAGAGAGCTAGACCGCCGGAGATAACGGCGGAGAAGGAGGCGGCGAGGGGAATCCGGCTGGGGTTGGCCTGAGTGGAGGAGTGGTAGTGTTGCCTGAAGGCGGGCGAGAGGCGGAGGGAAGAGGATTTGGAGAGCCTTCGAAGAAGAGTCGCCATGGTTGCGATTCTGATTCTGATAAAAGGAGAGCGAGAGAATGAGTCTGATCTGAGAGAACTATCCAGGAAGGCAGGAACTGAACAAACAAAGGAACTCATATTAATTACTGAGTTAACTCAAATTTTGAGTTTAGAACTTCTTCAGATCATTTCCGTTCATCTAATTTAGCACGAATATTAAAGGACCCCGTGCATTCCATCTGATAGGATAGGACGGTTTGGATCTAAACTCAAAATTTGAGTTACTTGAGAAAATTCCGACTCCATTAAAAACCTTTCGCAATGGTCATTGCCTCAGAACATGTATCCTCTGCATTAACTTTCTCTTTTGAGTTAATACATCACGACCGTCTGATATAACTGTGCTAAATAACACCCAAATCTTTATTCGTGGTAGAGGAGTAAATCGAATAAAAATATACTGTTTTTGCAATAACACCCAAATCTTTATTTATGTTTCGTAAATAACACACAAATCTCCTGGTTTATTTGTATTGCAACAAGTGTAAATGTTGGGTTCTAAATAGCTCTGCAATAACTGTGCTATAGTTTTTCCGAATCTCAAAAGCTATAATTATATTAACTATTTTTTTATAATAATTCTAAGGAAAAATTTCCAGTGTACCCATCAAAACTTTTGAAATAGCCAATTTCTCAATCAAAACACCATAATATCCAATATCTCCATCAAAATTCAATATTCTTTCTTCTATACCCTTTTTATTATTTAATCAATTATTTAATTATTATAAAAATTATATGGACCAATATACCCTTTAGTTTTTAATGGAGATATCCATTAAATGTAACATGATTGAATAAAAAATGGAAAGACCTTCGCACCTAATTTTTCTTCCATACATTCATCTTCCTTCTTTCCAGTGCTAGAAAGTACCTTTCACATATCGTTCGTGCCTTGCTTCTCCTCTCTGGTTAGGTCTATCGCGGAATAAAGAAATTTGGGTGAACATTTCATGGGCTGGTGCGTGAAGCCAAGTAAATATCGTTCTTATTGCTTCTGTAGAATTTTCTAAAAAGTTTCTTGATTTCGTTTTAATCAGTAAGCTTTAGTTGATGTTTGACCCATTCCGGAAAACCCTTGTTGACTTTTCCATAGAAGGTTTGAGGGGAATGAGCTGCTAGGATTCCAATATTTGCTCCAGGTCTCAAACATTTAGCTAGCTATGAGATTTTTTTTTTCTGCTTTCTTTAATGGGTTTGACCTGACTAGCAGTTTGTAAACCTTCTTGAAGGTTTTTCGTTTCATCTCTATTTTGACACTCAGATATCATAATGGAGCTTTTATGTTCCTTTTTAACTATTGTACTAGTTAATACCAACCTTCCTGTACCTACTGGTATGAATTTGTAAAAGTTCATAATTCAATTTACATATTATGTAATTATGTAAGGATCTTGATGGATTCGAACCATCATCCCCCTATCTTCAGGGACTCTTCCAAATATTTGAGCTAAAGATCCATTTCAAAAGAAAAACTAATAATTGTAGAAAACAAGTGCCACAACTAAAAGAAATATAGAAAACAAGTGCAACAACTAAGTATAGAAATCCAGTACCAACATACATGGTTTAAACTTGCTTACAACTAGAAGAGAGAACATCAATACTAATAATATAAGCATTTACTTTCAAGGTCTCTGTGAGTACAGGATCTTCTTGCTCATTTTATATATGTCTGATGAGTGCAATTCTATGAAAGATGTTTAATGATTTAAAGCAAACTGTTTAATTAAAGCTCTTCAAAAGCTAATGTAAGTGCCATTTGTTATTTTCACAGTATCTCCATAAATTATGCACAAGAGCACAAACTAAGGATTAAGGATTAAAGTATTAATTTTTTGGCACCATCTCAGTCAAGCAATCGGTACACCAACATTAGGATAAGAATTGCACCAACTATTTCCTTGTAGAATGAAATCATGTTTGTTGTTTAATGATAAAAAGAAGACAACAATAATTGTATAGCCTAGAGGTACCAGTACTAATTTTTTTTTTGGTACTAATGAATTCAATGGAGAAAACAAGAAATGACTAGTAAATAACCTGAAGCAACTTATGAGTGGTACGAGGAGTGGTCCAGAGAAATGTTAGAGGTCTAATTAAGAGCTGTTGAGGTAATAAAAGCACCTGTGAAATTCAATTAACAAAATTGCCATTTACTTTGATAAGTTTAAAAAGGCGAAATCGATTAGATCTCCAGATCTACTTTCGATACTTGGACGATCCAAACCTAGGGCTGACCGGCTCAGGGAGGAGAACCTCTCATTAGTACAAATGAAAATCAAGCTCAATATCTTCAGCTTCAAATTTTCTCGGTTTCGCTGAGGGAGGCACACACACGAGGGAGAACTGGGCTGAATTTTTTTTTCCGTTCAATCTCCTTCAACAGGAAATATCAAGGTGAGAGTGTTTGGAAGGAAGAAACAGGACATCTCCACTAAAACTTAAAGGGTATATTGGTCCATATGTTTTTTATAATAATTAAATAAAAAATTAAATAATGAAAAGGGTATAAAAGAAATAATATTGAATTTTGATGGGGATATTGGATATTATGATGTTTTGATGGGGAAATTGGCTATTTCAAAAGTTTTGATGGGTACACTGGAAATTTTCCCTAATTCTAAATAGCTAGTTATAGTTGTACTATAGGTGCGCTATAGTTTTTTCGGATCTTAAAAATTATAGTGCTATAATTGCTATTTAGAGGGTTTCAAAAACAAAAAAAAAACTATTTAGAACCTTGGTAAATGTTGAACAAAAGTCGAGTCAAAAGAGTGACCAAAAAGCCCTGGAGAAGGGAAAAACGCTCGTCTAAATTTTCCGTTATCTCTTGGAATGTAGCATGGAATTTACGTAATCAGTTGATTTTAACAAGCTCTTGCTTGCTCCAGTTAAGAAAAATAGTTCCCCTACCAATATAATAATATTATTTCATACATGTAGGAGCACAATAGTATTGTTTGATCGATCAGATCTAAAACCTTGCAATCTCATTCTCAAACAGATATGTATATATATTAGAAAATGAGACCCATTGGCATTGCACATTAAATTCGACAAGAAGCAACCATTGTGAATTTTCCAGTACAAGTTGTAAGTTCGTACTTGTAGAAGCAATTAGCAACAATAACACTTCTCGGAGTATCATTACAATGACACAGGTTACAAATTTAATTGAGACGACAATAAACGGATTATACATCTCAAATCCATGAACGGCTAATTAAACCTACAAAGCAGAGCAATTTGATGCTAATCCTGGTAATTCTATATCAACTTCAACTCTTCATCAAAACATAAAACAATTTTAAAAGAATAAAGCGAGAGTAAATAACACAAATTGTCACTCAAAAGTCAAACCTCATGCAATTTTCCAGCACCGGATGGTAATATACATTCTGAATTTTCCACTTTTAGTCCTATTGAAAATGTTCAATTTGAATACATGGACAACCCATTTGGTTCATTTGGCACGGTATTTATTTACTAGAAAAGAAGAAAAAGAACTGTCTAATACCCACCTAATTAGGATATCATTTTTGACTAATAGAGGAAGGTAGGTATGAAAATGTACAGGTTATATGTCTATGGAACACCATGAGAAACTCCAAAACCTTTAATCAGGAAATAACATTTTCTAAAGATTATCTCAAAAATCAACAAGCATTGCAACTTTTTCGACAAGCACCAGAATAATCGGCGCTCCCAAGCATAAAAACTGGGTTCCTCTTGCACTCACCCAATTCAGCCCAACTTGCACAATTTTTATCCTCGTCACTGCATTCCTCCTGGTCAACGGTCAAAGTCAAAGATGATGTCAGCTGCCTCCTCTCAGCGGGCCCTGTATGGAAGTACTTTGTGGCAGACCATTTCGCCCCTTCAAGCACCTTGCAACTCTGATGCAGACTGCTATTGTCTGGTGTTGAGTCTAAATTTAGATTGAAGAAAAAGACAGCACTGCCCTTTATGGGTTTTATTGCATAACCGGTTGAAGCGCAATCTGAGAAACTCTCATCTTTTAATTTGGTTGTCTATAAAATTACAAGACAAAAGATATCTCGGTCAGACAAAGTCAACAGTTAATATAAATGGCAAATACTTGCAAAAAAAATCCTTCATTAATTGTTGGATTAATTTTGTTGTTTTAACATAAAGGTCACAGAGATTGTTTGACCTGAGACTTGGGGAAAACTGTTTCGCCACCATGAGTGACATTTGATAGATATATCAAAACTGTAGCAACTCTATTCCCACCAGGTTTGTCTTCATTGTTCTCATAGAAGTCATAATGTGGGCCATAGCTGTCATTGACTCCATAGTGCCAAATTTGGATACCCCCTCCATGGTCTATAATCATAGCACATGATAGTTGCTTGAGATTTACAAGCAGCTTATTAAGAAATGAGCAACCAAAGCACTTTTACAGTTTTACTTTTAACGAAAAGAAACATAACCTGGTCGTCCAAAATTACGAAAAAATACCTCGTCATATTTAAATTCACATTCAAGCCTTACAAATAAAGGATATGTCACTTGTTGCTTATTTAAAACATTATTGAAATATACTGCAAAGTGCTCATTCGGCTTAACAAATGTACTGATACTAGTGAAATAACAAAAACAAACAGTTATTTTGGCTATGTGCAGTTGATATCTGTTTTTAGGGGTTTATTTGAGAATTTGTATAGTAATCTCGTTGCAAGGGCCCTTTGGCTCAAAAAATTGAAACAAAAAAAAGATGTGGGAAGTTACAGTAAGAATACCTTTGGGAAGCAGTGTCCATAATGATATTCTTTCTTCAAGCTTTGACAAGATTTCATCCTATTCAAAGGTGGAAAAGGCTGAAACAATCAATTTTAAATTTGTCGTAGTGATCAAGTAAAGAGAGAATGCATAAAAAGAAGGACAAATACACAAACCTGCTCAGAATTTACCAAAAATTTCTTTCCTGTCGAAATGGTTCTTTGCATACCAGTACTAGCATTACTATCAACAACCAAAGGTTTCTCTATTCCACCATGTGCCTAAAATAAGAATGTCAAATTTACCAACCACGTAAAGCACTGAAATAGCAAACACAGGAAACAGAAACAAACTTCTGAAATTTCAAATCCGAAACACACTTTTGAAGTTTAGAATATTTTTTTATAACTTGTAACCAGTAATCAATACTAACTGTAACTTCTGAGCACCGATTTATCCGTAAACCTAACTGAACTGATACAAATAGGAAAGATAGTGTAAATTTCGTAGATGGGTAAGACAATAACTGGTATAAGTTGAGAACATTACCAGAGAAATTAAGTGCTCACACTCTCTGTCTGAGAGAAAATCTTCATATATGGAAACCCTAGCTTGAGATAAAAAGAAGTCATAATTGTCAGAAAACAAGGGTATGTAACTAGGGTTAACTTTTCTCATGCAAATTGTACGCCACTTTTTGTGAACTTGCAGATAGTACCCCCAACATTTTTCATATTTGCAATCCAAAGGTTGAAGTGATAGAAACAGCATTTTCTGTTAAATATTTTCAATTTTACCCTACATGTAACCAGCCATTTTTTTCCACAAAAAAAACTGTCAAACAAAGAGGATTCATATGTCAGTAGCAAGCTTGCATGACTGTTTAAAAAGTGATCTGCTGGACTTGGATCTGAGAGAGTACTTGAAGACACAGTAATATAGGGTGCTAGTTTCAAAACATTTGATAGTAAGGGTGATTTGGGAAACAATTAAATGTGTTTACTGTTTACACTAAATAAAAAAGTTAGAAAACTGGGAAACAAATAAATGTGTTTACACTAGAAAAAAAGTTAGATAGAAAACAAAGTAATTTAGTTAAAATACCTTGGATGCCAAGAAATGTGCTTTGATTTTGACGGGTTAAATCGAACACTTTGCGTTCGTTCATGCAAAAGTATAAGATGCTCGGCATTCGATATACTACCCTTTGTTTCTATCCTACAGGAGCAGAAAACAATGCTCATTTCTCTTACAAAATGTAACCATATACTACATGTTAGTTTTGCATCCGTATGGTTCACTAAAAGGTTTGCAACTTAAAGAAGGATTGTGATTGTTCTCTTTTATCCATTTTTTAGCATATGCCTTTTTTTTAATGCTTACACAATTAATATTGAATAAACTGAGTCTAATAAAGTGAATTAAGGTACATAGACCCATATTGGGTAAAATAGAAAGGAAATGGAAAAGTTGAGCGAATAAAATTGTGCTAATTTACAGACATCAGTTCCTTGTCCCTAATGGCCTAGTGTAAAGTAACAGTTAAAAGTTGTAATATTTTATAAAGGTGATAAATTTTCCACCTTAAAATACATGATCACATCAATGAATGAATTTTAAGCAATTATCATATCATATCAATTCAATTAAAATATCATTTAGGATTTAGCAAATTTGAATGCTCATTGCTGAGACTATGTAAATCTGAGCTAACAAAAGAGGCATTAATTAGTGCTGTTTGATGAAGAGAAGAGAAGAGAAGAGAAGAGAAGAGAAGAGAAGAGAAGAGAGCTTACAATCGAGAAAAGGAAAACGGGAGAAAAGAAAAGAGCGCGAAGAGATGAAGAAATCGGAGAAAGCGAGATGCCATTCGAAGAATTTGCAAAGACTTCTGGTGCTGGAAGTTGGAAGAGAATTTTGGGAGAGATTCCTTCTTCAAATCTTTCCAATTGTATTGAAATTGACGCAATTAGAGACTGAGAAAGCCCTGCGATCAGATAGATCTACCTGATTTATAAAACAAGAATCTGATCGTCAGATCTTAAACTTCACGGTCAGATCTATTTCAACCTTTCAAATTGTTTTCTTATGTTTAGAGAGGATCCCGTTCTTCTGTAAGTGGTTCTATATAAAATAGGGCCCAACTAAAATGGAGAGGGTCCCGGCCCAACTGTAATCTCAGCCCAACCCAAATTTATGAGAACCAGGAGTTTGATTTTTTTTTCTTTTTTCTTTTTTCATATTTACTTAGTTTTCGGTGAAATTAATTTATCCGGGGAAAGATGAAGTGGGGGACCGCGTGCATGATTGGTTTTGTAAAAGTTTGATTATTAATATTAAAATTGGTATTTTTTTTTTTTTTTGCTTCAAATATTAAAATTGGTATATATATAATAGAGGGTGAGAAAGAGGCACATCATTGCTCCTGATTTGCACTTGATTCTGTAGAAGACTATCATATCATATCATATCATATCATGCATGTGTTGATGAGTTAAAAATAATAATTTAATGTATGATTTTGAATCCTTTGTTAGTCTTCACAGGTGGACATCATGCAAATTAAGGAACACTCCGTCAGAATCGCTGACATGTGGGACCTAGGCATCAGGCATGGTCAACTTTTGCAAATAATTTTCCTTCATTGGAGATGGAGCCGTAAATATAAGTTGGCTAGCTATAACTATAAGAGAATAAGTTCTAAAACTGCAGTTATTTAAGGGTCAAGAATTTGAGTTTTTCTCACAACTTTGTAACTTCTGTTAAGTTTTCAAAAATTTACCTCTGATCAGAATTCTATATGTAAATTCAATGAAGGAAATTTAAGAGTAATTACAAAATTACTAAGAATGGATTCTTTTCATGAAAAAAATTAAAATTAAATTTCAATTTAGAATAATGTATATTTTATATTAGGAATTTGTTTTGCTTCTGTTAAACATAATTTATAGGAAAACCTTTTCTCCTCGAACTCATAGAAAGTAATAAGCCATTTAAATAAAAATACAAAATAAAAATAAAAGTGAGAGCAATTAATTATTCTCACATGACAAGAGAAACAGTGGAAACAGGCTATAATGCATGCATGCTTCTGTGATTGTAACTTGACCATGCTTCATTGCTTTCTAGATATTATAATTATTCCCTTAATTTATATAAAACAAATATGGATATATATATATATATATATATATTCTTGATTACAAACTTGACTAAGCTAAATCACTCACTTTTTACCTAACACGCATATTATTAAATAATATTATCTTTATGTATTGGTAGGCGAGCTCTCACGTACGTGTAGGTAAATATATCTATGATACGTACTGCATTACTGTTTTTGTTTAAATGGAACTCTGATGCTATTATTTATACAGATTAAGAGGATGAGTGACAAATAATGGAATGATAGAAAAATAAGTGTTTTGTGCAAGGGACGGACTCAGAAATTGAGTCAATCAGCTAACAGGCAAAAAAATAAGTTGGGTTCGAAGAAATAAATGAGTTGAGCTAAAAAAAAAAAACAAAAAGTTGGACTGAGAATAAAATATATTTTGGAAAAAGGTAAACAAAGTTATACATCAAGAATAAGCAATAAGCAATAACCTAAAAATACATAAACTGTATTTTATTTTTCAAAATTTAGAACAAACAACAATCTAACTCTGAGCCTCAGGTTGTGCTCCAGATGAGGATACATGAAGAGAGGGAAAGAGATGAAACATTGTGCGGATGTGAGTTATCGTCAGACCACACCTTACTAGACGAGTTTACCCAGTAGAAGGGGGAATTAGAGAGGAAGCAGAGGGGAGAAAACACTGTACATATCGAGGGGAGCAGAAGGAAGAACCCTTTGCAAATTTGGTGAAGTTCTTCACCCTCAAATCAAGGTGTAGGTTTTATTGTTCGAAGGAGGGCAAACTCAGACGTCACCTTCCTCCCCTTTTCTTCTTTTTTCTTCCCCTTCCTTTACATTCTGAGTTATAGAGCATAGCCTTAATAAGTCAGCCTCTAATGTTGTGCTCCAGATGTATTGAGATTTGTCCCTAGTCTAACCCTGAGTCTTAGGTTGCGCTCCAGATGGAGGTACATGGAGGGAGGGAAAGGGAGAAAACACGGTGCAGATGTGAGCCGTCATCAGACCGCACCTGACTATAATCAAATAATACTTTAATGAAATGAAACTTGATTGTTAGGTTATTTATATGTCCAATGACATACCTATAAATCTACTCTCTAATTTTCCAAATTATTTAAAAAATTAAAAATCAATTGTTAAATTATTAAAACAACTAATATAAAGGGATCCCTCCTCTTTCTCAAAATCCATTGAAACTTCTATATAAACTAGGTTGCTGTAAATGTGTAGTAAAAAAAAAATTTACTGCAAAGCATCCTTACTTAATTACCCTAAGAAAAATAAAAGTAAAAAATAAAATTGAGGTTGAGGTTGAGGTTGATGATGGAGGCTAAAGAATAGAGTAGAGTAGACAGACAAAGGGAATTAATTAAAGTGTGTGACCACACCATTTCATATGAAAGGGATCTGTGATGGAATTTGATCTTTAGCAATCCTGTATTCCTGTATCTACTTATTGCTTGCTATGATGTAGGAAGCATCTCCCCTATTTTTCCGGCTTCTCAATTAATTCTTTCCATGTTTCACTTTCTTATCTCCTCCTCCTCCATCTCTTCTTCTTTCATTCAGTCCGGATAGGATCTCCTCAGGTATATATTGATCAATGCTTCACAAGATTCGGATCATTGATTTAAATTAACGTTTTAGATTTAGAACAAGGATAATTTTCTTAGGAGATTAGCTCATAGCCTTTAAAATCTGTTAAATATAAGTCAATCATAGTGGATTTGAATTTGTACTTTATTCATGACAATGTTGTTAGAGTTTGGATTCCCACCATATATATTAGGGTTGCACTACAAAAATAGTTTAATAAATTTCCTTGCTAACTAAATCAATTTTTCTAAAATTTCTCAATAGTTTCTCTTAAATTAAGAATCAGTTTGCTACTTAACTGCATTCAACAAGTATCTGCTCCCCCTTTAAGTACCTCACTCTATGAGATAATCAACTCGTACAATGTCGACCATTTATTTACGTGCACATATAAAATTGTAGCAACAAAACAAGAGGAGGGTTCAAATGTCTTTATTTTTTGTCTCCATCATGTTTTCCTTTTCTAATTTTTCAATAATATATTTTTTTTTCTTAATTTTTACATGTCAAAATAAAATCTTTATATGTGATCTATATTCTTTTCTCTATATTCGCATAAAAAATTATCACTTGGTGTTATTTTTATATGCATTATTAACGTATAAAATGTATCAATATTAATGTATTTTTGTAAGTTCTTGATATTAATGAAAACAAAATTGACATGGCATACTATTTTATATGTGTATGGAGAAAATTATATGAATAAATTGAGTTTTAAATTTTAAATAATTAATGTATAAGAAATAATTATATAATGAATACATATAAAAAACATTTGAATCCTCCTCACAACTTTATCATTGATAGTGATCTTTCGATGTGATCCTTTTGTACATGAGTAATTAAATAGTATAATATCCACTTAAGGGTCGTAATTATGAATTGATTAGTTTTATGGGTGAAAGCGACAAATTCCCCAAAGTAGTTCAAAAATCACTTTTTGTTGTTTTCTCCATTCATACAACCAATCGATGAAGGATTGGGTTTTCTTTTTGTGTTTTTCTTGATGCAATAAAGGAATTGATTTGTTTATTGTCCCCCGTATCAATTAAAGCCTCATCAATGAGGATTTTCTTATTATTTATTTATTTTTTTGCTATTCCTGGGTTTAAAAAAGTTTGACAAAATTGTGTTTACTTATGAATACATGTGTTTTCAAGTTATATATTTTAATCTCATACGTTCAGAGTTCAGACAGTTGAAATATTTTTTTTTTCTAAGAGTAAAAATAAATAGTATAACTCAAGAATAAGTGCATTGAAAATTTAAATCTAAACATAATTGTAAGTTATTTCAGTATTGAAAAAGAATTTCATTATCTTTAATTAAATACCTGAATACAGGAGTTTAGAATAATTTGTGAACATACGCGCGTATTCAGAAAGCAGGTAGATATAATATTGTTTAACTTTTCAAAAAGAATATTATTGTCAAATATTTTAAAAATAGCTTAGATAAAAAAGTTCGATTTTATACGGATAGAAACGTTGCCTTTTTTTTTTTAACAAAAGAGGATTGCATTATATAAAAATAAAAAAAATCATGTCGGACTTGAACTAAGCATATTTTCACTACAAGATCGATGTCATAGAATCTACTTTAAATATATATATTTTAATGATCAAAGTTGGTACAGACAATTAGGGCCTGTTTGGCGGGACATTGGGAATGGGCATGGACACGGAAATTGAACTAAAAATTACTGTGTTCACATGAGAAAAAAAATTCAGTTGAACAGTGGAGCGGCCGAACACGCTCTTAATAAGCTAAATATTAAATAATGAAAGTATGGTGTGAATTTTGTCAGGATAATAACATTAAAAAAAAATTCAATTAAAAGAAAGGAGATGATGCATATCAATGAGAAAATTCTAAATAAATCTTGCTCGATATTTTACCTTATTTTTCAAAATTGTATAATAACTAGTTTCCAAGTTAGAGAAGAGGGCAGATGATGTCAAATTTAAGGCGAGTGAGTCCTCTTCGGATTCTTGTTAAGTGAGAGAGTCATTTAAGGATTAAGTGAGTCCCTTTCATGTGATTTATCTCAACAATTATTCTGTATCGATTACTATTTTATCAATAAATATTTCTTATTTATTTATTTTTACTATCTCAATTCTCAACTGTGTTTGTAAATTTCCTGCTTTCATAAGTTACATAGGTGATCCTAGACTCCCTTGTGTAGATAAGCTCAAATATGAATTTATGTTAATTTTCATATTCTAACAAGATGTTATTTCACCATGTAATTAGAATTGGATAATCTTTTTTTAGTTTTTCTTAGCTTAAAATGATAATCAAAGTTGCTAATAAACATGGGCGGATCTTAGTACATTCTAGGGGTTGCTAAGCTAGCTATCTCTATGATTTGAAAATTTTAATTATGTATATTGAAATTTAATTGAACTTTTTTTAACGTTTTATGTAGTCCAATGGTTAAAATCCTATTTTATGTTTGAGATGACATGATGAATTCAAATCTCACCCACCACATTGTGCATTTTAATTTAATTAGTCTCTTCTATCAAAATTTCTAGTTCTGCCCCTGCTAATTAATAAATAATTCTCAATAGTGCGAAATTTCGAATCGACACTCTTTTACATGGATGGTAATATTTAGTCTATAATATATACTAAGCATGGTTGTCATTTGTATATAATTCTAATTGGCAAATTTTGTAGTAGTATAAATGTTCTTCCTGATCTAAATAGTGTGATTTGTAATTAGATAATTTAGAAGAAAAAAAAATATTTATATCACCTAAGGTACTTCATTTAAATTCAAAATTTCTTGTATGAAGGGATAGAAATTTGGAATTTCAGCGAGATTGGGGGAATGAAGAAAGGCACGCGTGCTCCATGGAGCAATTGAGTGCACCCACCTTCTCTATCCCCAAATCCTAAATGGCAAAAATAAAAATAAAAAAAGTAAAGGAAATTTTACCACCGTTGAGGTGTTTACCTAACTTTCTTTTCATATATAGATGCTTATCAGTTATCAGTTTTGTTGAACATGGTATAGCATTAAATCTTTGCATCGCCATGGCTTACTCTGGAATTGCTTCATCAAATTTTCATGCTATAAAAACCACGAAATATAAATTGTTTATTAAAAAAAATTCAAAATTGCTTCGAGCACGTATATATTATTATCTTTAATTAATTTATTTTTTCATGCAACTAGCTAGATATATAGTTTCTTATAACACATCCTCGTAGTGTGATACATATTTTTGTTTACTTATACACATGATATTTTAACTCTAAATGTACTTGCATAATGACCTCATTTTTTAATTAAATTGGAATGCTTTTAAATAGAATTTTTTTTAACAAAAATATGATTGCTTGAAACTAAATGTGTTAAATTGATACCTAAAAATAAAAATTAAAATAAAATAAATACAAAAAAATTCAATTTTTTGTAAATAAATAAATTTAATTAATTGTGAGATGGACTTCATATGAACAAACTCCCAAACCATATGAAGCTCAATAGATCTTAAATTCTATTAAGTTAATCTAGTAGCTTAATTAACCAACAAGCCGTTAGTTAGATTATTAATAAACAAAAAAAACAATTAATTGCTTCTTACATGATTTGAATAAATCAAGTAAAAATTGAAAAAATATATAACATTAATTTAACGTACTTTTCTTAAGCTCAGTTCTATCACTCTATATTAATTCTGGTGTTCTTCAATCGTTTGAATCTACGACTCTGGTGGAGATACATTTGACAATAATATATGAAATCAAATGACCCACTAAAATTTGTAACATTAGTTATTTTTTTGAGTAAAGTTGGAGGTCAAGCCACCCAATTATTTAATATCTTTGTTATTATAACAAATAATTTTCTTCATCTGAGTTTCGAACCCATGACCTCTCATATAGAGACTATGTGCCTTAGCCACTAGACCAAAGACTAGTTCTCTGTAACATTAGTTATTTTTGAAGTAATATTTTTCAAAATTGATATTATTGAGAGCATGCACTTGCACTTGTGGTGGGGTGGGGTGGCCCAAGAATTGAATAAGAGAAGAGAGGATCGATGTGCAACTAAGAATGAATGAATGAATTGTTGAATATATAGCAAGGAAGTAGCAGGTAGCAAGCAGCTCTGGCATGATTGTTCAAAGTTGAATTCGATTAGTGCAACGTACGTACAGTGCATGCAGCTCCATTCGCTAGAGTTGGATTCGATTCCAAATTTCCATGGCATTCCAATATATATATATATATATATATATATATATATATATATATATATATATATATATATATAAGAGTAGATCGAGCAGCATCCATCATTGCTAAATGCTAATGCTAATGCTAGCCTTCCTCTGAATATATCAGCCACTGATCAATTAATTGATCATGTTTGATCTCTCTGCTCGCCTCCACTCCATTAATTATTATTTCTTCTTTTCACCATGCAACTCAAAAAGTCATTCATCTTTCTTTCTTTCTTTCTTTGACGAATGCAAAAGATATCCACAGAGCTTCTTATTTTAAATATATATATATATCTTTTTTCGAGGAAAAAGGGTATGAAATAGTGCGTTGTCATTGATGAGCATGCATGTACCATTAAACTCGATCGTACAGTTCTGATATATTGTACGGGTGGGTATTCGTTTCTCTATAATTTGAGGAAAAAGGGTATTCGTATAGTCTGTATTACTATGTACAGAGGCAGAGGCGTGATGAATCTAAAAGCACAAATAATATTGGTCTTCTACGCCATTCTGAATTAGAGACGGAATCAGACTTTTATACTATAAGAGATTAAACATGAATGAGATCAATCATATATAATTTTTATATACTAATGAATGGAGTTAATTTAGAATATCTACAATATTTTATTATAAATTATATAGGAAATTACATATAAACTACATTTTTGCAGCTTTGTTGTAATTTTGTAAGAACATAAGTGCTTTTTGAAATATTAATTCATGTTTTCTGTATATATAAATAGATCGGTTGTTTTGTTTGAGAAATTTTACAAATTATCCTACTTTCAAAAAAATTCAAACAAAATACCCCTCCTCTAAAATAATTAACAAAATGTCCTTGTGGGATTCTCATTCTCCTCCTCTCCCCCTCTCTTCTATTTACTCTTATCAAATTTTGACACATCCTCCTCTTTTATTGCACTTTAATGAGAGCATAACAAGTAACAAATTTTTTGTAGACATGTGACAATTTTTTCAATTAGATATATAGTATATATCTCAAATATATGTTTTTCAATTAGGCAATAATTTTTTTGCTCAAGTTTTCCAAAGTAAAATTGATACTCTTATGAGAGTTTGAAAAACATCATTGTGTAAGCATAGAATATTATATTTAGACATATTTTAGTAACAAGATGTAAGTACAAGCATAAGGTCAGTGAAAATTTCTATTCACATATGGATGTTGAAAATTTCAGTTTTTTTTTTTATTTCAACTTACACATATGAATTTATATATACAGCCACAAATTACTTTGTGTGGTTTGCAGTGTTCTATATTACGTGCCGAAATTAATATATAACAATGGGTTAGCAGATGAGAAAAATATGCATTAAATATAGTATTAATAAGATTATTTTTTTTATGAAACAAGACACAACTTTCATATATTTTATGACAATATCTCATATGAAATTACAAAGAACTTTATTTTATTTTATAATATCTATTATAAATAAAAAATTTATGTACTTACGTTTGGTTACTAACATGTCTAAATATAATAATCTATGATTATAGAATGATGCCGTCTAGACTCTCTTATAAGAGTATATGTTTTACTTTAGAAAACTTAGACCAAAAAATTATTACCCAATTAAAAAACATATATTCGATATTTATATATTATCTAACTGAAAAAATTGTTATATGTCTATAAAATTTTTGTTACTTGTTATGCGCTAATTAAAGTCCAATGAAAGAGGTGGATGTGTTAAAATATGATGAGAGTAAATAGAAGAGAGCGGGAGAGAGGGAGGATGAGGGGAAAAGGAGGGTCCCACAAGGACATTTTGTTAATTATTTTAGAGAAGGGGTATTTTGTTTGAAATTTTTTTAACGTAGGGCAATTTGTAAAATTTCTCGTTTTGTTTTCCCAAAGGTAGTATTATAATTATGTAATTTAATTTGGATAACATCAACACAGATATCAGAAAGTATACCATAACGAAGTACATACAATAATAAGCCTACCAAAAGTGCGTATAATAATGACAGAGATAATTATATAATTATGTATACAAAGTTGGTAGAGTATATATTATGTATATAGTTCAGTTCAGGGGACCCTTTGAATCCACAACGCACTTGTAACTCTTTTGATCATTCTCTCATTTTGACTTCATTCATTTCTCTTTATTCTCATTCTCAATTTCAAATAGTATATATAAATAGTAGTGGCACAACCACAAGCTAATTAATGATGCAGGGAATCAATACATTCTTTAAAATATGTAATATCATTGTATTGTTTCTGTATCCTATCATATCTATTAATATTAATTAAAGACAATATATAATCACATTAATGAACTTTAATTTTCAACGGAAGAGCAATTGTAAACATAATTAATACGATTCACATATTGCTCGTTTTTTTTTTATAAAAAGCATATATCCCGTTTCATTCACATATTGCTCATTATTTTAACGTTTACCACCGTATATTAAAAAAGAGTAAATCCAATTCATTTAAACCCCATTATAGTAACAACATTCGCGAATAATTCATATTTGAGTTGTTGACGAATCAATCACCACATTATTCGGTTTCCCGAATTATTCGTGAATTTAATGAACTTGTTATGAATTTTACGGATTATTCACGAACTTTTTTCAAATTTTTTGCGACTTTTTTTCCTCTCTTATGGGAACTTTTTTTTCTCAAAGTATAATTCCAAAATATTTCTAAATTATATCCAAATTATTTTCGAATCACGAATTTTAAACTCCGCCACGAATGATTAAGTTGTTAATATGGATCCAAAATATATGGGACAAAAAGAAAGATACAAATTAATACAATCGGCGTCTTTTTGTATAATTATTGTTCATATACGTACACAAAACACAGCAAGAGCGATTGCTACGTACATTGGTAGGAGGTGGTCGGTGGGGTCAATAAATATGGTATTTATTTGTGTCACATTCAATTTGTTGTTAGCTCTGGTTTTATATACCATTTTTTTTTAATTTGGCATTTTAGAATACATATGTGCATGCCATGTCTGTGTGCTACTTTAAATTAGTTTATACAATATGCCCGGTAAAAAAATAATATTATATATATATATATATATATATATATATATGAGGAGGGATTCAATTACACCATTTTATGGTGACACATCTTGACACCATATGCTTATAAGTAATGTTTTGCAGTTTGAAAGTCCAAACAGCTGATCCAAACTGTTCAACATGATCTCCATATTAAAATATGCTTGGAGACCAAAATTTACATTTTTTTTGAATTCTTTTTATGTTTATTAAAATGTGTACAAAATTGTTGTTTTCAGTCAATTATGGATCATTGAAATCAGTGATTTTCAAAAATTCGAAAAAAAAATAGTAACAATTTCCAAAAAATGAAAAATTTGGTCTCCAAGCAAATTTTAATATGAAGATCATGTTGAACGTTTCAGATTGACTATTTAGATTTTAAAATTTAAAAAAGACTTATAAACATATTGGTGTCAAGATGTGTGATGTGTCACCATAAAATGGTGTAATTGGATGCCTCCTCTATATATATATATATATATATATATATATATATATATATCACTGTTACAATATTAAAAAAAAAGTAGGTTCAGAAAATATATTCCCAGGAGGTATGAGAACAGAGTATGTCACTGTTACCGATTGGATTGGACGACTGTTATTTGTTAAAAAAAAAAAATTGACGATGATAATATTGTAATTATATTTAATTATTTCATGATATCCGACTTGAATCAAACATTAAAAATAAAAAATCCTTCTTCGTTCTAAGCGTTAAAATAAAATTTTCAACGATTCGTCAATTAAACCCAAATTAAAAAATTTGCTACCCACATGGATTATAGTTAGCTTTCGGATGATATATATTGCATGCATTGATTTATGTTATGGTCAAAATCAATTTGGTAATTTAATTTTTAATTTGAAAGCCCTTGGGCAAGTAATTTTCTTTTCTGAAAAGAGGATAAATATGGTGTACACGTACGATCGAGTATATAATTAACTTGACCAAATAAAGAGACATGAGCACAAAAGATTAGACTAAGAAGAATACAATTGTACATAATATTTTACCTTAATCATGCTAATTAATTAGTAAATTAATCAGAAAAGAACATACTAGAAACATACCCAAAAAAACAAAGTTTTACAAACATCTACAAACAGCTGATCATGTGGCCGGCTTCATTTAATTAGTTATCTCATGAGTTTTCCTAATTAACCCACTACTAAATTAACTCTCTAATTAAGCAAATTTGTAGACCGTTGTAAAATTAAGCTGCCTCTACATACAAAATAAAAATCAATTGTGAAGTATATTCACTTAATTATTAGCATATACCCCTCAAAAATACTCGAAATATGGTGGAATACTGTTATATGCTGGTGCTTCCCTGTCTTTTCTCAGAACCCTATGGTTACCACCTAAGTCATTGCTCATTCTTGTTTTTTGCATCTCTCTCGGCACCTCCGGCGGTTTTACCGACCTGATCAAAGCCCAATTCACACCTTTAAAGAACTCGTGCCGTTTTATCTCGACCGATCCCTTGACACTACCGATTCTCTTTTTTGGGTCCTTCACTAGCAATTTACTCATCAAGTCTTGTGCTTGAAAGATTTCTTCCATATCCTTCACGCTGCTCGCGCCTATTTTTGGAAAGCTCAGTGGCTGCTTGATTATGTTGATTAGGGTTTTCTGGTTATCTTCTCCCTTGAACGGCGTTCTTCCGTATATCATCTCGTATAAAAATATGCCAAGTGTCCACCAGTCGACTGCACTGCCATGTCCCCCACCAGATATAACCTCTGGTGCTAGGTATTCATGAGTACCAACAAATGATTTTGATCGGGCCAAGACAGGTTCTGCTACTAGCTCCGGGTTGAGCTCAGTTTCTCTGGCTGACTCATCTCCTCTAGTTGCCTCTCGAGTCGCCTCATCTCTGGTGACTTCTCTGTTACACTTGTTAACCCCACTATAGAAGCACGAGAGAACCGGTTGTATAGGCAGTGCGCAAGATGAACTGGAGCCTGGGCTTGATGCTGAGGTTGAATTTTTAGGAGTTTTATTGTCTGAAATAGTGTTTGAGAGTTTTTCTTGACGGAGGAGTTTCGGTACGACATCACAGCGCATAGCGAGGTCAAAATCAGAAAGCATAATGTGGCCATCATCTCGTACCAGTACATTTTCTGGTTTCAGGTCTCTGTATATTACACCCATCATGTGTAGGTACTCCAATGCCAGTAGTGTCTCAGCCGCATAGAATCTGACAAAAGAAAACAAATTTTCATAGTTAATGGGACAGTTAGGAGTGGCAAATAACAGTATTTGCTATAATTAAATGCTATCTATCATTGGTAATAGGTATCCTTCAAGTTTTTCATATTTGTTTTTGTATGGACAAAAGAATTAAATGGATAAATCGTGGAACACTTGATGGATTTATACATGTTATTGACCAATTTAAGTACCCTATCTTTTCCAAGGCCATGCCAGGTGAAACAAATAATTAAAGAAATAAATTGAGTGGCAACATGCAAAAATCCTTTTGTTTTGAAAGGTACTCAAGCACATATATACTAGAATTTGAGAGCATTGGCATATTAAAGTTTTGAAAGTTCTATTCTAAGTTAGGTTTTGGACTTAAGAGTATTTATTTTTTACCCTCTTCTAGCTATTGTTTTTTTTTTTGTTCCTTTTGTTACAAATTAGATAGCAATACTTACCTTGCTGTAGATATACTGAACCTTCTCTTCGGTTGCCGTTGTCGCGCCACATGCAAATCCCCTCCAGTACAGAACTCCATTACTAAACAGGAATAATGTGCTGCCTCAAAATCCGCATAGAGTGTCGGTAAAAACGGGTGGTCCAGAGCACGCAATATCTCTCTCTCAGTCTCGGCCCGTTTCAGCTTGTTGCGGAATGTGAGTGCCTCCCGATCCACAACCTTCATCGCATACATACACCCGGTCCACCGTGGATCCCTGAGACGGCACAAGTACACATTGCCCAAATCGCCACTCCCCAGCCTACGCACCAGAAAGAAGTGCTCTAGGCGGACCCGGGCAGTGGGGTTGACAGACCGGATAGATTGAATTGCCTCCCACTCAGCTTCGGTGGATTTGTGAGGCTTTTGCACCTGGCGGTGCGTGGAGTTAGGTACTCCGGTATAAACAGATCGGACAGAAATGGAGCTTGAGCTGGCCAAACTGGTTTCGCTAAGCCAGCTCCGACAGGAGCCAATGGCTGTGAAGGAAGAACTGCTGCTGTCATAGTCAGAATCGTCTCTACTACTTGTGGCCATGGAAGAGGAACAGAGGATGTAATTAACTAGCTAGCTAGGTAGTTCATAAGTTTTTGTAAGTTTTTCCTCTCTTATATATATATAGGGGGTGTACTGTGTACATGTGCTGAGGAGACATGCACTGTGTCTGTATAGGGAAACTAGTTATAATTACAATTGCGGTAAATTTTGCCAAGGTGCCTGAGCATTAATTCATCTAAATTTAAATTCAGCATTGAATTTTAATATACCTTTCCTGAACCATTGAAGTTTTTCATATATATTTATTTGATATAATAATATGTTTTATCCAGTAAAAGAGAAAAACCATTCAAATATATCACTATTATATATTACCGACTGGAGTATCCGCTAGAGTACCGTACCGATATCAGTAAGTATTTTTATTGTTGTGGAGAAAACAAATAAATTCTTGTAGTCCTCTGTCACCATTTCACTGTAATAATAACTTATGCGCATCACTATAAAATAAATTAGTTTTGTTAATTACATTATCTATAAATGCACTTTTTTTTTTCAAAATCATATATAACTTTCAAATTTTCTCATTTACTAGTAAAGTAGTAATCAATACTATTTATGAACAAAACAATATATACTAAGCAGTAATTCTATTTTAATTTAATAGTCTGCATAAAAAATAAATTAGAATATATAGAAATGCAATTTAATTCTCAAATAATTAAGTGCCTAGCTATCATTAAAGTTGAGAAATTTTTGGATTGCCTGGCATATATGCACATTTCACAGTGGCAGTTATAAAGTTGAGAAAATAAACTACTGCATCCGTTAGCGCCTTGATTTATGGATTTGCCTAGCTAGATACTTCATATTCCGAATATATATGTTTGATTGTTTATTAATTTTTATTTTATTATTCAGGATTGTAATTAAGCAACCCGTCAGGCCGTCACACAGAAACAGCCTCAGCCTCAGCCACATAATTAATTAATGGAAAATAATTTAACCTTACAGTTGGAAAGTGCTTATATATATATATAGTGAGTTGACAGTACTTATATTTAAAGAACAAAATGGATAATAAGAAAGTATTTAAACTTAAAATCGAAAAATAAGATATTTGAATGTTTTGATGGCAAGTGGATAATTTAATTAGAATGTTTCAATGGATATATTTTTGGGTTCGTTTAGGGAATTGATAGACAATTAATTAATATATTAATGCAGGATCTAAAGAGTCTTTGCGGTGATAGGATAGCAAGACCACAATGCATGGGAGCAAATTGTAATTAATTATAGAGAATTGTACCTATATATAGAGTAGAACTAGGGTGCTCCTAAGTTCACCAAATCTCTTGTGAACTTGACTCTAAAATATATCGAATCGACTTTAAACGATGAATCCAATGAATCCAAACCGTTGAAACCCTTCTACCTAATGAGTGATGCGTCTACATGTGAAAATTTTAAAATTTCGAATGAATTTAATATAGAGTCAAATGATCAAAAGTTTAAGGTTTATAAATTACTTTTAATGCATTCATTTTTTGGACTCTTTTGACCACTTGACTCTATATTAATTAATTCGAAACTTTAAAATTTTCACATGTAGACGCATCAATCATTAGGTAGAAGGATTTCAACGGTTTGGATTCATCGTTTAAAGTCGATTCGATATATTTCAGAATCAGGTTCACAAGAGGTTGGGTGAACTTAGGAGCACCCTAGTTCTACTCCCTATATATATATATATATATATATATATATATATAGGTTGCCTAATATCAAATCAGTTAGTCCTAAGATCCCGTGCAACCAAGTGGTTTTTCAATTTTCAAAGTCCAAAACATCGATCCAAACTGTTAGATGTGTTCTCTATATTAAAATGTGCTTGGAGACCAAATTTTATATTTTTTGGAATTTTTTTACTATTTATTAAGCCACTTTGAAAATCACTGATCCAACGGTAGCTTCTGTTTTTACTGTTTAGTTAAGCCACCGTTGGATCAGCGATTTTCAAAGTAACTTAATAAATATTAAAAAAATTTCAAAAAATATAAAATTTGGTCTCCAAGTACATTTTAATATAGAGAACACATCTAACGGTTTGGATCGATATTTTGGACTTTGAAAATTAAAAAATCACTTGGCTGCATGGGATCTCAGGAACAACTGATTTGATATTAGTCAACCTCTATATATATATATATGAGGAGGGACCAAAATTTTTATAAATATACAAAATCTGAAATTAATTTAACAATCTATACATTTTTTTAACAGAATTCGAAAATTGTCTATACCGATGACAAAATAATCGGTTACAGAGTCCAAAACCGATGACCTGCTCATCGGTTTCAGAAAGCTTGAACCGATGACATTTCCATCGGTTTTAGTCTAGCACGGTTTTTGATGCTATCTGCACACTTTTTGAAACAACGAACGACTCAGATTAAAATACTGTTTGTAATCATTACACCCAATTTCTCAAATTTGAAACCGATGACATATCCATCGGTTTTGAATTAAAATAATTTTTCATTTTTTTATTTAATTAGAAAATGTTATAATTTATTTATTTTGTTAATTAAAATATTAGAAATATTTTTATATATTTTCTTAAATTAGATAGAATACCATATAATTTGATTTATTAGAGAGACTTAAACAAATAATCCGGATCAATATTTTTCAGATCGGATTTTTCATAGCTGTAAGAAAAATTAAAATATTTCTCTGTGTGTTATTAAAAAAAATAAAAATGCTTTGAATCTGAATTATTGATCCCGGTTCAAAAGTCAATTCTAGGTAAATACAGAAAATATTATGGTCTTTCTATTTTTGAAAAAATAAAAATTTTCAAAAGTTTAAAATACTTTTTGATTTTTGAGTAATGATTACATGTATGAAAAGTTTTTGAAAATTTTTATTTTTTTTAAATAGAAAGGCTATAATATTTTCTGTATTTACATAGAAGTGACTTTTGAACCGGGATCAATAATTCAGATTCAAAGCATTTTTATTTTTTTCTAATAATACACAAAGAAATATTTTAATTTTTCTTACAGGCATGAAAAATCTGATCTGAAAATTATTGATCCGGGTTATTTGTTTAAGTCTTTCTAATAAATCAAATTATATGGTATTCTATCTAATTTAAAAAAATATATAAAAATATTTCTAAAATTTTAATAAAATAAATTAATTAATTATAACATTTTCTAATTAAATAAAAAAATTATAATATTTCCTAATTAAATAAAAAAAATGAAAAATTATTTTAATTCAAAACCGATGGATGTGTCATCGGTTTCAAATTTGAGAAATTGGGTGTAATGATTACAAACAGTATTTTAATCTGAGTCGTTCGTTGTTTCAAAAGATGTGCAGAAAGCATCAAAAACCGTGCTGGACTAAAACCGATGGAAAAGTCATCGGTTCAAGCTTTCTAAAACCAATAAGCAGGTCATCGGTTTTGGACTCTGTAACCGATGATTTTGTCATCGGTATAGACAGTTTTCGAATTCTGTTAAAAAAATTTATAGATTGTTAAATTAATTTCTGATTTTGTATATTTATAAAAATAAGTCAATTTTGCAATTTCGAAATCCAAACAGTCGATTCGAACCGTTCAACATGATAACCATATTCAAATGTGCTTGGAGATCAAATTTTATATTTTTCTGAATTTTTTTACTATCTATTAAGATGGTTACAAAATCGATGTTTTTCAATGGTCAGAAAACAACGATTTTGTAACCATCTTAATAAATAGTAAAAAAATTCAAAAAAATGTAAAATTTTATCTCCAAGCATATTTTGATATATCGATCATGTTGAACGGTTTGGATTGACTATTTGAACTTCAAAAATGGTAGGTGTCAAAATGTGGTAAAAAAATGGTGTAATCCGATCCCTCCTCTATATATATATATATATAGAGAGAGAGAGAGAGAGAGAGAGAGATGGGCTAACTTGATTTGGGAAGTAAAGAGGGTGCTTTACTTCCCCCTCGTATCTCTATTTTCAAAGTTCAAATGATCAATCTGAACCATTAGATGTGATCTCCATATTGAAATATGATTGGAGACCAAATTTTACACTTTTTGGAATTTTTTTACTATTTATTAAGCCACTTTGAAAATCGTTGATCCGATGGTCCAGAAATTTTTACTGTTCACCCAAATTTTCAGATTTTTAAAGTGACTTAATAAATAGTAAAAAAATTCCAAAAAATGTAAAATTTGGTCTCCAAGCACATTTCAATATGGAGATCACATCTAACGGTTCGGATTGACTATTTGAACTTTAAAAATGGAGATACGAGCGGGAAGTAAAGCACCATCTTTACTTTCCAAAGCAAGTTAGCCCATATATATATATATATATAGAGTTGAGCTAACTTGCTTTGGGAAGTAAAGCGGGTTCTTTACTTCCCGCTCGTATCGACATTTTCAAAGTTCAAATAGCCGATCCGAACCGTTAGATGTGATCTCCATATTGAAATGTGCTTGGAGACCAAATTTTACATTTTTTGGAATTTTTTTACTATTTATTAAGCCACTTTGAAAATCGCTGATCCAACGGTTTCACTGTTTGAACAGTGAAACCGTTGGATCAGCGATTTTCAAAGTGGCTTAATAAATAGTAAAAAAATTCCAAAAAATGTAAAATTTGGTCTCCAAGCACATTTCAATATGTAGAACATGTTGAGCGGTTCGGATCGGCCATTTGAACTTTGAAAATGTCGATACGAGCGGGAAGTAAAGAACCCGCTTTACTTCCCAAAGCAAGTTAGCCCAACTCTATATATATATATATATATATAGAGTATGGCTAAAATGCTATTAGTAGCACTTCGACCGAAGTGCTACTGGGGTCATATTTTACTATTTGATTTTCAAACAACAAATCCAAACCGTTAGATGTTCGATCTATATTAAAATGTACTTGGAAACCAAATTTTACATTTTTTTTATTTTTTTGCTATTTATTAAACTGGTTTGAAAACCGCTATTTTTATTAAATTTCTGGAGCATTGAAAACAGCGGTTTTCAACCCAGCTTAATAAATAGTAAAAACATTCCAAAAAATGTAAAATTTGGTCTCCAAGCACATTTTAATATAGATTGAACATCTAACCGTTTGGATTTGCTGTTTGAACATCAAATACTAAGATATGACCCCAGTAGCACTTCGGTCGAAGTGCTACCGGTAGCAATTTAGCCATACTCTATGTGTGTGTGTGTGTGTGTGTGTGTACACATAGGGCTAGAGCACCAGCCATCTAGGTTTCTTTGTAAAAATAAATTCTTATCTATACAAAATTACAAATTGTTGGGCATTGCCTCCAACGTCCCTTCAATATATATATATACATGTGTGTGTGTTACTGAGATGAGTAGACTAATTTATGCTAAAAAAACTTGTGTAATTAATTAATTGTTCCTGTTTAAAAAGTAAGTAAAATAGTAATTAAGGACTTAATTAACTGAAAAGTGGGTAAACGGAAACGGAGAGACATGTGTCATGTATGACCCGTGGCTGTGTATTAATTATACCTATATATACCTCCTTTTCCTCTCCTTTTTGTTCGATCGTATAATAAACGGAATATATAATAAAAAGCGATAAAAAGGCAAAGAATTGAATACTGCAATCGCCAAAACATGTGACTCATAATTCATTTAACTGGCTATATAATATACGTACGTTCATTGCCTTAATTAATTTCTTCAATCATATCCGATCTAACGATCTTCATTACATTCCTTTACACATCACACATGTAGCTAGCTAGCGAGTAGCTAGAGGGTTAAATCTAGACGTAGATCGATCGATGAGTTAATTAGCATGCACAATCATAATTAATCGAATTCATATCTATATATACATCTCATCTCATGATTTTACATTTATGTACTTCATCAGTTGTAAAGCACCAAATAAAACCCTGTACGTGCGTACTTTATTCCAAAATGTATTAATAAGCTTTTCAACCTTAATTAATTATATATAAGACTTTCGTTATATATGGATTCTTTGATTGACTCTACACAAACTGCATTCATTAAAGGCAGATTAATTATGGATAATATAATAGTGGCAAATGAGGTATTACATACAGTTAGGATTAAAAAAGAAAAATGAGTCCTATTTAAATTGGATTTCGAAAAAGCCTATGATTGGGTTCATTGGGATTTTTTGCTGGAGGTTTTAAAATTGAGAGGTTTCGGCGATAGATTTATTACATGGATTTCATTACTTTTACATAGTGCCAAGTCTTGTGTTAGTATTAATGGGGAATTAGGGGATTATTTTCATTGTAAAAGAGGTCTCCGACAGGGAGATCCTTTATCACCTTTACTTTTTAACATAATTGCTGATGTCTTAAATAAGATCTTAGGGAGAGCGCAAAGGGCAGGTCTACTCCAAGGTTTAGGGCAGTTTAATAGCTGTGACAGGGTTCTTAATTTACATTTTGCAGACGATACACTTCTTTTTTTGAAAGCTGACCAGGCTATGATTACGGTTCTTCGTTGGCTGTTACTATGTTATGAAAATCTGTCAGGAATGAAAATTAATTTTGACAAAAGCGAGATGGTACCACTAAACATTAACGAGGAAGAGGGTAATGAGTTAGCAAAGCTAATGGGGTGTAAAGTAGTGTCCTTACCTATAATGTATTTAGGTGTCCCGTTACATTGGAAGAAACTTAGTGAGAATGATTGGCTTCCTTTGTTAGAAAAATTAGAAAAAAGACTACAAACTTGGAAATGAAAGTTTATGTCAATAGGTGGGAAAGTTACTTTATTAAATGCGGTGGTTTCGGCAATACCCTTGTATTGGTTATCGTTGTATAAAATGCCTAGTAAAATTAGATATAAAATTGATAGGATTCGGAGAAAATTTTTGTGGTTTGGGGGAAATACGGTTAGGAAAAAACCATCACCCATTGCTTGGAATAAGGTTTGTATTAGTAAACAACAAGGAGGGTTAGGGGTCCTTGATTTGCAACGTATGAATAAATCTCTTCTGACTAAGTGGCTGTTTAAGTTTAATGATAATAGAATTACAGGTACATGGAAAGACATTATCATAGATAAAAATTCAATTTCAGGAGATAGATATATGAAATCAGCCATGTGGACTGATATACTGAAACTCAAAGTTATTTTACAGGAACATACTACTTGGAAATTAGGTAATGGAGAAGTGATAAGGTTCTGGCTTGACAAATGGTATGATGATAAGTTATTGTGTGTTGAATATCCTAACTTGTTTGCAATAGTTTATGATAGGGAGATTGTGGTGTCAGAGGCTTTGAGAGCAAATAGGTTGAATTTACAATTGTTGAGACAATTAACAGGTATTTATTTATCAGAATGGGTTGCCTTGGAAACAAAGATGACAGATTTTAGGTTACAGCCTACATTGGATCAAATAGTTTGGAGGTGGTCACAAACTGGAGAATTTACTGTTAAGTCAGTTTATAAACTGTTAGAGTCTGGTGGTGAACTAGATAACCCGTTTAAGAATATTTGGTTAGCCAAAATTCCATTAAAGGTCAAAATCTTTCTTTGGTTGGTTCGTCAAAAGAAAATCTTAACAAATGATAGATTACTTAAATGTGGGTGGATAGGTGATCCGAAATGCGTATATTGTGATCAAATGGAGACTATTGAGCATCTCTTTGTTACTTGTCAGTTTGCTCAAGCTATTTGGCAATGGATAGCTCGTTTTAATAATTTTTATTTTTATGGCAGCACTATTGATGAGTTATGGGAAATTGATTATTATATTCCATTAAAGGAACCTCATATTATTGAAATTATTAGGGGAACAGTAATATGGAATATCTGGCTAGACAGAAATCGAATTATTTTTCATGACGGACAGGTACATTCGATTCGAAATATTGGGAGTAAAATCTTAGCAATAGCTAGATTTTGGGCTTTGAATCAAAAATCTGATTTGACCCCCCAATTGAACTTAATTCTTCCTTTTAATGTGAAGGACCTGACAGAAGATACAATTGTAGCTTTCACAGCGGATTTGCAGGATTCAACCCATACGCATGGAGCCGTGATCAGTGAGGCTGATGATAGGTCCACGCAAGAGGGAGGCAGTACTGGTAGTTTGGAGATGTTGGCGCAATCTTAGCATATTAGGGCTTTTGTTTTCTGTTTTAAATGTGTTGCAGATTATTGTTTTTTGGTTATCAAGTGGTAGTCAGGAAAAATGGGAAGGAGAATAGACCTCGTACATGTTGTTTGTTTCAGTTTTTGCTCAGCTGTATTCGGCACTTCTGGTGCTGATAAACATTGCTTATGGTTTCGTAATAGAAATCGGTGGCATAGTCCACTTCTTTCAAAAAAAAAATTATATATAACTTAATTTTATGTTTTTGTTAACATATATCTTTTCGTCGCGTAAGTTTACAAGATGTTGTTACACACTTTCCATTTTTGGCTCTCTGTTATCTCATTTTCAAAAAAGGATTTTTTAGACCATGCATGCATAATGACAATAATCGTGCTGCTTTAAAAAACTTAATCTTACATGTCATGTTTGGTTATGGAGTAAAATTAATGTTAATTAAATTGCTTACTCTATGTTACTCTTCATATTTTACATCTTGTTTGATAGTCGGAGTCAATCATGACTTAAATTAATTTAAGATGTTGAAAAATATGTCTATTTTTATGATAATAGATCATACAAGTGGAGTAAGTTAGTCCACTTAGATAGGTGGAGTAAGTTATTTCATATTAAGTTACATCTTACTCCATCTTACTTCTATTTTAATTCTTATTTGACTTCTTAAGTGTGGAGTAAGGAATTTGTTCCACCTCTTACTCCACAACCAAACATGACCACAACACATAATGACAATAATTCATCTTAATTACAATTAGCATTTGATATAGTAGTAAAAGTAATATCAGATCGCACGTTCAAAACTCAAATGGAGAAATTCTTGATATTAAATAGTTTGATAAGTTGATCTTCGACCTTTACTCAAAAAACATCCATCTAAATTTTTTTTATAGAAAAATGAAGCTAGGCTTGGTTTGGTTTATGAAAATAAAAGAGAGGAAAATAGAAGAAGAAAATACAATTTATATTATTTCGTATGAATTGTTTTAAATGTGTTAAAATAGTTTGTGAAGTCACTAGTTACTTGATCCATCGCAATGAGCTGTGCGCAGTTTAATTTGTTCTCTTCTCTGAAAATCCTGCGAATATTTTATGGTTGGAGTTGAGTTCAGCAGCATCTGTCTTAATTAATTAATTAAAAGTGAAATCAACTTTCTGTCAAATAAATCGACAATAATAATATATAGTTAAATAAAAAATAAAAACCATCACATTAATTTTTCGAGGACCGTGACTTTGCGATCCAAAATCAACAAGGACGTGATATTTTATAAACTTGATGATCCAACTTTATTACCTCAAATCTACAATGAAATCCTTACAATTGGAGAGAGAAACACACATATATAGGTATAGGTATATAGGGGTGGCAAAAAAGCTCGTAGCTCATGGTTTGATCATGACTCGCATCTGGCTTACTTGCTAACAGCTCGCTTGTTACTAGATCAAGCTGTTAACGAGCCAGCTCACTACTAGCTCGGTCCAGAATTAACGAGTTTGAGTTGGGGTCTAGCTTGCTCGCCAGCACGCGAGCTAGCTCAGCTGGTCATTTTATACTGTCAACCTCGGTCCAGCTCGGTCCAAAAAAGTTTGTAAAATTGATTTTCTTCTTAAAAAAAGGTCTAGCCAAATCCAGTGAGCCAGCTCGTCAGCTCGTGAGCTAACTCGACCTGGCTCATGACAAGTTAGTTCGGAAGTCCTAGGTCCAGCTCGCTCGGTCCAAAATTAATTAAGAAGCAATCAACCAACAAATGGACAATTAATTAATATTTGTAGAGGTCAGGTCATACTCTTCATGTGTTCCTTTGTGTCAATTTGTGGTACCACTGCACTACCCTTGTGACCTGCCACCCACCATCCCTATCTATCCATACATTTTTCAGCTCTATTAATATTAATTTTGTATCCATCTCATGATCAACCCTTGTATCCACGGCACATGACGTACCACTCATATCTACATTTTTCCAACGTACGGCTGCAAATTAATTAATTGTACCCAAATCTCTTTTTCTTAATGTGCTTTCTTTTAAAAAGAAGAAACAAAAAAAAAACACAGAGTTCAATGAATGAATTACGAATTTAATTAATGTTCAAAAATAATGATGTAGTGGACTGATAAAAAGTATTACACTGGCAACAATTCAGGCATCATAAGACAGAGTTGTTGTTGTATGAAATGTGATTATTGGTACGGTGAAACCAGACCTTATTGGTACATATATAACCTAATTGATCTCCCCTGTATGTCTATTCCAGTTTATATTTATAGTAAAAATGGTTTATAACTTTATATCTAGACTGTCTCATTTAAAATGGATGGTACTGAATTGATCTAGAATTATCAGATTGTTCCTATACTGTTGGAGAGGAGCCGAACTAGTTCTTAGTATAATTAACAAGGAATGAAAATTTGAAGTTGTGAATTATAGGATCTCCTTTTCTTAGATGACATAATGAACAGTTCGTTCTTTCAGTATTGATATAATGCTCCAAATTTGTCCCTGAAATTAAACTTATTTTAGCCTGTGGATATTTTTCACATTGCATAATCCGGATTGGATTGTTGCGTCTTACAAAAAACTTCATGCATAAAAATAATAAAAACAAAAATAGTAATCACTTGAAATTGTTTTCAGTTTAAAAAAAAAAACATTGACCAAAGTATAAGAAACCCAAAAATTATCAGGAGTACTAGTTGAGGACCGAAACGCAATTAATGAATGATATTTGAATATTGTTGTACCATTTCATGGTTTCATTGAAATGCCCATACCTTTATCACCAGAATTTGGGTAACAGAGATTCAGGTTGTGTCTGTACTCTGTGCATTTTGCAAGTCATATAGCAGGCAAGTGCATTTGCTTTATATGTCCCCAATTTCTCTTCTCCATACTCTGAATTTAACTGATATCCTTCTCTGCATGCCAGCCATCCTCCCAACATCCTGTGCACCTTTCACTACCTCCATACCTCTTAGTTTTTTACCACCAAAAAATTAAATCAAATCAAATCTTATAATAATAGTTTTATCAGCAAAAGCAGCAAATATAGGATAAATGATGTAAAGCAAGTCAAATGAGACCATATTAAGTTTTATCAATTAAGCAGCAAATAATATAATTTCAAGAAACAGATGTTCTAGACAAAAACTAATCGACTATAATGACAGTAGTTTGGAATATGTCTCTGTGTGCACACACGCGCGTCTGGCAAGAGTGTATTTTTTCTTGAAATTATATTAATTTTTAGTTTTGTTTCTGGATGTCTAATGCGATTACTTGATAAATAAAGATATCATAATAAGAGAATTTTAACTATTTTGTTGGACTTGGCGAATTAAAAGCATATGCCTCATTATATGTAATGTACCAGCATCCTATAAGCTCCTGTTACAGATAAAGCATGGTACTATAAAAATTGCATACTGTTATTCAAAAACAGCATATTGTGCTTAGAAAATATAGCCACAGAATCATTAAAATGTTTTTAGAACAGTAGGAAAATTCATACAAAGATAAAACAAGAGCAAACGGACCAAAGGTGGGACAAAAATCCAAAAATTGATAGTTCACTGAATTGCAATCCATTCCAAAATTAAGGACCACAAAAAATGAAGCACTTTTGCATCATGAGAAAAAGTTGTTTTTTTTCATTGTAGTACAGAATCAAGTAGAGTAATTGACAAAGCCAAAATACACCAAGGCCTTTATTTTGTGATGGCGAAAAGAAAAGTGCAAATTATGAGCAATTATTTACAAGAAGATGTAGAAACAAAAGGGGTCCACAAAGGGAAAGCCCACCTGTCACAATTTAAAAGCTAAAGAAGACAATTATACAAAAGTATCTTTCTAGTGGTCTTGTCTTGTCAAGCCAATTGGGCAAAAAATAATAAAAAATAAAATTGTAAAACTATTGGTAATGCAATCAGTGAAGAACCAATTGGGAGTACTCATTAGCAGCATCTGAGAAAAAACTGTAACACATCATATTTTTTTAGACCAACTGTTTCACATCATCACAAGATTTAAACCCAAAGAAAAATACAATTTGTTCCTTTTATTTTATTTTTTCCCTGAGCATTTCTTTTTGTTGATTTGGACCTGACCTGTGATTTTTTATAATTGTTCCTTTTACATGGAAGTTGGATATTCTTGCAAGTGCAATAGAACAAATGTTTAGAAAAGATGTATATGACGAAAATCAAAGTAACGGACAATTTTATAAAATATCCTGATTTTTTAAAACATCAAATAAAATATTTTGTGTTCCTAATATTTATAATTTTATAAAATGTTTTGTATCCAAACATTTTGAGTCTTCTCATATGCTAACTTCAACCGTATTTGTGTAATCAAACTGACGCGTCGAGCTCATGGAGACCAAGTTAAAAGTCATTAAGGCATTTCATCGAGCACCTTTCGACTCTCCCTGTTTTGTCTTTGATTCAAAATTTGTGATGTGGGTAAACCTCAAATATTACTCACCTATTGTATTTGTACCCTTAAACCTATTTTATTTAATTTGAACACACATTGGTTTGCACTTAACAATATTACTATTTTTTCTATACGGATACTTGATTAAATATCTTTTTGCTATCATACCCATACTGTAATTTTCAGGCTTGTTTTTTCAGAGCAATTTTCTGGCTTGTCAGCTGAAACGCGGCCTCCAAAGCTGTACTATATTTAATCATGTTTTTTTGCCTAGCATCATCATTTAGAGATATTTTTATATCAGACCTATTTGAACTTTCTTTTCAAGGAAAAGATAAACAAAAATTAGAAAATCGAAAAATATTTACCTATTTTCAGAAAGGGAAACAGAAACAGACCCAGCCTTCCCTTGAAAGAAGACTCGACTCTAAAAGTTCAACTTTCCTGCTGGAGAATACAAAGAATGCCCAACTCTTACAACCTCAACTTCTTTGTTTTTTTTTTTTTTAAATGGAAAGCTGAATACTGAGATTCAGCTGAGAATGTGGCCGTCCAGTTTCTAAACCCACCCCCACCCCCACCCCCACACCCGGGGAAAAAAAAAGTGGCTTCTGACTGTAAATTTTTACTTAATCATAAAATATAACTATTTCAAAAAAAAGAAACACACACAATTGATCATCTTTGCCCTCACATTATTCCACACTATCTAAAAGATCTATTCAGCAAAAATCACCGCAAAAAATTTCCAATAGAAAATTTTAGAAACCTTGTTACAAAATAATCTAAAACTGGAAAGATTAAACAAAGATGAATTAGGTAAAAAGGGAGAAGGAACAGATGTCCCCAAAACTAAAAGCTGATATAATTAAATTTATTGCTCATCTAACAAAAGGGAGGTGCATGATAAGAGGCTTGATAATTCCTCATCTGCAGCAGATCCAAAACCTTGCCACCTTATTCTCCCTTCCCGATCAAGGAGAAAAACATACCTGTTTCAAGTACCATGAAAAAATGATTAATGGGACGCAATGCCTTCTGCTTCAATAATCTCTTTTATACCAGTTTAAAAACTTTCCGCTATGTTGTTAAATACTTGAAAGAACCATGCTAATTAGAGTTAAAATAAGTAACCAAATGGTTTTAAGTCCTACCAATTGATTTTATTGAACTAATTAATTTCTCCTTTTTCTAGATTCAAGCTTAAAGATCTTGTTTTAGTTGCATATTCAATATCACTAAACTAGAAAGTCTAATGATGAATTTTATGTGAAAAAATTACCCCGTGAGAAGATTTAGTATCTGGAGTTGCTTCCTAAAATAATAGTGGTCTCCAAATGCGTATACAATTTGTCGTTGTGGCGTATTGGATTTCTTCATAATCTTGATAAAGGATCGCCTTATCAGACCGAGGGATAATAGCCATGAGTCAACAAATGATACCTGAACAAAAGTAGACGTGTACTAGCTATATTTTAGGTTTAGTTATCCCTAGAAAGAGCCATTAGATTACTATGGTATTGAAATAGAGTGATTGCTCTAATCACCTCATATATTTGAATATTTGCACCACCACCGAATTTATCCAGAAAAGGCAGGCTCCAAGTTTCTATCATTCTCTGTCAACAAAAAAATGAAGACTAATAAAATTATTAAAATTTCAATAGATTGGAACTTCCAATAATCTCTACAAGATTGTGCCCCAATAATATACAGTCAATTAATGTCATTTTGTTTTTCATTTCCTAATTGTCTTTTTAGTAGTTTTTAGTTATCCTTTCAGATTTCTGATAGGACATTGCACACATTACGATCAATATTTTTTAGTTAGTGGCAAAATTGTCAATATTTTACAATCGACAGCTATTCCATCACAACCATATGAAGTGATGGTGCTTATATGCAATATTGAACAATGGAGACCTATTCTTTTGAAAATATCTCAAAATAATGTGACCAATTCCAAACATCCGAAAAATGGCTCTTATTTGCAATGTTTCAAATGAGAGCCCACCTTTCTTCTGCCCTCATCATGTATTCACATTTTGAGATTAACATCAAATATTGAGAACTCAAGTAACACAATATATGGTTAAGCATGATCTATATTACTTTCACTATATGCAAAAACTTATGATGAGAGAAGGCTATCTAGCATTTTAAGAACACCACGTCATCTATCGCTCATCAAGTAAAGACACACTCCCCTTAGCAAGAGAGAGTGGGTACCTTCTGATGTTCCTACTTCTCAAGAACATGACAAGCAGAAAAGAAAGGACTCATAAAATTGGCCACGGCAGCATTTTTACAAACCTCTTGATGCCAATTTTGAGTACGCTGGAATGTTACGCTTGCTAGTAAAGAAATCACTACAGATCACGTTTAATGGTTGTATCATGTCCAGTTGACATTTCTTTTTAGTTAATTTTGTAAAAATTGGAGGCCTGGTGGATGCACATGACCTTTCCTCTTGCAAATCCTTACTTCTTATAAAGCCGCAATCTTTTAAATTAATCTTCCTAGAGCGAATCTGGATTCTTGACCATAAAATCTATTATATGTATTATAGCCATCCATCTTCTTCTTGGTCATTCCCACATTACAACTTCTAACATCTCTCATGTATTTAATTTTCTCAAAGTTCAACCCGCAATTACCACCAATCTTATTGTATGAGAGTCTTTCTTACTATGTTGAATATTTTGTGATACAAGAACATAAGAGATACAAACTTTATATTCGATTAGTGATAACTTGAATGTCATTGTCATCTTTCTCTAAGTTGTGATTTTCCAATACAGAGCATGGGTCATTGATTAGTACAATTAAGTACATGGAGTTACTTGATATAAATTCTTTCTGATAATCATCAAGTAAGCATCTTACCTTGAGTTATGCTTCCCTTTTAATCATGTAAATATTACAGACATAGATCACTAACAAAAAAATAGGTCAACAAGGGTTCTAACCTGAGAGCTTGCCCGAAAAGAAAGGCACATCAATGAAGCATCAGGAATCTTGTCTCCCGTAATAACAGGTAATTTCATAGTCGTGCAATCCGTCAAGTTAACTTCCAGCTCAGGAAGCTTAACTGCCGCATCTGCTGAAATTAGTGTTTTATTTGCCACTGCAATCTGCAAAGCATATCATGATTTCATAATAATTCAAATCAATTCTTAAAAACTCATAGCTTGGTACTTATTGATGTTGGTCGTGTCTTGTAAATATCCAGAGGGACTTGAATGGTGGTCCGTATCCCCACAGATACCGAGGGTGCAGTAGAGAAAGAACGGCCCTGATTTAATCCCAGTCGGGCCAAAAGAATTCGGTGCCTATTTAGACATAGGGGTCCGCTTTAAGATTTGTGCCAGAGTTAAAAAGAACGGTCTGATTTTCTCTATGGAACCTCAGGTAACCTGAGGGGATACGGACCCCATAAATGGAAAGGGTACATTACCAGTTAAGTATATTATGCCACACATGGTATCAGTAAAGTATGGGAACTACTAGAACTAAAACCAGAGCAGATGATACAATTGAGAAATGGGAACTGGGTGGTGCTCTGAGGATCATTTTGGGTAATATTAATCTCTGAAAATTGAGAAAAAAAATAAAATAAAAGGGGAGTTGAATGAATCAACCTTACCACCATGTTTACGCATCTCTGATATATCTGCAAAATAACCCCGGCTTAACTCATCTGAACTGGAGAAGCACGCAATTAATACTTAATAGGAAAGAAAAAGAAGTAAATTTAATTAGACAAGTAAAAGAATACTTAATACAGAGAGAAAGGCTTACAGTCTAGCTTTCTCCTTCTCTATAGCCTCTTTGTTTGTCATCTGTACAGAGACAACAAAAGATTGTATGAGCTCATCACCTAGATTCATACATTTCTCTTATTATTTATTTTTAAATAACAAGAAGCAATACGAGATGAGTGATAAAGAGGGGGGGAGGAGACTCCTACCTTGTGGAGATCGAGGAAGCCACGGGTGGTGATGTGGAAGTACGGACTGGGTCGGAGAGTCTGGTTAGTGGGACCCATCGGGCAGAGCATCCTCGCCTGGAAGGCGGCGATCGGAGAAGAGCGTGATGCAACCCGCCTGAGCATTGTCGGAATTACTGGAAACTGGAAACTGGAACTGCGACTTCTTTATGAGGCTGGGCTTTTGGGCCTAATCAAAATGGTCATTTTATTTCGGGCCTAAAGTAAAAAACATTGCATACTTGATCAACTCAATACCGTTAAATGGGCCATACTGTCGCCTAGTAAGCAATTTTTAATAATTTTTAATAATCCTTAGCAAGTAGCAACTAAAGGTAATATCATATTTGTATAATTGTATTATCATCGCTATCTTTTAGTTATTGTTACTGTGTTGCTGTTATTGTCATCTTCATAGTTAATTACTTTCTGTTGTTACTTCTCAAAAAAAATGATTCAAGGTAGCTAGGTCCTCATCGATCTACAAAGATTTATTTGGTTCATTTATTTTAGTTAATTAATGAATATTTTGCACTCTTGTTCTGTAACGACTGAAAAGTTGAGGAGGTCAAATTGGAATTAAGCCTAAGCCTAATTTATTTACTTTATTTCTTGTACAAACTAAACTAATGCAGTTTATTCTTTTCCTTGGTTCGTTCATACTGTTGCGCAGTCATAATTCATAATTCATAAATCATAACCAGTGGTGGTTGTATCTGTAAAAGGACCAATAATATTAATAATGCTTGAGCTGACCTTAGCACTTAGCAGCATAAGATTGTCCTTATGGGTAAATAGTAATGTGTGAATCAAGTTATCCTGATTCCTGACCCACTGACTGGATAAGTCATGTCCAAGGTCCAACCGAGCCTGAGCCTGAGCCTGACTAATTGTTTTGTTGGAGATACGGGGAAAATGTTTACCAGGCCAGTGGCCGGCCTTGGATCGATTTTGGTGGAGATGGAAACAAAACATTTAGACTCAAATTCAATGTACTCATGTTACACTAAGAAATTTATAAACACATAATGAAAAATATTTTCTTACTATATGTCTAAATTTTAAAAAAAAAAATAGTATGGTTATAATATGGAAAATATTGAAACAGTAGGATTTTTTTTTGTTAATATTGAAAATTAGGGAATTATATATTAATAAAAATGAAGGACTTAATTAGTTATATATCAAAATATCTATTCTGTAGGGTTAAATATAAACCTCCATTTTATTAAACTTTCATATTATATTATTTGTGTCTTTTCATCTACCGCTTATTAATTTTTCCTGAACCTTCTTTCTCTCTCTCCTCTATTTTTCTTTCTCTCTCTTCGGAAATTAAGAAACTAAGATAGTATTTTCTCTTGTGGGCTAAGCACTCTTAGGGTTTAGAGTTGTTAATTGGAGGTGTACTTCGCTTTCTATTAGAATATGTGCAGTTATTGGGTATTTCCTTCATCTCTCTATTTTGCTTCTAGTGGTAATTGATATAGTTACTCAATAGATTGACTATAGAGAACCCTAAGATGTTAATTTATTTACTGAATTGGATTATAAGACTTGGTCAAAAGTTGAAATTAAATTGATGTCTCTTTCTTTTCTCCCTATTTCTTAACGGGTTTCAATCCAATTACTCTTAATAGTCTCCTTTGTTTTCTTTATTGATTCAGGTTGTGATTTTGATTTGTAGGGAGTTTATATATAGATTGAATTTTCCAATTTCTGGTTTAAAGGTCAAACATTTGATTGTATATTTTTTTATAAGTAAGTTGAGGGTTATTATGGTAAATTGGTCACTAGTAGCTGTTCGTACCAGTATAATCTTGTTACTGGTATATCATTTCTATTTGGGTTAAGAGTAATTATGAAGAAACTATTTTCTAGTATAGTATATAAAATTCCATTATTTGGTAATTTAAGTATGTCATAAGGTCCTTTGTGCAAAATTCCATGTGTTGGCTGTTGTACAATTAAATATACAGAGTCGAACTATAATTTCTGAGTCTCATAGAAGATAAGAAAACTAATTTTAATCTATGTAGTTCACCTTCTAATTAGTCCGTTAATCTGGGAAATGATTGAGCACAAGTGGGTTGAATTTGAGTTCAACTTGAAAGTAATTAAATGAACTTATGGTTACTGATTTGCTGCTTTGAAATAGATGTACTTTAAACTGAACTATTATACAAATAGGATAAAGCTGAGATGCTATAAATTGAGAAGGAAGCAATAATGAAACTATATGGTAACTTTTGGTCCAGTTAAAATAATAAATATGTCTAATGTAAATTAAATTTAATAAAGTAACGTACAGTGATGGGAGTTGGGCTCTGGGATACAAAATGTCTTGGCTAATTATCAAATAGAGATTAATTTAGTTATGTTATATTGATATAGGTGTAAATTCTGTTGAGCGAGATTTTGCCGGACCATCAGAGACTTCGAGACCTTAGTGATTTATACGTCTTACGTGGTCTACGTACTCAGGTGCGGGGTTACTGAACTTGTTTGATATTACATTTTTAAGAATTAAATTGTTATTTATTTGTCATGTTGAATGATTGTTTGTCTGCGTATTTTGAATTTTTGCATCATGTGCATAATCCCAAGCAAACTATAACTGAATTTCGTAAGATACTATCGACTTGTCATTTTGTATGGTTTATTGTTTTATTGTTCTCCTATTCTGGATTATATTCAAAGTCACCAATAAATATTGAGATATGAGTTTTGCAAAGTCTAGAGTCATGACTAGACTTTGTTACGGAATCCTTATGCGCATATGGTGAACGGCCCTCGCTAATCCCAGTACCGGTTGGGAGGGGGAATCTGATTTTGACGGGGACTATGGGTGACTATGATTATTCTGTTATCGTGTACAAACTCTGAAAGAACAATTACTGATATATGTATATGACTATGAACCAGACTTTAATTAAAATGGTATAAGCCTAAACACATCAGATGAGGGTCTGTGGTAGGTACAGTGTACCGACAGGTGTGGGTTTAGCGTGGCCACCTGTGTGATAAGTCGGTGGGTCATTTGTTTGTGTTACCAGACCTGATAATCTGAGTTCAAGCCAAATATATCTATGTTGAGCTTCATTTAAAATCCTATGAGTTGATATTCGATTAAATATGGTGATCTAGCATTTTCATTCATATATATATATAAACTGAACTGTTAATGTCAAGTTGTGAGGATTTAATTCTGAATATGGATTGATTTCAAGTCCAGTAGCCTGATTGTGGCAAATTCGCACTGAGAGATAATATTATTATTATTTCTCACCCGCTACCCTTTTGGGTTTTTACAGGGTTCGATATGGCTTATCTTGGAGAGGCACGCTAGTAGGCCTTTATGTATATATAGTTATGATATCATAGTAGCCTTTCTTTTGTTTACCGACTAGAGAAATTGCATATTATTTTGTTGTACAGTTCTCTAAGTCGTACCTTATGGTTAGTATCCTTTTGAGATACATCTTGTATATTGTAGTTTTACCAGACATGTTGGAACTTTTACTGCTGAAATGACATCTAATGGTACTTTTATTGTATATGTTTTGGATTAAATCGTAAATGCCTTGTGAATATACATGAAACTGTTTATTCACGGCAGGTGCTGTCACTATTAGGGATTCCGGGGTGTGACAACTCAACTGTGAATTAAGTGTCATAGACCAATTGGACCCATATGGATCAGTTCAACCATGACCTTTAAGCATTTTTTGGTACCCCTGCATGCTGACATGTGGGGTGGGTCTGGTCGATCAATACCTACTGACATGACCTGACCTGACGTACGTGTTGCCACCTTAACATCTAAGGTACATCTTATCTTCACATCTCAGTGCCTGCATAATCAACTGTCAATTAATGTGGTCCATGCATGAGTTGATTGTTATTTTCAATTATATATTAAGTTGTTGCTCCACCAACTATATATATATATATATATTTATATATAGTCTAGACTCCCGAAAAAATGTAGCTAATTTGATACATTACAACAGTCAACAGATGCTTGTGCTTAAATAAAAATATTTCATAGTTTGTTGACTTCACATATATAAGAGCCGTTCCTTTTCTTAAATTCTCACAAAAATGGAAATAGATGAGACTTATACCAGTTTGCCAATTAATGCCAAGAGAGTAACTTATACCACACCTGCATCTGCATAGGGAAACGTACGGGTAATGACTAATGAAATGCATGCCCCACCAGCCTTATCCCTTTCCAAAATTTAAACCAAAAAAAAAAAAACATGAAAAATGCGAAGATAAGTCCGGATTTGAAAAAGGGGAACCGCTACTCTGTTTATAGAAGGTCTGTTCGACAAAGGAAATTTTAACAGGAATATATGGGAATATGAGCTTTTAGATATAAGATTGGGAATATTAATTTGTGAATTTCAAAGTCTTTTAACTCATAAAAAAAATATAGAATATAGGTATTCAGCAAATACATAGGAACTTGATTACAAAGGTGATTTTTTTCTTTTTACAATTAAAATTTTGTTTAATATAGTACAAGAAATAGATTATTCACAGTATAAGGAGTAATTAATTCTCAAGGACTTTGAATTCTATTTTAAAGTTTTCTTTTGATTTTATACAAGTAATTAATTCAGAGCACCATGAAATCATGAAGTAATTCATATTGCAAGCTCCATCAACGGAAGCATATAATTCAAGCAGCGAAGGAAAAAATCTAGCTTTTGTGTTTCCAAGGTGTCCAAAAATAAATAAATAAAAGCAAGTTGATCGAGGTCAGCGAACTGGGAGAAAAAACAGAGGTCCAAGAACAAGTTTTTTTCCCTACAAACTATTTGTAGAAAATGAAAATATAATGGATAAATTACCTTAGCGAGGAAATAGAAAGAAAATAAAAATTTACATCAAATCATGTTTTGTTGACAAAATTATGTCGGAGATGAAGAGTAAAGAAGGAAAAAAGTTTAACCTTGCATGATTATATTTAATAGAATCAAGTTTTCTTCCGATTTGATGTGTAATAGATGAAAAGAAATTTTGTGGTAAATATTTTTAGAGAAAATAACACAAATGTCCAATCTTTTGTCTTTCGATTTAATTCTCATACAAGTTTTTTTGTCACAAACTTAAATGAGTCACAAAATTTCTTATTAACCTTTTTAAATTTTAATTAACCAAACAAGAAATAAAACACGAAGGAAAGTTAAATTTATTGTTTTCTTAATAATTATCCAAACATGAAGAGATGAAATATGTTAATATTTCTTTGTATTTCATTATGTTCCCTTCTATTTTTCACCTCCCTTCCATCTCTCTACTCTCCATCCAAACAAACTGTTTGGCAACCTTGCCACCGAATAGGTCCTAAAAAGACCAGGCGCCAAGCGAATTAGTGTGTGAGGGAGGGTCCACTCTTCAGTTATGTGTTGTCCCGTGGAGGATCCTAGCTACATGCACCGCACGTGTATGTATGCGAATCCGTATCGGATGCGTGTTCGATACGGGTGCGAGAGAGTACATGTAGAGTGATGTAGTAATTGCGGGGTAGCATATATATAGGCAGCACAAAGGCACAAAGCCAAACATGTGGGCCGTTGGATTTTTTTCTGCTTCAATAGGTATAGTACGTTTCTATGTTAAATGTAAATCATAAAAAAAAGAAAAAACTAATAGCTGTGATTCTGACTTCTAGAAAAATCACATGATTTCATCATATATGTAAGATATTATCATGTGTATGTAACTTACCGTATACTAATATTTCATCGTAATTGTATGATTTGATCACATGTATTTAATTTGTTGTTTGTCGAATCTCATCTTTTTAGCGTGCTCAATGATTCTACATCTATTTTTAACGGGATGTGCTATACATTTTCTATAAATATATTAGCAATGTTAACCATTTGATACACAATTTAAATAAAAATCAATTGAAACAAAGGGGTGTACCCAATGCCGAAAGCTCCCACACGTTGTGGGGGTCTAAAGAAGGAAGTTTCTAAGAACCTTTACTTCGTATTTTGGAAGAAGGTTGATTCGAACCTAGAACATTCAGGACAAAAATCTATTTGAAACGATCCCAAAAATTAATCTCTTACAATTAAATTAATATTAAAGGAAATCAATATAATTTTAATATAAATATATAAATATATAAGTTCTTATCGATAACCTCGTATCCATTTCAAGTTAAAAATATGCAGCTGCGTTAATTATTAATTTGAAAAATACAATTTATTAATAAAATATTCAAAATCATTAAATTAATTTTGAGGTTTTTTAAACTTAGAATATTAGTAATCCAAATTGTGCCACAACAAAATTCATTTTAGATCATTATTCCTCAAACTTATTTTTCTTGTTATTTTCAAGTGTGAAAATCATAGGAATAATAGTAGAAGTAGCTTAGATTGGCTACATGTATTGTTATTATATATAAAATGGAAGGATAAAATGGTTTTTTTTTATTTGTCTAAATAGTGCACTGGTTGAGTGCAATTAAGGAACAATTTAGTCCAAGAACATTTCGAAATTTGTAATCACAAAGTTTTAATTAAATGGAAACCTACTTGGAAAAAAAATTGTGTGAAGTTACATTGGAGATAAGACAATGTGTTTCTCAATCATACTTTTCTTGTTGTTTTCAAATAGATAATATATCTTATTTTGTCCCTCTATATATGAATTTTTCCCGTCGAAATTTAAATTTTGCATCTTTTTATTAATAGAAAATGCATGTTCTTATGGTTTGGCCATTCGACCAATTGTTCAACAAGTGGCTAGTTAATGACATTTCTTAAAGATACTAACCAATTTTCACTAAATAATTTAGATATACAATCAATCCAAGTCTAGGAATCTCGCGCAGGACTATTACCCAAATTCAATTAGAAGTTGTCTTGATTTTTTTTTTAACTCTTTAAACACACTGTACTATTACTCAATGCGCACGTGATATTCACCAATGCAAATTTCAGGGGTGGATCCAGGATTTTCGTCAAGGGAGGGCAAAAAAATATCGAATCGGATTTAAATAGCTAACCGAGTTTAAACCCATTAACTAATTGGGTATTTGTAGACACCCAAAATTATGTAATCTTAAAAAAAAATGATATGCACGCACCAAATGCAAATGGTGGATCAAGAAGGTAATTCTCGAACGTCTGCAAAGAAAGGTATGCTTTGCAACTAAATTTTTCGCTTAATGTTATTTATTGCTCATGAAATGTATTTAATGAACATGATTTAGCATGAAATGTATTTTTCGAGTACGATTATATGATTACCGACGCATTCTATTTACAGGATTATTTGTTTTTGTTGCCTTAGTGGTGACATCAGTTATCTACTTATCCACGATCTTAAATCATAGTAGCATATATCATCTCATAAAGATTAGCGTAAAATTTAAAAATATGATGAGCAAAATATATATTTTTCAAATATATCATCTTGCAAAATAAAGATAAAATATCAAATAATAACCAATTCGAGCTTTGTAATTGCCTTACTGCGGGCCGCAAGAGATTTGGTTGCGGGCCGCAATGGATGAGTCAAAAAGCCGTCTGAAGGCTGGAAAAAATATAATGTCATTGCGGACCGTAAGAGGTTTGGTTGCGGACCGCAATGAATGAGCTGAAAAAAATATATGTCATTACGGACCGCAAGAGGTTTGGTTGCGGACCGCAATAAACAAGCTGAAGAAAATATAATGTCATTGCGGGCCGCAAGAGGATTGGTTGCGGGCCGCAATGAACGAGTCCAAAAGCCAGAGAGCCATATGATTGGTTGCGGACCGCAATGAATCTGGTTGCGGGCCGCAATGAAAGTGAAAAATACTCCAAATTTCCTCTGCATATTCTCTTCTAAATTTAAAATTAAATTAATATGGTAGGATAATGATCAACCAATTAATTTGGTCTTGATAATCTCAACGAGTTGGAATATTATAGATAAAGCTACCATGCATATTAATCGTCACGCATTCAAATTTTAGACAAACACTTGTCATATCATCTACAACTTCAAAATATCACCCTCCTTACTCATTTCATGAATCAAATTTTAATGAAACTAATATCGGTTTGCATCTAGCCATACTAGATAAACCGCGAATGCATCCTTAAGAAGAATATATATATCAAAATTATTCTCATAAAAAAACCATGTACCATTAGAATAGTTTTAAAATAAGCAAGGATTCGTGTTTTAATTTGCAAAAAAATTCAATCATACATTATTTTCACATCCAAATTAAAACTTTTTTAGGTAAGCATTTCTTTATTTCCAATGGTATAAACTTAATAAACATATTTTCTAATGTTACCAAAATTCAGAAAATTGTATTTCATGAGTTCTAAACATGATTATGCTCCCTTTCAAGGCCTAAAAATTTCAGAAAAAATATATGGACGAATTTAACAATTATATGACATGTTTTTATGATAAAATATACATTCAAACCACCTTTGCAAGTTGTAGGACCAACCAAGGAACAAGTTGGTACTTATTTTCAGCTAGAATCTAGCTCTTCATGTCATTTAAAGTCAAAAAAGTTGATATACATCTGAAAATTCAGCAAGATTCTTGCCTATTCCACATGATAATGGTCTTAGATATTAGTTAAATTAATTTTCCTTATAAAAGGTATATATTATTGACTTATATGAGTATAAAACATGATATCCATCTGCCCAAAAAATTTTATTTCACAAGAAAAAAGTTGTTGATCATATATTTCTAATAAATTAGATAATAGAGTAATAGCTAAACCAAAACACAAAAAACATATAAAAAATTATCATTTTGGACTTAGAATTTAAAATCATAAATTATCTACTTATATTTACATATATTAGGAGTATTTTATGATTTTATCTCAATTTTTCAGCAGCTGGAAAAATCAGCACAAGAAAAAATCAGCAACAGTACCAGTTTTTCAGCAGCAAATATAGCAGCAAAATATTGGATTTAAAGCATTATAATTAGCCCATTTATGCATAGTAAAAATATATAATATAGTCATATCCTAGAAGCAAATTTTCAACTTTTGTGCTATTGAAATTAACCTAACAATGGTGCAAATTTCTGATTTTTCAGAAGAAAAAAAATCAGCAACAAAACAGTTTTTCCAGCAGCAAATATGCTGCAAAAATTGAGATTTAGAGCAATATAATTAGCTCATTTATGCATAATAAAAATATATAGTATAGTCACATCCTAGCTGCAAATTTTCAGCTTTTGCACTATTAAAATTGACCCAAGAATAGTGCAAAAATCTGATTTGAAGCAAAGTGGACAGCAAGAATCATGCTGCCATGTTTCCACTTATTCTTGGTGTTAAGCATGATTAAAGTGTGTAAAATGGTCATTAAAATTAAGAAAAACTTGCTAAGTACCTGTACACATTGTTTGGATTTTGTGGCTGCATTATAATCATTATATTTCAGTCCTTTTGACAGCCTTTTTCTAATGATGGTCAAATTTGTTCAAAACAGGGTTAGCAGTGGGGTAGGCCATTTAACAGCAATTTAAGCATGATTTTGGACAGCAAATGGCTTCAAACTTCACCTATAAATAGCCCCCTACATCCTCACTTCATCCCCATGGTTGGTTAGAGCATCCAAAGCACAAAAGAGAGCAAAAAACGTTGAGGATTCAGCCCACAGAAAAAATCCAGCAAGGAAAAAAAATAGTTTTCCACCAATATTTCCCTAAAACTCCATTAAAATAAGCCTAAAAAAATTATGAGTGACAAGATTGTTATGCTATTACATTAGCCGAGTTCTCTAAATTCTAAAACCATCCATCCAAGCCACTGAAGTGATCATCACGATGATCCGATAGCGAAAATGAAGAATCAGCGTAACTTGAAATTTTCGACCAATTTCCACTTTTTTTTAGTTGTTTATTTTTTATTGTTAGCTATGCTTCTTCTCCTTGTTGTTATGATTGTTCATGTCATTTATGACTTTTATTATTAATGAAATTAATTTTTGAAAGCTAGAATTAGTAGAGACCAACTTTTTCGGGTGAGTGTGGTGTCTAACACCTTCCACATTCATAACCAAGACACGAACCTTGCTATCATCCATGGGCATAAATAAATAAATTTTATATTTCCCGTAGCATTGCGGGTGGCGACTCCAAATTTAATTTAATACAAAATTCAAAAGGTTGAGTCAAGCGTCAGTTTCGTAGCACGGCAGCTACAGTATTCAATAAAAAAAAATAATTCTTTAATTTATAATTTATAATGCTCTGACTTGTAATTTTTGATATTTTGACTTATAATTATAATTACTAATCACAATTCAAGAAATTTATTTCAATTTTAACTATAAATTTAACCCGGATTGCCAATTAAACATCCAGAGGGGGACAAAGCCGATCGGAACCAATAAATCTTCACTGAAACTCAAAATCCAAGGGGGACGGCTGTCCCCCCCCCCCCCCCCCCCCCCGTATACACTGGGTCCGCCCCTGGCAAATTTAACTATTGTGCAAATGCGCACTTTTTCAGTTTTTTTTTTCTAAAAGTTGACCAAAAAAAATTGAAAATTTATTATGAGTGGAAAAATAAAAGCTATATATAATATTTACAATCAATATATTAATTACTCTCGATATTCATTTGCAATATTTTTCATTACTTATTACTAATTAACTGATTAATTGAGAAGCAATCATTAGTTAATTATAATCTTCACTGCAGGAATCGATCCTATTTTTACTAAGACGAGCAAAACGATAACACTAATAAATATTTGTAATGTTGTAAGAATAATTCGATCAGTGGTTTGCAAGTTCGATTTCATACTTTTGTTTCTGAAATATCAATGTACAGTTGTAGAAATGCAAGGTTAGAGAGATTCCATTTTGAATTCTTGTGAATAGATATTGACCTTGTACGTTTCTTTTGTGATCTGATGAACACAATAACCAATATGATTACTTAAAATTTTGTAATTTAATCATAAGCAAATAAGTGGTCATGATCATCATCGATCTGGTAAAGTAGGGTTCACTACCTAAATGATCATCATCATCATTTGTTTTTCTTTAAAAAGAAACTAGCAAAATTTTAAGTAATGCATAACTGATAATCACAAATGTCCAAGATTAAGATTGTACTAGCTAGCGATCAAGCTTACTGGTAATTGAAAAGGACAAACAAACCAACAGCACTTGGATTCTAAATTTCTAATAGCAGGATGTTGACAACCACAGCTAATTTTCTTAATCAGAAATATAAATTTTAATTCAGAAATACAAAAATTATACTAAAAACAAGTTTTGATTCAAAAGTAAACAATAATAATAGTTGTCTAAGAAACAGTGAAGAAATCAACCGTGACTGGCCACTACTTTTGTATACCCAAACCCTTACCACAATATACTCCAATCATTTATTAAAGTCTAGAACAAGCAAAAAGGATGCATTATTAAATCAAAGACCCAAACTTGAGGTGAGAAATTTGCACACTTCCTCCATCTCTTCTGGTACAGTGTAGTGTCCCATGCTGCATTTGTTCAGACAAAATTACATTGTAAAAGAGTAATTAAGTATTGCCCCCTTTCGTTTTATTTCCAACCTCACAAATGAAAACAAATCCTTCTTTCAAAAAGCCAACTGCCTATGTATTGAATATGTATTTCTCAGATGAAATGCTTGCTTGCTGTTAACATTGATTCAACTTTGGTTCAGCAATGACCTTGGTGACAAGGTTGGTATATACAAAAAAGATACAATTTAAGTAAAGCAATTTATGAGGGATAAAGCCATTAAAAAAAAAAGGAACAATTATGAAGAGCAAAGAAGTTAAATTAAATTAAGACCTGCTGTAAGATTTGAAATTGAGATTGGAAAAACCATGGGACTTCAACGCATCAGCAGATTTCTCCCCATGCTTGTATTGTACCACATCATCAGCTGTTACATTTTAAAACCCACAAAAAAGAAGGAACAATTATCAGATGAGTTTAACTACTAAAGAAAAGCCATTTTTTTTAGGCTGGTAAATGCTGCGATACTGGTTGACATAAAAAGTTATTACAACAACAACAGCCAAGCCTTTGGCCCAAACAAGTTGGGGCACATAAAATTTATTACATAAATTAAAAATTGCATACCTTTTCCATGACATAGCAGAATAGGCAAGGAGGAAGCCCTTGTTGGAGCCTCAGGCGTGCTTTCTAGTTTTCCCTTCAAGCTCCTACATGCATCCAATACAACATATCAGACTTTACAAAAAATCAAAATAGAGCACAAAATACACTAACAATCTCTAGAGCATGTATACCAACCATTTCCCCTTTTGATCCCTGAAGTTTCCAAATCCCATTTTGCTCCTACTCATTTTTCTTTACAAAGTCAAAACATAGAGGAAGAAGAATACCTGGCACACGGAAGCCAACCACTCAAACCGACAGCAACACTGAGGTTAACAGGGTAAGAATTTCCATTGCTGTATTTGCCATGAACAAAGCAAGTGGCAGAGTATAATGCCATGGCCGCACCCATGCTAAACCCACCCACTCCCAGTTTTACTGTACAGTTTTAAGAAAAAACATAGTAAGTAGTTGATCCATGCATAAAAAGGACCAGATGATCCATTCATCGTGACTTGTATTATTTTCCTTTCATGAATCAAGCAATTAAAACAAACAATCATTTTTGTATGGGTCAAATCACCTATTCATATTTTCACTAAACCATTACACGAGAGCTGAACAACTAGTTGCTCCATATAGAGTTATTGTCAAATTGAAATGTTAATTATTAACTAGAAGTATTCCTCTGTTAATTGTGAACCAAGCACCAAACTAAAATGTAAGATTCACCAAAAGGTTTCCCAGTTGATTTTTAACTGTCAAATAATTCTTATGGCATAAAATATTAAATGTCATCAGAAGCTACTAAATGATGATATATGTCATTGCGTATTACTAAACCAACCTACTGTCACTTTGTACTGAACTTTAAGAAACCATCATAACAAGTAGATACAAGCATAGAATTAACATTTTCTTTTACAAGTTGCAGCCCTTATATGCAAATAGCACTCAGCATTTTGCATTGTGATCACAATCTATAATCATGGTTGCAACCAAGAAAGAGCCAAAAATGACCCCAAATAATGACTGACCTGACGATACATTAATAACTAACTTGCCATTATTTTCATATTAAAGATTATTTCAGACTAGCCTATGTTAGAGATGAACCCAACATCTAAATCCATTTGACTTGATCTCTGCAGTCCAACTAAAAAAAAGCCTCATTGCAGTCAGGGTAAAATTGTCAACATTCAATAGCATATACTTTCTTCATCAATCTAAGCCTTAATCTAACGATAGAGGGAATATCTTATAAATGTTGTAAACAGTAAACTAACTTGTAAGTTGCCAGTTTGACAAGCACTTGGTGTTTTTCAACATAAAGTAAAATGGTTGGTGTTATCTGGAAAAAAGAGTATTATGAAAAATCATACTGTCGGTAGGCTCCGTAGATAAGAGATTAGCGACATGTGCAGCTGATGCCTCCATTCCCTCCACGTCATCAGGTGCATCCTCTGACAGATCACGCACATCAAACCCTAGATAATTTGAAATGGTGTGAAATTAATAATTGCTTAAGACCTAATAGCTTAAATTGGAAAAACCAAAGAGAAGATAGTTACAGGCAGTAGAAGGAAAACCGCCAAAAACTGCAACTGGTCGTGTAGGGGCAGTGGGGCATATCCACTTTATCTGCACAATTTTCATTGAATTAAACAAGAAGAATAAATAAAAGCAGACTGCATGGGTACAACAACAACAAAAAATAGTTCATTTTTTTTTTTGCAATATAGACCCACCATTCCAAATTTTTTGTTTTCACAAAACAACAATTATTATGTTCGCAAAAAAAAATTAAGGGAGTATTAATTTTCCAATTGCTTTTTGTTGGAAAAGTTCATATTTGGACATCTTTGAATTAATAATTGTTTGTTTCAACTTCTTATTCTTAAAGTTAATGTTTCAAAGAATAAAAGAAAAGGAAAGAATCTAAAGGGGAGTGATTTAATTGGCTCCCATGTGAGGTCTACATGGGATTAACTCGAGTTGGGGTTACTCAAACAAGGGCAGAAGTAACAACTACAGTAATTTCCTAACTCCATTACTTGGGTTTTGTGTCTTCTTGACAACAATCGCAAATCAGGAACACCCTTTTTTTAAAAAACACTGATAAAAATGTGTTGTTTTTACAAATATCCTAATACAGAACATGCACTACAAAAAAAAATTAAATTAGTTTAGAAGCTACTAGCTTACATTCGGTAGAGGAAGAGTTTCCAAGAGCGTCGACCAGCTGCACACAATTTAAATTAAATTATATTAATGGATTTATTTCTCCAAGTTATGCAAGACAAAAAGGTCACAAGAGTTGATCACATCTACCAGTAGCATCACAAAGGACAGCAACACTTAGCCTGTTAGCCAACTAATTTATAAAAGGAAAAATATAGTATAGGGAAGTTTATCTGTAATCCTCAAAACCTTGTAAGTATAACAGATATATCTACAATATGAAAACTATCATGCAAATCCCACTCTCCAAAACATACCAAATATACCTTTCCTGCATTACTTGGTTTTTTCCCTTCAGTTTTGGTCCAGTCCCCCACATGTTATATTTGTTTTTCAAGTTATTTAGGAATAAAAGATTAATCCTTATAAACTCCATGGTATCAGGTGGTAAAATTTTACCAAAATATTGTCCAATGCAAGTGGGAGGACGGGACACCTCTTTTTTCCATTAGATAGAAAGAGAGCGGAGGGATTTAATCAATGGTAAAGTGTCACCCATGAAAACATTGTTTTGCAGGAGTAAAAGAGGAATTACATACCTGGCTCCATTATCCCCCAATCCATGAAGCCACACAATGGTCGCCAAGTGCCGCCCTTTTGGCCTCACCACATGGGTTCTTCCAAACTCAAATGGCCTTGAACCACTCTTAAGGCCTGCGCATTGAGCAGTTCATGTTACACTCTTGATTTTGTATCACCTGGTACCAGTAACCCCCACCACTAGAAACTCAGTGCACCATTACTATTAACTAATGTCTAAATGATATGAAATTGAGGTTGTTTCTATCCAATCTTTCCCAAAAAGTTAATGATGGGAGCAGCGCAGGGATGAAATTAATATTTCTTCCTCCTTTTTTTTTTGTTTGCAGTAGGAGAAGTGGAGATTTTTTATTTTTATTTTTATTTTTTTTATTTAAGTAAAAACAATAGAGAAGAAAGAAGATACAGTACCGCTGCTGAGACATGAACCCATGTTTAAATTGGAAAAAAAAAACTTGAATAAATTAGAATTGTTTGATAAGAGTAAGAGAGACCAGAGTTAATGGAGCTACTCCCATAGCTCATCTCTTTGAAGCCTAGAGCAGCTCTTAAAGCCCCACCACACCACCTTAGTTTTAAAATCGACCAAATTTTACTGCGCTACAAACAAAAGCATCAGATTGGGTACAGGAAATTTAGAATGATGGAGAAAAAGCAAAGAAGCTTTTTATCTCCCCAAATTTGAGGCAGGGAATGAACCAGCAAATCAGAAAGCAACCAGCATTAGATACTTAAAGCAAGGGACTCGATGATGAGGAAAGAAGACAACGATCGATTGATGAGGAGAGAAAAAGATTGGTAATACAATTACAAACCTGAGATGAGATGAGATAAAATTAGTGTTTTGCTTTTTTTGGGGGAAAAGATTTGTAGAGATTTTGATTCTATTCTATAAATTAGTGCGAGGGAGGGAGGGAGAGAGGAGCAGAGGAGCAGAGGAGCCGCGCACCGAGAAAGAAATAGAAATATGTTGAAAATATCGAGAAGATCTCATGGCATCTCTCCCATCACCCACAGGCCACAGGCCACATGACAAACTATTATATGTCCTCTGTTATCATTTTTTTATTTCAAAATCATGCAATCACGCATTCACACCAAACTCTAACATCAATTCTTAATCTCTATCCTTTTTCTTTTCTCAGATAACAATTCTTAATTTTAAAGAATATAACTTATTGGAACCTTTCTAAATTTAACATTTAATTTTCATATATTCCGAAACTATCTCTCGACATTTCTCGAATGAAATGTATTTTTTTTTTTTTTTTGTTTTAGTTTTTCAGGTCTCGTAAGCTAAAGCAGAATACAAGTTTCGATGAAATAAAATAAATTAAATATTGGGCTGTTGCAGAGAACATGGACCGCCCATTTCCATTAGAAAATTTTATATAACATTTCCATTGCTCCAGGAATGCCAGCGAATCAACCTCCAAATTTCTCTTCCAGATGGGACCCACAGCCTTTTTTAACGCTGGGCTGATTCATTTCTCCCATACCCGAAACTTTTTTCAATCGGAATAAAATAAATACCACTCAGATCTGAATTTTAGCAAAAATAACACTCTCGCATGCTGAATCCGCATACTCAGAATGGTAGGTACTCGGATTGGGAAGGCACACCAAAGAGTGCGAGAATTGAGCTTGCGAACTCGGGTTCGCAGACTGAGTTTGCTCACCCACGGGTTCGTAGACTGGGCTTGCACACCCAGTTTGAAAAAATTCAGTAATTGGGTTCGCGAACCCAGTCTGCGAACCACAGGTGCTCCTTCCCAGTATGTGCAGCTGCCATTCTGAATGCGCAGATTCAACCTGCGAAATCGCCATTTTTGTTAAAACTCAAATCTGAGTTGTATTTATTTTATACCGATTTTCTGGACCTTAAGAAAAAAAAAATTCGGCTCTGATACCTGTCCCCACAAATAAAGACTTTAATGCAAATTATGCAATATCTGTTCAATAAATAACAGACTTCCAAATAATATTCTTAGATAAATTATATAATTATTAAAAATAACATTTTCAACGTTGATATGATGATTTGAAATGAGCACAGAGTACGTATTAACAATTCATTTTCAACGTTGATATGATGATTTGAAATAATCCAATTTTATTTCGTTATTTTCTTAGGACATCATGTTTTTTTAGAGATAGGAGTAGGTCCGATGGGCATCGGACCTACTTTTAGGTTCAATTAGCTCTAACACCGTACGATTATCATTGAGATTTGTGTGCATGGAAATTGAAAAATACTTGCACAGATTTTAATGAGTTCGCACGAATGTTGATGCAGATCTAATGATCATTTCACCCATAGAAAAAAAAAAGTAGGTCCAATGGACATCGGCCCTACTCTCAATTCGTTTTTTTAACGAAGAGAAAAACATCATGTTTATGGGTTCAAGAAACAGCTTGTTGTTGAGTGGTCTTTCTCATTAGTTGCTTACGAAAAAGTAAGGGTCCATTACCAAGTCAATTTCTTGTGTGAATATGTGTTTCACCTAATAAAAGAAAAATATAAATATGTTTAAATTTTTATAAAGTAGTTTTTTAAGAAAAAAAAAATGAGGACCCAAGTCTTCAATTTTATTAAAACAAAAATTACCAGAAGTGTTTATTAATTGCAAAAAAATTAAATAAAAAACTAAATAAAAGGAAGAGAAGCACAAGGAAAAGGAACAATGAGAGGAGTCTCTGTGTTATTTGTTTCATGCAAATCAAAATCCTCTCAAAAATAGCATCTGGCTTTGTTCATGCAGAATTTTATTGACCGGCTCTTGTTGAAAAAATATTCTACATATATCTCCTCAGTCCTCACATCAAAAAATAAAATATATTATGCGGTGTTTAGATTTCATAACTCAATATAATTCTATTACATCCTTTTTACCATATTCATAAAGCACAAATGAAGCATATTTTATTATAATCTCTTAGTAAGACAAAAAAAATATATATAAAAAAATCAAATACGAAACGATCACATTTTTTTTATAATTATGCGAACACAATATTAATTTGTCAATATATTGATGTTCTATCGTGTGGAAAAAAAAATTAATAGAATAAAAAAGGAGATTTAGAGACATTTTTTTCTTTCTCTTTGACCAATACTTACAAACTCCCGAAATTTTTATTACTATAAAAAAAATTCAAAATTTACAAATCATCATAGGTTTTACAAACATTTCGGAAATTGCCCAAACCAGAGAATTATTTTCAAAATCCCGAGGGTCTCTTTCTGAATTTGGGGTTCCAGGAAATAATTCTCCTGATTTGTTTTTTCTTTAAATTAAATAGAAAATGCTATGATTTATTTATCTTTTATTGAAATATTAGAAATATTTTTATATTTCTTTAAAAATAGATGGAATATTGTATAATTGAATTTTATTAGAAAAACTACGATAAATAACCCGGATCAATATTTTTCAGACCGAATTTTTTATAGCTGTAAGAAAAATTAAAATATTTCTTTGTATGTATTGGAAAAAAATAAAAATATTTTAGATCTGAGTTATTGATTCCAGTTCAAAAGTCACCTTTGAGTAGATAAAAAAAATATTGCGGTCATTCTAATACATTCAAATTATATGATACTCTATCTATTTTTTAAAAGAAATAATTTGATTTGACATTTCATAATGATTGCAAATCATATTGTTTTTTCAAAATAGATGGAGTATCTTAAAATTTGAATAGACAAGGGATATTTTTTTTATTTACCCAGAAGTGACTTTTGAACCTGGATCAATAACTCATATTCAAAACATTTAAATTTTTTTCCAGCAACACATAAAGAAATATTTTTTCTTAAAACTGCAAAAAAATCCGGAATAAAAATGTTGCAAACTTTTCTAATAAATTCAAATATATAATATTTCATCTATTTTCAAAGAAATATAACAATATTGCTAATATTTAAATACAAAAAATAAATAAATCATAAAATCTTCTATTTATTTAAACAAATAAAAAAATCCTAAAACCGGGAGATTATTTCCTAGAAATAGGATTTGAGAATCCGGAGAATTATTTTTCGGATCCAGGACCTGAACCCGGAATATAATTCTTTGGTTTGGGCAGATTTTGAAATGTTAGTAAAACCTGTGTAGATTTGTAAATTTTGAAAAAAATTTAGATAGTTAACTCACTAGTTAGAAAATTTAAAATTTGGATCTAGTGGTGGAGGTAGTAATCTATTTTGAATGACTATATAACTAAAAAAGAAAAGAAAAAGAGAGAAGAATGAGCAGATAGATAACAAATAAAGACTTGATGCAAATGGGTCTGTAAAACAGAGGTGGCACCGTCAGATGCCAAATGAGTTGGTTGGCTGAATGGCAGGCAACTCCACGCCACTAACACAAATTGTCTTTGTCTCTGCAATCTGCAATCTGCAATCTGCATGCTCAAGGCTAAAGGTCACAGATGCACTTCTCTGCTCATCTAAAATATTATGAAAGTTTACTTTGTAAAAAATACACTGATATAATTAATTTTTTAACATTGTTTTTTTAAAGAAATTGATGCATATAAAAAACAAAATCTAAAACCTTTTGTAGAAAAACAATATTAGTCGCATCTGACAATTTTATATTGACAAATAAAATTTTGAATTTTTGTTATTAAAAAAATAAAATGTACAGACTATGCAACAGAACAATTTTTTTTTTATAAAAAATAATATATTTTGATAAATAATAGACCAATGAAAAGAACAATATTTATTAATGATACTAAAATAGATTGGAATGGAGACATGTTATAAGAGAGCACATATGTTCAAAATTCAGTATTTTATATAAAACAAGTTGGAGTACTTTAATTCATACCTACGTTGATTTTGTGTAGTTTTTTTATTATAATAAATACTGCAATTTGTTATTTATTATTTTATCAATCTATTATAGTATTGTTGATGAAAATTTGTATAGTTTTTACTATTAACGTGGATATGTAATTATTATGTGTGGATGTGTATCTTTTTTTGAGATAGAAGGATGCCAATTTTCATCTTAACTGTCCATAAAGTATCTCCCATTTGGGTTTTGAACCCACAACCTCCCACGCAGAGGATGTTGCCCTTTGCCACTAAACTAATGCTGGATTTGTATCCTTATTACCATTCATGCGGATATATAATTCTTGTTACTGTTACGTGTGGATATTGCATCCTCAAATGACACAACAAAATAATAAAAAAATACAGTGATTATTTTAGATATGTATTCTTAAATGGCATTTTAAAAATAAAAATAAATCATAACCAATAAAAAAAACTGAACATCTGACAATCAAATAAGAGGTGTTTACGAAAGTTAAAAAAAAATTATGACATCTGTAATAAGTGAGTGTCTAAATAAATTTAGATTTCTACACGTTGAAAATATAAAAAAAAAAATGAATAGAATAATAAAAAAAACATACTATTTAATTGAATTAAATAGTTGATATTAATCTTTTAATCACAACTATTGGTAGGTAACTATTGGTAGATGAGGAATTTACGTACTTAATGTAAAAATAGAGATTTACTTGCTAGTACTAAAGGTAAAGTTTAACGGTAATGAGATTGGTCAACCCTGGCCAATTTGTACTAAAAAGATTAAAAAAAACAGAAGATCGCACCATGGCCATGGCCCATGGGGCATGGGGCATGGGCCATGGGCCATGGGACAAACCCGATTTTTTTTCCAGGTTTTGGACCAGTCACCAGTGTAGTACCGGGTGCCTAACTGGCTAACTGTCGCTTTTTGCCGAAGGCTGCATTTTCTGTACTGCCATTTCTGTAGGCTTTCAAGGAGACATGACTATGAGCGGAGCGGAGCGGACCGAGCCGGGCCAAATCCATTTGTAGCAAAATTGGTACAAGCCTAACCGGATAGATTATACATTCATTGAAATTTAATTTATGGATCAGTGTCAATTAAAACTCTCTTTTTAGCCCTGGATGCAAGTATTTTATTATTAAGCAAAGAGAGAAGGCCTTCGTGTTCTCCTTCTTATAAAGGCCCATTAAGGACCCAATAGAATATTTTTATTTAATAAGAAGTCCGCGTTCAGTTCAACAGCTGGTCAGCTCAGGGCAGCTGCCTACCCCAAGATACGAAGAAATTTCCCTCCATTTTTTATTAAACTGGAAATAAGAATAACATTCATGATTTATTCGTTGTACCTATACTGGTTGATCACAGACCTCTCCTGTTATTTTGAACTGAAGAGGAGAGAAACAATATAGATAGACCTTTCCCTCGCTCTCCAATTTCCAATCAATCAACCGACGACTCTCTCTCTCTCTCTTCCCCTCCCCTTCCTCCTCCAGTCCTCCTCCTCCTCCTCCTCCTCTAATCACCACGTGGCGTCGCGAGATGCACCGGACGTCAGGTGGTGAACGAGCGAAGCACGTGAGGTCCCGTCCGTCCGTGAGTCTAGATCGACTGCCTACGTGGGACCCACATTCCGACGTCGGGAAGAGGGAGGCACGCCGTGAGAGGCTGTCTGCTGACGCTGTCCACGTCATCCCTCTCGTCATCACTCTCTGTCTCGCTGTTCTCTGGTTCTTCTCTCTCAGCTGGTATACTCATATCCTCTCTCTCTCTCCAATTACATGTCTGTCCTTTTTCAACTAAATTCATATCTTGGCCTCTAATAAAGTATGATTTACACCGCAATTTGAGATTTAATTACACAAATCGAAGCTAATTAATGCAAACTAAAGTTTAATTGGGTATAGTTGAGTAATTAGGATTCATCAAGACTTCAATTTTAAATATCGTATGCTGGTAGGTTCAGTAATTGTGCATTAGTGTACAGTAGCCAAATTTAATCTTGCTAGACAATGCATGTTGTGTGCTAGATAGGGGTGAAAACGGTGCGGATAATATCCGATCCGTATTCGAAAATTAGATGTGGATATCTAATATCTGAATATCTGTGTGGATATGAATACATATATGGTTTTACGTTTCAATTATCCGTATCCAAATAGTAGACATATACCATATAGTTTAATATATATTATGAAAAAATTATGTTATTCACCATTATAATTAGATAAATATTATGAACTTTAGTATTTGTAATAATATTTTTATATTTTTTTAGTAAATATCCGATCTGATCTCTATCCGGGTAAAATTAAAAAGAAATAGGGATATGGTTTTACTACCACTATCACCTCCGTTTCCACCCCCTAGTGCTAGAGCTAGATGCTTAGAGATGACAATGATCAAGAAACTGAATAATCTTTTTTCTTTGCTTGTAATTAATATGAAGATAACTAAGATTTTTTTTATTTTTTTATTTATGCCAGAAAGAAGACCTGAGAAATGAAGTGGTGCAAACAGGTCAAATAACAAACACATTGTTTGTTTTGGTTGTGTATACAAATAACATTTTCAATATTTTCAAGAAATTCAATTTGTTTATAACATTTAACCAAAATAAAAAGGTATGAAGTATAGATGGTACACAGCTTTGTTTTATTTTGTTTTGTGTGATTTGTGAAGACATGTTACTATGTAACGAGGAACAAAGTAAAATAATAACTACAGGCTCTTGTGTTTGATTCATCGATTTTTTGCATCAGTATTTACTTCTATCTAAATCTTTTAATTTTATTCATTGACACAGTACACGGTCAATCAGACTGATGAGGACAATTCAATTTAAGAAAGTAACGTAAGAGAGAAAGTTTTTGTTTATCAAATCTAACAATTGGACAATTGGACAATTGGAAGAAGAGATGAAAAGGAGAGGTTATAATATAGCTTTTCCCTTGTCTGGTAGCAAGTATGATTGTGGTTTAAGGGAACTTGCAAGATAAGAAAAGCTTGGCAAAGACATATCAACCCCACTTCCTGAAGTATTAGAATATGACCTTGCTCCATTAACCTTTGTGCTCTTCTCTGATGGGCATTACACTTTGATAGTTGTGAAAAGGTGCACAACTAGTTTAGTAGGGAGCATTTGCCATTTAATTATTTGTAACTCAGAAATTCAGCATACTGTGCACAGAGTTTGCAGTTTTTTAGTTGTAAACTCAAAATTAAAGTTCTGCAATAAACCACAATCTGCATATTGGGCAGAAATTCAAAATTACCTGCGTGTATAGACTATAGAATATAGATAGGTGGTTGTTGATGTTTTGAATTGTATGGTATGGATTTTCTGTTATACTTTTGTCTAATATATATGCAGTATATACCATGCTTTGAATGAGTTGAGAAATCTTCCATGTAGTTTAACTTTTTAGTGTCCACTGCATTTACAAATTCAGTTTCATTTTGTTTTATTTATCAGAGAGTTAACAGTCCTATTGCGTGGCTGCAGCTCTGAGTTGCAGTAGGTAACTAAAAATCAAGAATTGTTACTACGGTGGCTGAAACTTGATCTAATCTGTTTGTTGGAATAATGAGAATTATTAACTCCCATACATCAATTTCTGAAAATCCTGAACCACGTCTCAGGTCAATTAGTACATCGTTGGGTTCACCTCACATTTGCTGATACGCGTATTCCTTAGTGCCCCCATAGATATTGACTAACCCCATTTGATTCATTGCTTGTACTGTAACACCTCACTGATGTCGTATCAGCATCATATCTAGCTCCAGTCAGCTACTGGTACTGTAGAAAAAAAAAAAAAAAAAACTGTAGTGAATAGATAGTCTTTTTAGTAGCAAAAGACAAATATCAAGCGCGCTAGCGATTAAGGGTATGTTTGGACGCACAAGAATAGCTACTGTTCTTGGAATAGCAATGCTATTCGGAATAAAGTGCATCCAAACGAGAAATAGAGCTATTCGGAATAGCTACTGTTCTTAGAATAGCATTGTTATTCGCTATTCTTACAAAAACATGGAATATCATTTGTTGCTTTCAATATTAATACTAATATAATATTTAAACTAATATTATATTACATTTAATATTTAAATTAATATTATATTGTATTATATTTAATCTAATCTTTTATTTAATACTAATATAATATTTAAAATAATATTATATTACATTTTCATATTTAAATTAATATTATATTATATTTAATCTAATATTTTATTTAATACTAATCTAATATTTAAAATAATATTACATTACATTTGATAATTAAATTAATATTATATTGTATTATATTTAAACTAATATTTTATTCAATACTAATCTAATATTTAAAATAATATTATATTACATTTAATATTTCAACTAATATTATATTACATTTAATCTAATATTTTATTTAATACTAATATAATTTTTAAATTAATATTATATTACATTTAATATTTAAATTAATATTATAATACATTTAATATTTAAACTAATATTATATTATATTTAATTTAATATTTAAAATAATATTATATTACATTTAATATTTAAACTTATATTATATTATATTTAATCTAATATTTTATTAATACTAATCTAATATTTAAAATAATATTAAATTACATTTAATATTTAAACTAATATTATATTATATTATATTTAATATAATATTTTATTTAATACTAATCTAATATTTAAAATAATATTATATTACATTTAATATTTGAATTAATATTATATTGTATTATATTTAATCTTACACATAAATTATTAAACAGTAGCTATTCCCTCCAAAATCTATTTCAAATATACAATCCAAACAACTTTTTCACTGTTCTAAATAGCACTATTTTTAAACAGTGGTTATTCTTATTTACTATTCTAAACAGTAGTTATTCTAGCTATTATAGAGTTCATCCAAACGTACCCTAAAGGTTGTAAGTGCAGCGGCAGCCTAAGCAAGAACTGGGAACTCGTTCATTTGCAATGATCGAATTTGAAACAAATACTAGTTCAACTTCCTAACAACCTCACTTGGGATTGGGGCAACCCAAAACAGGCCTTAAATTGAACCATATTGAATCGTTTTCATTAAAATTAGCTTGTTTTTCCTACGGGCTTTCACCCAAAAAATTTAGTTCGTTTTGTCAGTTTTGGGCTTTAACTGCAACAACTCATATTGGGCCCGGCCTAATAAAGCTGACAAAAGACAAATTCCAACTAATCTCGGCCTCAACAAATTAAGATGCAAGACATTATTACCAAGATGATTAAACTTTGTTTCGCTCATTATGACATTAATATCTGATTGAGATTTTTGAACATATTTTTGTCGACCCCATTTCCAAAATCAAAATTTAAAGATCAAAGACTGAATATTTGTATTTTTTTCTTCTTCTTGGTATTATATACCGTGTACCTTACGGTCATGTAGCCCTTGTTAAGCACTGATGATTATCAACAAAAATATTTTAAACTCGGCTCAATTAATTATAGATTAAGCGTATTCCAAGTTAAAACTTTGAACTTAAGTTTAAAAGTATAGCATCTCTTTCCAAAAAATAAACAAATTAGTTTTCAACTGATTTAATTAGGTGAGCGGATGAGGATGAGTACCAGAATTTTGTCCTCATGTGGGCGTAATCTCTCCAATAATTGGTTATCAAAACATCACAAGTATAGTTTAACAAATGCATTATTTAATTAAATTAGTCAATCTTTAGTTATGTTAAGTGAGAGCCAGCTTGTTTCCAGGTCTACTTAAGTTGTTTGGTAGTTAATTGTGTAATTCTCCCTAGCTTGTGATATTTTGGTGGCTTATAATTAAATATACACAATTACACACACACACACACAAAGGTACAACTAGCTGGTTTGTACCAGTAGATATAGGTTACAGCTGCTGCTTGAGCTTGTACAAGGGTAGGCCTGTCCTGTGATATGAGGCAGGGCCTTGCCATATAGTAACTACATAACGGTTTTACAGCTTTTAAAACATTTATACCATTCATTTATGCAAACTTTTATACAAAACTTCTATGCCATTAATTAAAAGTAGCCCATCTGTACCAGCTCTGTACATGACTGGTGGTACTGTGTTTAATTGTGTTAGGTTACATTGTCCCTTTTTTAGTTTCTGTTTATTTATACCACAGCCATTTTGTAGTCTACATAAAAAAAAAAATAATAATAATAATCCCAGCAGAAAGGATATATATATATATATATATATATTCATATCTTATTTTAATAATGTGCATGGAACATTTTGGAATTTGGAGAGTAAATAACCCTGGAAGCATTCCAACTACCTTTGATCGGTTCAGTGCAGTAATGAAAGCACACAAATCTAAATGAAAATTATGAAATAGAACAAAAAAAATCTACTGTCCAGGTCAGAGATTCTGAAGTGAGCATGTTCCTTTTTTACCTTGGTCAAATGCAAAATTGAAAACAAGTTTCAGTGCTAGCACCAGCTACAGTAGTCTGACCTTCTCTGCAATTTTACTCAGCATAAGCCATCAGAAATGCACCAATCCCACTCCCTGCCATGACTGCTCTAGAATTAATTCTCTTACAATGCTTATGTGCCCTCTACTGTGCATGATTGTTAGCATTTAATGATCAAAGGAGCATTTAATGATGAGCAAGAGTAGTAACAGGATTCCCCAGTTTTTTCCCTTCTCTCATCCTATTCATTTCATTGTTTATTTCATGGATTTGGTAGTAAACAGCAACAACCCTTGTCTATCTTATCTCATGTGCATTGTTCTTATGATCTTATCATTTATTTGTTTATCTGTTACATTACATATATATTCTATCATCTGTTGATCAATAGGAACCTAGCTATACTTTCTTCCTTATCCATTCCTCTTTTATTTATTTTTGAGATAATTCATACCATACCTGCATACCAGCATACCAGCCCCTCTTTGTACATATTCACATTCCTCTTTTATTTTTTAAATTTTATGAAATTATGCATGCCTTCTAGTTTTTACCTACCAGTCTTTCAAAATTAATTTTTTTTTACCATGTCACCTACAACAACAATTTGATTTTTGGTTATTTTCCTTGATTGTTTTTCTTCTAAAAATCATCATTGTTAATTAAAAATTTAAAACTGATTTAAAGTCAGAGATGGCAGCATGGTTGTCCTATTTTGGAAATTAGGAGGAAGTGGCATGATTTTAGAACTACATTTCTCAACAGCACATGAAATATTTCAGCAAACGACTGTAATGTCATTAAAATTCATGATGTTTAATTTGAAATCTATGCTGGCATAAAAAATCTTCTTAAATATTTAAATATTCAATGAGAAAGGCGCACTGTCAAGGATAATGATGCATCCCAAAAACAGAGCTCTTCCAAAACACAGATTCGTATAAATATATTTTTTAAATGGTGGAGAAATACAAAAAAAAAAAAAAAAAAAAAATAGATCACTTGTTCTACTTATTATTTAGCGTTGCTATTTTATGCATTCTAAGTTCTAAGATATTTTGTTCTGTTAGCAACTTCAAATTAATTAAGCAGTATTCTTGTACTGTTGTAGCTACTGGCTATGATGAGTAATTGGTGCTAATAAACATCTCATCATAGTCTTGGAATTTTTTTCAGTCCAGGCTTCGGCTTACTAAATTATTTTTCACTTTTCCATCCATATACTGACAGAAAAACACAATCTACAATTAAACCCAACCAATAAAAACACTGGTATAAAAAAAAAAAAAAAAACAAGGAATTTATTTAATCTTCTTGCTACCCAGCCACAATTTTCTTATATTTTTTTTTTTTTTGGAAGTGACTCGCAATTTTTGTTATTTAAAAGCGAATAGAGTTGCTCCACATAAGTTAATTCATAACCAGACAGAACAGCACTAAACAATTCATGGTTTGGGCGCACAACCCCAGGTATGGAAGAGAACGGTTGCCATACGAAACCATATTAATTAAATACAAATAAAGCATTTTCTAGGGAAGCAACTATACTAAAAAGTTACAAGTATGCAAAGGAGAGTACTTATCTTCTAGTTTTTCTTTTAAATTTTAAGCAATGCTATGAGCCTACCCAACTTGATTTTTTTTTTTTTTTTTTTTTTTTTTTTAATGTGATAGATGATAGATCACTGTTTATATTGGTTGGAACTTTTATTATGCATGGTACATTAATAAGTCAATGTAGTGACAGTTTAATTCTATATGATAGATCACTGTTTATATTGGTTGAAATTTCTATTGTGGTATACAGAATAGAACTAGGGAACTAGGGTGCTCCTAAGTTTACCAAGCTTCTTTGTGAATTCAACTCTAAAACCTATCGGATTGACTTCAAACACGAATCCAAATGTTTTTTTAGTTTAAGTTAGTAACGAATGTTTTTTGAGTTTTTTTTATTAAGAATATTATATATATTTACTTTTTAAGTCCTTACATTCTGAATATTAAAGCAACAAATATATATTTCATAATAGACGAGACTGTATTTCAGAAATTTAAAAATAAAACTAAAAGTTCATGACAATTAATTGATATTGGTTGTCAAAATGTTTTTTTAGTAGAAATAAGGGCCCAGTTAATTATTTGAAAATGTGTTTCAACTTGGGTCATGGAAATTATTTTTTGAAGAAAGGGTAATTAATGCAAATTATAGTTAAATGCTAGCTATTAATTAAATAGATGAGGAGTTTTGTTAAGTTAAAATATATTAACTTCATTAAATTAGTTTAAACCCATACTTTAAAAGAAAAGAAGAAAGATAAAGCGTTAAATGTAATTTATTAAAGGCAGGTACGTACTGTATACAAATTCATATGGATCTATATATATAATATAATATTTAAGGTATTTTTTGAATGGAACATAACAAGAAAATAGTCTAAAATAATTTTAGAATTTAACAAGCATATAAAATATTAGTAAAATATCAGTAAATCATATCAAATTTGCCTCCAATATTAATGCAAACCTAATATATTATATGTTGCGTGAAATTAAATGATATTAATTAGAGGTTTTTGAAGGTGAATTCATGAAATAATTGTCCTGCGCGCCGTTTCTCAGCATGCAAATTAAAACATGGAATCCGTTTGTAACAAATTAATACCAGTAAGATGTGCATGGGATATCACTATCAGGGTATAGAATTAAGATGATTTGGTAAATTAGTCTATATATATACGATTCTCTGTCGTACAAAATTAAAATTGCATCTCAACCGTTGAATTTAATTTGTTGATCGAACGACTGTCGGACTATATATTCTAAGTTGTAATAGACTCGTTCCACCACAACAGCGTAGACCAAGAAATATGAAGCACCACATTGATAGATTGGATTTGGTTTTAAAAAAAAAAAAAAAAAAAAAAAAAAATCAATTTTGGTTAATTGTTCTTAATTATCAAAACGTGTATCATGCATGCATGCACATCCGTTGTAATTAATTATAGCTGGGTTGAGCAATTAATCTTTAGCTTAAAATTCCAAGATATATATATGTAGAGACAAAATTTGAATTTATGGACAAGTTGCATGAAGTCAAGACACATAATTAAATTTAGCCTATATTAATTCATAATTAAAACTGATTATTGGCCTATAGTTGACCTACAAATTCTGGAATAATTCCAGCTCCTTGGAGGTTTACGAAAAATTCCAATTTGATCTCTTCACATGCATGCATGATGCATGATCAAACAAATTAATAACCTATATACACACACTACTATACTTGCTTAGCTTAATTATTAGCTAGCTAGCTAGGTAATTAACTACCAAGTACGCAGCTAACTATTTATATAGTTGACATAGATATATATTTTGTGGCATATGGGAGTTGTTAAATTAATTATATATATATGACACCTGTACCAGTACCCGGTATAATAAGAAAATATTTAATGGGAGACCCGTACTGTACATCATCACTATTTCATTGGTGTCCTTACTCCTACTTGTTTACACATTATTTGTTCACACATTTTTTTTTTATTTTTCTTTTTCTTTACAAAATAATAATAATTATGTGACAAATGGCATTGGAAATTAATTAGAACGTGCCACACTGTATTGAGCTTTGAGCAGGGCACAAGAAATAGTGGAACTCTTCTCAAGTCCAAATGAAACTGGAGATATCCCTCTTTTTTGTTAAATCTTTCTAGCCTTTTGAGTTCAGGCAAACCTTACAAACATATTATATATAATTATGCATGCATGGTTTAGTTTATCAAAAAAACTATACTTCTAATGTACAATTAATTAACATTTATGTTTGATTCAAGCTGAATAGTGAAATTAATAATGATATTTAACTATCTACAATGTTCTTACTGATAAAAAAAAAAAATCAATTATTAATTTTAATACATATTTCAAATCAGTTATATATATGAATGCTTAAACCACTGTATCGCTGTCTAAAAAGAAGGATTACCTAAATCTAAATCTCAAATATAGAAAAATCATTATATATGTTGTTAATGTCGCTTTCTTATTAATTTATATTATTTAATTATGTTCTCAACTTCATCAAAATAAAGTCAAAATATATTAATTATTGTAAGTGCATGTGCGTTATTAAAATTTATATATATAATATGAGACAAAAATTTCTGTTCTATTGAAAGTGAGTGTGTGATGGAAGAAGCACATATAAAATAGAAATAGAGGTGTTTGAATCTTTATTATGTAGTAACTAGTAAGTGATACGAAGTTCTCACAGTTCGAAGTTAACGTTCCTTGAAGCACCATCAAATGATATTCAAATTTTGAATTTTATTTTTTAGACCATCAAACGAGAGCACGTCCAGTTGTTATTGTACTGGAGGGCATCCGGACCAAGAACCCAGAGCAATTAATTAATTTCAGTGTTTTCCAAAGGATGGAGTAGGAGTATAGCTAGCTAGGTTGCTTTGCTATATATACCACTAATTAATTAACGACCTAAAAAATATTTTAAGACTAAATATTACACATTAATCTTCTACCTACAGGCTACAGTTAATACTTAATAGAGCTCATAATGGTACATGGCTATAAATTAAAGTGCGTTGGCATTTAATTTTTGTCGCATATGAACATGTTTCCGGTTAAGCAGCTTAATTATTTGATCAACATTAATTAAATGGTAATTATTTGATCAGCATTAATTTGATCAACAGTACTTAGCCACTCTATTCTTTCTTAACATATATATGCAATAATTCTTGTTTTCATCATGAAAAGTTCAAATTTTTTCTATTTTAGTCCTTGTGAATATATTTTTCAAAATCAGCAATGCACAAGTAATATATTATATATATAACTTGGCCGACTACAAGTTTTCTTTTCCAAGTAAAACGTGCAAAATTCTCTGTAACAGCACTGAGATTGGAATCTGGCATAAAGCTAGCACAGGGCATTCAAATCATATCAAGTCAAATCAAAATAATGTGTTTAAAGAAACATCTCAAATGGAGATAGGACAAACACTACTTCTCTGCAATTCACAACAACTTTTTTTTTTTTTTTTTTAAACATGGTCCATTAAAATTGACATTTAACGACCAAGACTTATTTTTGCCTGTAATCGAATAGGGGTGTTAATTTTTCCCGCCCTTTGGATTTTTTTTTCTCACAATTTTTGTCCATTCCGTTGTAATTTTCTTTTTTCGAATTTCATATTTTAACATAAGAAATCGCTTCACCAAAGGATGATAAAAAAATATGTCTGCAACTTCTTTTTTATTTGTCAAATCTCACATTTTAGTGAGAGTAAATAATGGAAATCACTTAGGTCATATTTGATTGCGGAGTAAGTGGTGGAGTAAATTCTCTACTACATCTTTAAGCGATAAAAAAAAAATTAATTTCAAAGAGTAAGATAAAGTAAGATTTGAGGTAATCTGAATTAAGTTACTCCATCTCTCTAGCCAAAGTAGCTTACTCCACCTATGAATCTCATAGCCAGAATAACATATACCTTACAATTTCTCTAATTTCAACAACTTACTCCACCAAACTCTAACCAAACATAATTAATTTAATTCATCTTAACTTGGAGTAAGTAATTTAATTCAGAGTAACTTTACTCCGCAACCAAACACAGCTTTAGAAGTCAATATAAATAGTTACAATGTTACGTTACAGTGAAAGAGTTTAAGGATGGATTTTTATTTTCTCATCCTCTGGTGAGTAGTTTTATTATGTTGAATTGTGGGATAAAAAAAAAGATAAATTATAACAAAATTAATTGTAAAAGGGGGAAAAAAGGGTTTAAGGGTGAGAGTTTTATCCGGATCTTTGGTAAAACGCCTCACTATTATTTACACTGAAATGTGGAACCTAATGGAAAAAAAAGAAGAGAAAAATTGCAAAGAAATTGATAGAAAGAAAATAAATTTTTAAGGACGAGCAATTTCTTTTTGTTAAAGCGACTCGTTTTTACATTGCACTGAAATGTGAGAGCAGATAAAAAAAAAAGTTCCTACAATATAATATTGCCCAAAGAAAATTACTAGAGGACGGTAAAAAAAAAAGCACTTGTAAGAACATGATTATTTGCAAAACAAAACCAATTAATACCGCGGCCTTATTTGTTGCCTCCTTCTAGGCAACATTATCCTTTGTTTTTTTTGTTGATTTCATTTTTAAAAACATCAAATTCCAAAAAACTTTTGTCCGGATCTTAAGCAATCTCTGCCTCAGGCCATATTTTTCTCCTCATTGGAAATGAAGCTTTCCTACAATTAATGTCTCTTGCCGAATTTGTCTTAATCATTTATTTTCGTAATGGTGCTCCTGGACCAGGTCTACAAAATTTTCAAAAATTATTCCTAATTTTTTTATTGTATATATATACATAGTAGGTTAAAATGCACAATAGGCTTTGTGCCTCAACCATACTCCATATCTTTATCTTTGTTCTCGAAATTCAAACAGTCGATCCGAACCGCTCAACATGATATCCATATTAAAATGTGTTTATAGACCAAATTTCATTTTTTTTTTGGAAATTTTTTCACTATTTTTTTAGATAAGTACAAAATCACTGATTTTGTAACTATCTAAAAAACTTCAAAAAATATAAAATATGGTCTCTAAGCACATTTTAATATGGATATCATGTTGAGCCGTTCGGATCAACTATTTGAATTTTGAAAACAAAAATAAAGACATGGGATATGGTTGGAACTCAAAACCAATAGTGGATTTTAACCCCACTCATATATGATATACATAACCATAATGGTGTGTGCATGATCCATTACTTGCCTTATTGCCACATAAGATTATCTGATTATGAACAGTTGTGGTTAGTAGTCACATGTGAATAGTATTTCAATCACAAATTTGAAATTTCTTTTCAATTAATATCACTTTTAAAATATGCTTTAAAAAGAGGTGGTAAAAGGAATATTCTAAGACAAATTCTCTGCAAGGAGACCAAAAATGACCATACACTTGACATACGGAAACCATATTCTTCCAAGTATGTATAAACACATTTATTTGTTCTTTTGAAAAAAAAAAACACCAAGTACAAAGGACAAGGACATGGATTCTTTTTTCCTTCGCTTTTTTTTTTTTGTAATTCATATAATAGAAAAATGACTTTATGACTTTATGTACATGTAAATAGCCACCAATATGTGTACAATTAGTCATTTATACAAATTTTAATATGATTTTTTCACCGGCAACACCAATTGAAAATCAATAATGTTGCAAAAAAAATAATAATTTAAGATGGGAGAAGAAACTAATTAAGAAACAATTTTTCTTTTACATAAAAATTTGAAATGCCTTTTCAAATTTTCCTTTTTAACACGAGATGATCCGGATCCTCTGAAGTAACTCAAATTTTGAGTTTAGATCGGACCGTTCAGTCAGAATCCGTGACAATCTGGTCCAAGATAAAATGCACATACTCATTTAATATTTGTGCTAGAGAAACTCAGAAGGTTCAAATCTAAATTCAAAATTCGAATTATACTCAGGTGATTGGAATGAATCCATATCCTCCCCGAATGTCGTAAAAATGAATCTTTTACAACACATAAAAGAACGTTCGAGATTAACTCCCAGCCGGTTCCTATTTGAGATAGCGCAGGGGAAGTATTATTTGTGCTTTTAGATTTGTGCGGAGTTAAAATAACAGTCCGGAACCACTAATTTGAAAAGATTTCCTTTTATGGTACCGGGGAGGATCCGAATTCATATATGAATTCCCATAGTAACAAGCATAGTGACAAACGAGTAGTTTGGGTTCGATTCGGTGGAGTAAAAAAATTCATGATTCGGATATAATTGTGGAATGATTCGGTGTAACAAGGAAGCAAAAAAAAATATTCGTGTTTTTTTTGCGTTTTTTACTTTTACTTTTTTTTTTTTTTTTTTTTTTTTTTTTTGCGTTTTATTCAGAGTTCGATTCGGAAATGTCAAAAAACCGAATAAAACATGAATAATTTGCGAATTTATCACGTATATTGTTACTATGGTAACAAGTACTCCTCAATCAACTTTACTGGTATGGTTCTCAGTGGATAATAAAAAAGAACCTGAGAAAATGTTGATGGTTTAAAGACATTTAAAAAAATTGCACCAAAATAGAATTGATAATGGTTTTAGACGAAAAGAGGACCTGTTTCTCAGCGCTCAACGGGACAGAGAGCCCACAATGCAAGTTACAATGCGCATTAATATTTGATATGGTTTGTACTGGTATATATATTGGTTAATGACTTAATGAATGGTGCTTACATTACTGTTTTGGCATGCATGACCGTACAATTTCTCCTAAAAAGTACACAGATAATTGTCTGGCCATATGTTATGTTCTGATGTTCTGATGTGCGGCCGGAGAGTACAAATCTATACGTGATATGTCACACACTAACTGTAACCCTACACTAACAATTCATTAGTGTCTGTGTCTGCATTCATTCATGTCCATTTCAACAATTTTCTACCACTGTAGTCTGTGTATATATATATATCTATCATCTAAACGATTGAGGCTACAATACTATGCATAGCACACATTGGTCTGTACAACGGATTAATATTTTCATTTTTAAATTAAGTCTAAATAGCCGATCAGAACCGTTCATATGAAAATGTACTTGCAAACTAAATTTTACAAATTTGTATAGTATTTTTATTATTTATATTATTTATTTGAAATTGATCATCATGTACTGTATAAGTACTCGAAATTATCTCTATAAATAGATGCTAGAATTACGTACTTATGGTATTAATATTCATAATTATAAACCAATTAAGAAGTAAGCATATAAAAAAAATTCAGATTCATTATAAAAAAAAAATGCAAGTACAGTAATGCACAAACAGGAGAGGATAAAGAAGAAGAAAACAAAGGGAAAAAAGTGTGAAAGATAGTGTGTGTCTAGGGGACTGATAAAAACCCTAGTCAACCAAAATCCATTAAGATTTAATGGCACATATCTTAGGCAGTAATTTTGTTCTTTCACATCTTTTGAGACAATTATATATGTTTACATAGACATCGTGATATGATAGATGTGATAATTTAGTTCGGTTTAACTTACCTATATAATTATAATTATAATTATCGGTATTAGAGCGTGGCTGGCGCCTGGCGATATTGGCATGTCGGTACGCTAGCCCGGTTTAGAACCCTATACATACAATTAATTAGATATTTAATTATTTAGAGTGCATGCACTAACCCTAGCCACACAAATAATTAATTAATAGACTTTGGTTAATTATATTAGTACCATCTCTTTTTTTTAAATATATCACCAAGTAATTATGCCGTACATTGGGGTCACATGCCTAGTTGGAATTAATATATGGTTATTAATTTCTCTTCTTTCTTTTTTTTTTCCTAAAAGACAGAGGGATTGCTCCAATAGCTTAGCTAGTGCCTAGTCCCTAGTGGTATGCATGCCTATATGGGTCTAGCAATACAATAGACCCAATAATTGTTTGACTTGAACTTGAACTTGAATCCGAATCCGATTCGATAACTTCCAAATTATTTTTTCTTAAATTTCGAAATAATTTGATAGCCGCCAATTAATGAACTTCAATTTATTAAAATATGTTAGTTGCTTTCCCCAAAATTAAGAATAAAGAATTCAATCTACAAGATAGGTGGAGAATAAACCTACCATTAATTTTATGCTCTATTAATGAGGGTTTCAATTGCCTTCAGTTTTTTGTCTCTCCATTATATTTCCACTTTATAATTTTCTAATAACAAAAAATTTAAAACTTATATATCAAAATAAAATAATTAAATATATTATATATTATTTTCCACATACAAAATAAAATAAAACTATTTATATATGAATCAATAAGTTTAAAAAATCAACGTCCAAAAATTGTCAGCATCAGTGCATTTTTCGAAGCTCTTGATAATAACAATCAAAACAAAATTAAAATGTCATAATTCTTTATGTGTGCATAGAAAAATGATATAAATCATATGTAATAGTTTTATTTTTACATTAAGATTTAGGGAGAATTTCACATATACCCCTCAAAAACTTTAAAATTATGTATTTCCCCCTCTAAAATTGGAAATTACATATTTCCCCCTCCAAACTTCAAAAACTCACAAATTTATCCATTTTATTGTCTTTTATATTTAAACTCATTCTAAATTTATAAAATACCCATTTTACCCTTTATTAAAAGCATAAAAATCTTATCATACTCAAATTAAATATGAACGGTTCCTTTACCGTCTGAACTGTTTTAGATTTGTGCACACAAGATTAGCACAAATCTTGATGTAAAAACGCACGCATATTAAAGCAACATGCACAAATTTTAATGCGATATGCGCTAATCGAAATTGCTTTAAGGTTCGTGCGTGTTAGATTAGCACGAATATTGAAGCGATGCACACAAATCTTAATGCGATGCGCACGGATCGGACGGTAGAGGAACCCTTCAGATTAAAATAATTTGAGTTTGATGAGATTTATATATTTTAATAAAGAGTAAAATGGGTATTTTATAAATTTAGAATGAGTTTTAATACAAAAGACAATAAAATGGGTAAATTTGTGAGTTTTTGAAGTTTGGAGGGGGAAATATGTAATTTCAAACTTTAGAAGGGAAAATACATAATTTTGAAGTTTTTGAGGGGTATACATGAAATTCCCCCTAAGATTTAAACATTAAGTAGTAAAGTTTTTTAAAAGTAGAGATATAATGGAGACACAGACAATTTAGAGGCATTTTGAACCCTACTCTTTAAGGTCATGTTTGGTTGTGGAGTAAAGTTACTCTGGATTAAATTTCTTACTCCGAGCTAAGATGGATTAAAATAATCATGTTTGATTGGAGTTTGGTGAAGTAAGCTAATGAAGATAGAAAAATTATAACATGATGTTACTCTATCTGTGGAATCCACAGGTGGAGTAACTTAATCTGGATTAACTAAAATGTTTCTCCATCTTACTCCTTCAAATTTACTCCTCGTTTGGCTCCTTAAAAATGGAGCAGAGGATTTACACCATGACTTATTCCACAACCAAATATGACCTAAACTATTGATTATGATGTACTTCTTTCCTAAAAAAAAAAAAAGATTATGGTGTACTTCATGTACTAATTGTCTGTGTCCTTTTTAAGTTGTTTTTTTTATTAGAATTTGCAAAATAAATAATTTTGATGTATTCAATATTTTCAATAATTTTTACCTTTTGGCCTTAGTTTTCAACAAACACAAAATATTAAAAGTTTGAAATGTTTTTGTTTGGCTCATGAGTAATACCAATTTGTCGTTTTAATGTTGTTGGGATTATATTTTTTTAAATAATTATTACCTTTTTCTACATAATTGCAGAAAGATTTTATTAGCAGCCTATAAATTCAACAAAGAAAGTATAAGCATCTACTTATGCATGGTTTATCTCACATTTATATCAAACAAAATACACATGATCGACAGTAGGGCTGCAAACGAATCGAACCAAGTCGAACTTACTCCAGTTTGAGTTTGAGTTTGATATATAAAAAAAAAAAACTTATATATCAAAATAAAATAATTAAATATAATGTATATTATTTTTTCTGCATACACATAAAAAATAAAATAAAATTGTTAATTTATGAATCAATAAGTTGCAAAATCAACGTTCAAAAATTGTCAAAACAAAGTTGAAATGTCATAATTCGAGTGCATAGAAAAATGATATAGATCATATGTAATAGCTTTATTTTTACATTAAGATTTAAATATTAGGTAATAAAGTTTTAAAAGTAGAAGCATACAATTTAGAGGCATTTTGAACCCTACTCTTTAAACTATTGATTATGATGTACTTCATGAATTAATTGTCTGTGTTTTTTTCCAAGTTATTTTTGTATAAAAATTTGAAAAATAAATAATTTTGATGTATTAAATATTTTCAATAATTTTTACCTACTGGCCTTAGTGAAAACAAACACAAAATATAAGAAGTTCGAAATGTTTTTGTTTGGCTCATGAGCAATACCAATTTGTCGTTTTAATGTTGTTGTGATTATAACTTTTTAAGTAATTACTACTTTTTTCCTACATATATAATTGCAGAAAGATTTTATTAGCAGCCTATAAATTCAACAAAGAAAGTATAAACATCTAATCTACTTATGCATGCATGGTTTATCTCACATTTGTATCAAACAAATACACATGATCATGATCGACGGTTAGGAATGAGGCCTAGGCTAGGAATAGGATTGATCCCTCTTCACATGCCAAAGACCCATAAAAGGGGACCAAGGAAACACATGGCAACCAGAACCTGTCCTCCTACATGCCAGATAGAGCAGCTGAGGGAAGATAGAAGACCTCCCGAGAGAGAAGAGAAGTGGGCCCCGTACCATATCTCCAAAAGTGATTTTTCCCGTAAAGAGAAGGAGAAAGAGAGCTAATAAAATAGAATAATTATATTCATTTCTGTAGATGTAATAAAAAAAAATTATACTATAGTTTTCACTAATTATATAATCGATCTTCTTTTTTAATTTCTGCACTTGTTCTTTCATTAAATTTTATAGATATAAATATTTAGAAAATAACAGATTAATAATTGCACAGTAAGATATTAATACTTGCATGCATAACTTGATATGATGATCTCTCTTTTCCAGTCTCAAACGGTCTCCTTATGAACCTTCCTCTAATGAAGTAGTAGAGATCTTGTATTCCCGCATCAACCTTTTAATAATAAAAATAGTTGATCTCATAGGTATAAATACTTCAGTGCATAGGTATCAATACTTACAAAATAAGATATTAATACTTTGATGTGTAACTTAATATGATCAAAAGATTAAACTTTGTACAACATATGTATATATAAATATTTCAGTCTCTGGAAACAAATCATGGTCCACAAGTATATCACTCACCGCATAGCTGCTGTCTCACCATTTTGGGCCGCTCTTTCTAAACTTAACTCTTTTGGAGATCTTAGTGTATCATATAAACTAGAAATTCATTCACAAATTAGATTCTGGTAGGATCATTGGTATCATAACTGTCCTCTCTCTATTAGGTATTATTCACTCTACCAGAAATGTTCTAATAAACAGGTATTGTTAGCTGATGTTACCAACTCTCAGGGACAAAATTTACATTTTAGGGTTACTTTAGTAGGTGTCGATTACACAGAATGGACTGAATTGCTACATATCATAAGCAATGTATCGTTTACATCACATTCAGACACTATTACATGGCATTGGGAAGCATCAGGGAAGTTTTCCACTCATTCCATTTATAGAATTCTCAATTTTGGTGGTATAATCGCTCACAAAAATATGTTATGGTGGAACTTACCAATACCTCCAAAAATTCGAGTTTTCATGTGGTTGGTTGCACATAATTTCATTCTCACTAAGGACAATCTTTTAGCCAAAGGCTGGATTGGAGATTTACATTGCCAATTTTGTCATGAAATCGAAACCATTGACCATTTGTTTCTTAATTGTTCACTGGCACAAATAATATGGCTTTGGTTGGATAAAAGTCAACTAGTGATGGACCAATGGAAGACCTGGGATGATATCCTTACCTTTGCTTACTCTCTCTCAGCTACCGATAGGACTGGTTTCTTAATTACCCTTAGTGCAGTCAGCTGGTCGGTTTGGAAACACCGTAATGAAGTTATCTTTACTAACTGTCCGATTAAAACTTCTAGAACTCTTATTTTACAGATTAAAACTTGCTGCTTTTATTGGACAAGGGTGGTGACAAAAAAAATCAAAACTGCTGTTGGCGACTGGCTCCCTGTTATAGAAGATGCTATACCACTTAACCAGATTGCTCCCATGGAACTGGTGCTCTACCAGCCCCCCTGAAGAGACTGACTGTTTCCACCCTGCGGGTGTCTGACCAGATAGATGAAGATGCCATCCAAATTTGACTACCTATATATAGTTAACCTTAGCCCATTGCTTAGCAGCTTAGTAGTGTCTAATCTAGATTACTTTTGGTGCTTGTCTAGTTCTAGAATGTGGCTGATATATGGCTTTTGGTCTAAATGTTTGTTGGGTTTCTATTTTGCCTGAATTTGCATATTACAACTTCTGTCTTGGGTTTACATATGGCAAACTTTGAAACTATGCTGTCTGTAATTGACCTTACCTAATTAATGCAAATGGGCATTTTGCCTCTTTTAAAAAAAATATATATATATAAATATTTCAGTGCATATGCATAAATACTTTCAATACTTAATATTAATACTTTCAGACGTCATCCAGTGTCATATGTAAAAAAATATTAAGTACTGCGGTCTCCCCAATATTGATATTTTTAGAAATGTGTATGGTCCCATCTTTATTTAGTTTGAGTGGTCTACCACATGTATTTATGATGCGGAGACAGTTTGAGAGATTTGATTGTGAAGACAATTATTTACGTTAAAATACTTCCGTACATAAGTATAAATATTTTCACGCATAAGTTTAAATACTTTTATTCATAGATATTAATATTTTACAAATTATACGGAGACGATACGGATTATATAAGAAAATTATACGAAAACGGTCTCCAATATTAGTTGTAAAAGTTATGTGCAAGAACAGTGCGAGAACAATCATCAGCCTCCAATAAAATAATATTAATAGCGGCAGCCACGCCAAAACATTACAAATTACAATTACGTTCAGAATCTATGCACTTATGCCCATGAAACTGTTTTTGAGATTGAAGGCTTGAGATATTTATAGTTGGGAAAATTTGTTTTTTGCCACTCTAAAACTTGATATTTGTCAAAATGCCACTCAAAAAACAATATTTGTCAAAATGCCATCAAAACTAAATACCTATTTTAATTTTGCCATTATCCCTCTCTAATATTTCAAAATGCCCAAACTGCCCCTGTCAGATTTTTTTTTTTTTTTCGAATTTCAAATTTTTTTTAAATTTCAAATTTTTTCGAATTTCCAAATTTCCAAATTTTTTCGAATTTCAAAATTTCCAAATTTCAAATTTTTTCGAATTTCAATTTTTTTTGGAAAATCAAATTTTTCGAATTTCAAATTTTTTTCGAATTTCAAATTTTTTCAAACTTCAAAATTTCAAAATTTTCAAATTTTTTCGTGGCAGCCTCCGGCTCGGACTCCCCAAAAAAAATTTGATTTTCAAATTTTCAAAATTTGATTAAATTTGATTTTCGAAAATTTGATTTCAAAATTTTATTTTCCAAAAAAATTTGAAATTCGAAAATTTTGAAATTCGAAAAAATTTGAAATTTCAAAAAAATTTGAAATTCGAAAAAATTTGAAATTCGAAAAAAAAATCTGACAGGGGCAGTTTGGGCATTTTGAAAGATTAGAGAGGAATAATGGCAAAATTAAAATAGGCATTGAGTTTTGATAGCATTTTGACAAATATTATTTTTTGAGTGGCATTTTGACAAATATCAAGTTTTAGAGTGGCAAAAAACAAAATTCCTAGTTTATGGCTCAATGTGCGACAATTGGCTACTTTTTGTACATGTCATCTTCGCTCATTTTTTCATTTTAAATTTAATATTTTATTGATACCATGTGTGTGTCATTTTTTTTTTTAAGAATGACGAGATTTGATAACTGTTTTTATCATATGTCAAATATCAAATATCAAATATCAAATATCAAAGAGTGAGCCTATGGTACTATGCATATCACGGATGGGTCCGTGATACGATTCGATATCTTCGTTTTCAAAGTTCTAACGGTCGATCCGAACCGTTCAATATGTTTTCCATATGAATATGTACTTGCTGACCAAATTTTACATTTTTTAGAATTTTTTTACTATTTTTTTAGGTAGGCAGAAAATCACTGTTTTTGGATGGTCCAGAATTTTCGGATCAAGTGATTTTATACCTATCTAAAAAAATAGTAAAAAAATTCTAAAAAATGTAAAATTTGGTCGGCAAGTACATATTCATATGAAAAACATGTTGAACGGTTCGGATCGACCGTTAGAACTTTGAAAACGAAGATATTGAACCGTATCACGGACCCATCCGTGATATGCATAGTACCATAGGCTCACTCAATATCAAATATCAAATGATACTAAGATAGCATAACATTAACCGGTACCTATGTAAAGGTCCAAAATGCACCAATCTTTTCTTAATTTTTTTTTTTGAATTGATTTGAGAAAGAATGTAAAAATTACCTCGTAAATAAATAATATCAGTACCTTTGAGAGAGATGTACCTTTCTTTATGCATTACCTGGCCAATGAATAGTTGCTTTCACCTTTTTTTCATAGACATATATAGGCAACAACAACAAAAAAAAAAAAAAACTGGTTTCTTTGCGTAAGCCTTTGATTGGTATCCTTGCTCTGCAAATTTTGTAACAGTTAGCACGAAATGCATTAGGCAACAGAGTTTCATATTTCCTAAAATGGGTATCCTGCGGAGTGTCACAGACAAACAAATTCTAAAACAAAAAAAAAAAAACATCAATAATAACAATAATGTTGGTGGTTATTGATTCCATTCAAAAATAAGATGTGGGGCTTTTAGGTTAGGAACCAACACTTCTCCTTTTCTCCTTTTCTCCTTTTCTCATGTTCTCTGTTTTTGTTTTTCTTTGCATTTTTGTTGAATTGATAACTTTATAAGAGGGCATTACTCATCACAACATAATGTCATAAAAACAAATAAAATTACCACAGTACTACTATCAGATGACTATATTACTGTTAATTTTGTAAATTAGAGTACGTCTTGATGATTAATTTGCTAAATAAAAACATTAATTTTACCTTGGAACAACATAAATCAAGAAAACTCAAGATGGTTTCCGGTGATTTGCGAAAACACTAATCTCTTTGTGCTTCGATCCGTGTCTTGTCTTTTGAGAATTAAAAGATGGACCAACAAATTATTTATGTAAATGAGAAAATATATTTAAAATTTAAGTTATTATAATTCATTCAATTTTGTTTACCATTTCTTTAGATTGAAATGATATTATTGATTTTAAGCATTCTACAGCAGCAACTTCAAATCTGGCGTCATATAATGATGGTACAGATGTGCATAGTTTGCATTATGACAATCCAATTGTGGTCAGATGCTTCAGATCAGATTAGGAAAAAAAAAATCTTTACTACATAATTAGAAGTAATTTAGATTGTTTGATTTTTCACTTAAAGTTCATGAGGACTATGAGCTTGTCCAATTAAAACGGTTCTGCTTTCTACGTTTAAAATTTAAAAAAGAAAAAGAAAAAGAAAATTGACCCTCCAGCATATTTTGATCACAGTTCCACTTTAGAATTTACCAATTTAAAACTTAAATATATAGCCGTGCAAATGTGCAATTGAATGAAAATAGCAGAGGATATGGACCCACATTTTGTAGTTGATCAATGATTGGGAGTTTGAAGAACCAATAAAATTAAGTTAGTGCTTTCAAAGGCTTGAGAGTAATGCACCTCTTTTTATGAGGCCATGCCCAATTGCGCATGCATGTAAAAATAAAAAGGAAGAACAGAAGTTTAGTGTTGCTGTGTTGCTGTGTGCTCTGCTTCCTCTTGTAGTTGTAGGGCTCCAAAATTGGGTAGTAAAACCATCTCTAGGTGCTACCTTTTTCAATGTATAGGTTGCTACAAACATTAGACAACCAACTATTTACAAACTGTTATATGATTTAAGCACTATTTGTTATGATTTGAAGATGGGTGCATTTGCTGTTTTGCATTTAATAGATCCTATATATAATTCATGCTCATCTACTATTAGTCTATTAGACAATGCAGAGCACATTCTAAACTATTAATTCAATCAGGAATGGAAATTTAAAATTGCATTTTAAAGTATCAGCAAAATATATATATATATATTCCAAACTAAATGAACTTCTCATTTGCTGGTAATGATCAATTAACAAAAAGAAATCTCATTAGACCAAAAATAAATGTCAACATTCTAGAAGGCACACAAGCTTAGTCTTGTCGTATGTGCAACTTAATTAATTAAGATAAATAAGGAATTAAGGATGGTGATCAATGATCATGTGAAATCCAATATAATAAATAGTTCATATTTGCAGAGAAATGAACAATGTGAGATCTAGAGAGGATGAGCATTATGCAACAGCGTCCAGGGAAAAAGATAAAACACAGATTGTGCCTGTGCCTGTGCCTGTGCCTGTGCCTGTTCAATTCAATCAAGGAAGGAGGGAGGAGGGAGGAGGGAGGAGGGAGGAGGAGGAGGAGGCAGGGTGCAAGCCAGCACATAGAAACCTCAGCAGCGCCGACATTTGTGGGCCCTCCCCTGTCAGCAAATACCCAATTTATTACATCAACTCCGGTGGCTTTCATAACTGGAGATGTCCTGTCAGGCCTACGGCATTGCTAATTCTTGGTGGCACATTAATTATTAATTACCTGAGAATTACAATGCTAGCTTTGTCAACTCTCATTTCATATTTTTATGATAATCGTTCCTTTCTTTCATTTGTGTTATTTGATGATGTTTTCTATTAGTACCATTACTCCCGGATATGTATTTTTCTTTGTCGATCGTAATAGCTCTATAAGAATTAATTTAACATGAACTATCACTTAATATAGTAATACAGAAAATTACAAATGAGATTAAATTATTGGTGTGCTACTCCTACCAAAAGATGGCTTTGTACAAGACAAGCATATCTGTTTAAACTGTATCATCCCAGATTCTGAATACCACATACTTTTTGTTTTTTAAATATGTCATGTAACATAATTTGGTTGTAGCTAAGGAGACAAGAAATAAATATCTGTGTGATAGTTGGTGGAATGGAGAGGATGAAAGAGAAGATGCTAATGTCTCCTCATTGACAGCTTGGCGAGTAGAGTAACAGTTTGCTCCAAGTGCCCCCCAATCTCTCTCTCTCTCTCTCTCTCTCTCTCTCTCTCTCTGGCCTAATCAGCAACACTCCTTGCTCACATGTTTCTTTCCTTAGCCTCCAGATCCTCTATGCACAGCACAGCACAGCACATGCCTTTTCTTATCTTTCTTTTGTTTCTAACTTGACTTGTAACCAATAACCAATAACCATACCGGTAGGCGGTAGCGGTACCACTACCAACAAAATGCATGTCGTGCAATTATTTGACAGAACAATTTAAACCTAACACTGTACTATTTCTGTGCTCCGACCATTCCTCGTTGTTTGCTTCATCCACAACTTACAACTTAGTGAACTTACAATACATAAGCTTCAACTTTGAACAGTGCATTGCATTTAATTCATTGGTCCTGCGCCACATAGGACCAGAGGAAGAAACAAACTCTCATTACTCTCATTACTCATTAGAGAGAAATGGGAAATGATCCCACTCCCACATTCCTCTTTCAGTACCCAACCCCTACTATTCTTTTCGCCTTTCCTCCTATTCTCCTCCTGTCCCCCCTTTTCAATTCCTTCTCTGTTTTATATATATATATATATATTCAATTTCATTTTCATACAATGGTTACCATCCATCCAGTGATCTGTGATTTATAGAACGAATAGACACCACCAGAGAGAAAGAAAGAAAGAAATTAAGACACATAGCAACAGCAGTCATAATAAAAAAAAAAAACAGAGCCTTTTATACATTTTACATACAATCAAGTCATCAGGAGACCAAACTAAGCAACTCCATTTAAGAAAAAAGTAAAGGAGGGTAAGATAAGTTAGTGCTTTCTCTAGGAAGTTGGGTTGCTGGGAGATGCCCTCCAGGGGTACTTTAGTCATTTGGTTAACTGAACTCTTAGATATCTCTAGTCCAAAATTATAACTGACAATCTGGCGGCTGAGATTTAATCGGGCGGAAGATAACCGGTGCACCGTATTGCGGGTAGAGAAGCATGAGAACCGTAGGCGAGTGAACGTACTTTGGCGAGACACGAAATGTGAAATTTTGCAAAATGATAGCAAGTGTGAGCTTGGCCTCTAATATAGCCAGGTTTTGGCCGATGCACATGCGAGCTCCGAGCCCGAAAGGGATGTAGGCAGTCGGATGCTTCACTGCATGGGCAATGCCGTTAGCGAATCGAGCCGGGTTGAATTGGGCTACATCTGGGCCCCACTGATCTCTGTCATGGTGAAGTGCCATGATCGGGATTAACAACTCGGTGTCACGCGGTATCATGTGTCCACCGAGCTCGACATCTGCTTTGGCCCTTCGAATGGTGGCAACTGCCGGTGGGTATAGACGAAGTGTCTCACTAAGTATCATACCGAGCTGTTACAAGTTCAAAATGAGACATCATTAGACTATGATTAGAGAACTTAATCAATTAGGCACAGCCCATATATATAGCCCCATAGGACAAGGACAATACCTTTTTAACTACCATTCAAAAATTGATGATGATCGATGTGTATTATTATGTAATTTAATCTTCAATTTGGTTTTAATTTTAAGTAGAAATTAACGGTTTAATTTACCCCTAGAAGTTATTGGACTATCCAGCTAGCATATGTATGTAATGTAACATGGAAGAATTAAGCAAGGACAATGAGGTCATATAAATATATATTTTTTGTTTTCTGAAAAAGAGTTTTGCATTGCATGCATATCTATATGATGTGACCAAAGGAGTTGGGACAGGGACATATTTTCTAAGGCTCATTAGTCATTAGTGTAATAGTGACATTTTTTGTTTAATTAGTTGACAATGAAATCAAGGAAAAGTACCGTACCGTTTTGAGCTTGAAGAGGTGATCTTTGTTTGGCAGCTCCGAACCACACACCTCTAGCACCTCCTGTCGGGCCCGCTCCTGCCAGTTCGGATGCATGGCAAGAAGCACCGTGGCCCACGTCAGAAGGTTCGACGTTGTCTGCTTGCCGGCAAAGAAAAAGGTCTTGCATTCCTCGACTATGTCGAGTACTGTTATGGGCTCAACGGGATGCCGTTTCGCTTTAAGATTCGTGCTGGCATTGATCATGAGCCCCAACAAATCCTTCACAGAGTTGTCGTCTGGCTTCTCGTCATCCTCCGTCGATGATCTCCTGCCGATTAGCCTCACAAGTGTCTTCTTTATCTCCTTGTCAAGCTTCCATGAGCTCGCATTCTTCTTAGTTGGAATAAACCTGCAAATTATTCTTAACTTTGTTTAAAATTAAATTTGTTTTCTGCATAATATATTTTTCTAACCTTGTACTAGTGGATTATTAGAAGAAGCCTTTAATTTTTTTTATTAAACATATTTATGAAGCTATTGCGTAACACATAGGTGATCTGCTAACTGATAACTATAACGGATTGAATGTGGCGATGGCAACGGGACAAACCTGTAGCCAGGGATGAAGACCTTTCGAAAGGCCTCGGATGCAAAGACCATGAGCTGTGTCTGTAGCTGGAACACAGCTTTGCCATCCTCATAGCTGCGGCCAAATGCGGTGCGGGTTATCGCGTCCTCTGTTACAATCTGGAGCCATTCAGACACGTCGATCTCCACCTCACCGCAGGAGGAGGTGTCACACATGTCCGACCACTTGTCCACCATGTCCTTTACTGTCTTCCCAATGTATGGCACTAACAGCTACATAAGTTATATAAAATGTTCAGCATTTAATTGAAGCAATTTATTAAAAAAAAAAAAAAAAAAAAAAAAAAAAATTTGATATATTGTACGTACCTTGAGATTGTCCATGTGGAATGTGGGGGTAAGAACCTTCCTGTGGTGCGCCCACTTTTGGCCACGTAGGCTCACAAGTCCTTTGCCTTCCAGCTGCCGTATCAGTGGGTGCGACTCGTACCGGTCGAAATACTCCGACCGGGACAGCAACACTTCTCTTATCAACTCTGGATCTGATATGGCGATCCTCGGCGTCGGTCCGAACCAAATTAGAAATGTAGGTCCTGAAATGGAGTCATCCATTACTATTATTAATTATGGTTTTCCAACGACACACTGGTACACTGGTACACTGGTACAGAGAGGTATAATAGGGAAGCATATTATATTATATTTATATAGGCTGTAATATGTTAACGAGCTAACAGTGGATGGGTCATGGCCTCATGTGTCATGGCTCATGGCTCATGGGGGGATTACCGATACCGATTCAGTCATTTAATGAGCCTCCACTGTACAACCTGACAACTCTTCAGTGCAGTAACAGAGAATAAAAGCTACCTTCTCTATTTTTATTTTTCTTCTAAATTTTTTTTTCTTCTTTTGGAATGCTTTGATTAATTTTTATTTATAACTTGAGCAATCGGAGTTGTCAATTAGATGAAAACAGCAACGGAGAATCTGAAAAAGGTAGGATAGCTCCAAGTGAAGTGCTATAGTGATAAGTGAGAGAGACAGAAAGAGGGAGAGGGAGAAAAACAGAGCATGGATCCAAATTCTGGTACAAAATTTTACAGAGCTGGAAATAAAAAAACCCATCTTGGATAAGCTCCAACACGAAAGAAAACAAGAAGAAAAAAAACAGAAAACAATCAGTATTGCAAAGGCACAGGAACTGAACTCAGAATAGACAAAAGAACAAGGAATGAATGAATGAATGAATCCAGATAAAAGTAATTAGTAAGCAATGAGATGGCTTAAGAATTAAGATGACATAGACATACCATAGATTTTCTTCCAGTGGCTGTAGAAAGGAAGAACTCTTGGTAGGATGTTGTGGTAATTATGAGGCTGAGGTGGCTTAGAAGAGGCCTCCACCATGAGAGAGATCATCTCTCTAACACATCCAATGAAGAAGTGGTACTTGGGGCCTCGAATCCCCTGTTTCGCGAATTGTTGTTCGATTTTCCTGGGTTTCCACCAGAGCACATCAAGCACCTTTACAGTTATGTATATTAAACAGAGGGAAGCGAAGCCGAGAGATAGAACCCATTTCCATGGCAACCCCATTGTAACTTGGATCGTAACAGAGAGAGAGAGAGATAGAGAGAGAAAGAGTTGTAGGAGAGAGAGGTTGGTTGAGAGTTGAGAGGGGGGTTTATATAAGGAGGGGGACAGGAGAGAAAAGAGAAGGGGTGGCAAGAGCGGCGCCGGTGGGGCCGGCGTGTAAGGAAGGGGTCAACGAAACGAAAGGTGATTTTGGATTGGGTTTGGTTTGGTTTGGGTTTTTAAGTTGTTGGATTTGTACCCGCTTTGTTTATGTTTATACATATAACATATTACAGAGGCTTGCAGTTCAGTTGCAATGTGTGTCATGTGTGTGTGTGTGTGTGTGTGTGTGTGTTTTTGTTTTTAAAGCGTATCAGCTTCTTCGCCTTTTTGTTGTAAAAAACGAGAGGGGCCGCAAGCCCTCAACCAACAAGAGAGAAGAGACAAATCAAATCAAATCAAATGGGATTCATTCCTTCATTCATTTAATCCTCTCCAGTTCCGTTAGGAGTTTGATTGGTTTCTTCTTTCTATGGCCCAAGTATTAATAACAAAAATTATAGTGTTGCACGGTTAATACATTCTATAATAAGGTTGTATTTATGTATTTTTTTATTTCCAATAATCAACATAATTTGTAAACCATTAATGGCGTGGTGAGTTAATAATGTATATATAGCAAAAACAATCAACAGTAAATTATTAAGTTGTTGCTCAAGCGGTTTATGTAGTGTACAAACATATCACAAAAATGAGTTTGTTAATCCGTTTTCACTAATTTTTTTTTTTCTTACGTAGGTAAAAATAAATAAATTTTACATAATGCATTTGTTGTCTTAACAGGAACAAAAAGTTTTCTTTTCAATTTATAATATACATATAAAAATTTGGTAACTAAATATATATATATATATATATATATAGAGCATGGCTAATATGATTTTAGCAGCATTTCAGCTGAAGTGCGGTCGACTTTGCAGCTGTCCGATTTGTATTTAGATGTGCGCTGTGATGATCTGGAAAATAGTTAACGGAGCGCTCCGTTAGCTAATTTTACAAAACGCTGAATGCATAGCCCCATTTTGGTGCTCCTCTCCACCAGTGAGTCGTCTCTCCTCCCTCCTTCTCTCTCTCACTTTCGTGCTCAGACCATCTCCTCGCCCCCATCCCTCTCTCGCGAGTTCTCTCCGAGATGAAATAACAAATACTGTTAAGATCAGTACTCTCTCGAAGTTGTCTCCCTGCCCCATCCCTCTCCATCTACTCTCTGTCACGATCGGATCGATACTCTCTCACTCCAGTTCGGTGAAACCCTAGGGCATTTTTTGCTTCTTCAATTTTCGTGAAACAACTGGTATATATCTCTCTCCTTCCTCACTTATCTTGATTTTTTTTTTCTAATTTGCCTAATTAATCTAGTTTATTTCGAAAACGCTGGATGTTGTGAACCTGGAGAATAGAAGGTACATTAGCCGATTTTAGAACCTTGCTTTCATTATTGGATTTTTCTAAAGGGTAAATAAATAACCCTTTGCATTAACCACAAAACTGCACTGGTATACAGTGCATTAGGGTTACTGGTACACAAGTACCTGTGCAGTCTGGTTACAATTAATTAGAATTAGTGAGGAATTTATTTCCAGTTCTATTGGTTTCAACCAATTTGCAAAACATAACAAGTGAGGTTATTGGTTACTGGTACACTGGTATGGTGGGCATCAAGACCAATTCTAATTGGACAATGCCCTTGATTTGTGTGGAGTTCCTTTCTACACAAGTGAGGAGGCTTGAAGTTTTACTTTTTGTATCAGTGTCATTATCTGTTAGAATTCACTAAACTTAATTTGTGGTTGAGTAGTTAAAACAAATTTTATTTGGTACTTTTTTTTTTTGCTTTTAGTTTTCCACAGAGAAATTGCAAGGTTGTTACTTCAGGTTTATGGGTAAATTAAGTGTTAATTCCAGTGCCAGATTTTGGAGCATTTCTTTGTAGTTTTCTATACAGTATTTTCATTCATAATTCATTACTGAAATATGTCATTGTATATGCCTTACAGGAGATACAAGCAACGCAATCCAGTAGAAAGCATAATCATGGGAAGCTTGATTAAAACATGTTGCTAATATCTGATTTTACAAGTAAAATTGGGTCTGGCCATGAATTTGGTGGTGCAGCTTGCATGTTGGATTTTAGTGTTAATGTAAATACTGCCATGGTTCCATCTGTAAAGATCAAACTTTTGTCAGGGTTTTCTTTGGCGGGGGGGCGGGGGGGGGGGGGGGGGGGGGGCGGGGTTGGTGCGGTTAATTTTTAGAGAGATAAAATTTGATATGTAAGAGTGATTTTATAAAGGTATATATGAAAGGTTGACGATTTTTGGGGTTATACAGAACGTAGTAACGTTCCTTGAAAGTTGGAACAAATCTTGTGAAAAAAGGACTATTCTATTGCTTGTTGTACCTGATTTTGCAAAGTATGTCATTTAAACGAGTAACCAAGCACATGTAAATTTTTGTACACTTATTATTTGTTGTAATTGTGCACTAAAACTGGATGTGTGCATTATGGTTTGTTGTAATTACAACTTTTTTAGAAATGTTGTAAATATAATAGTTGTGTACCAGCTTGTATTAAACAAGAAGGTATACAAGATAAATATTACTAATTAAAATATGGTTGTTTGTTTGTTCTATACTTGTATACATTACTAATTTACCAGTAACAAGAAGCATACTTCATCCAAAGATATTATATTTGGCACTATTACAACAAGCACATATTCACTATGAAGCTAACACATCACAGAATCATAACAACATATTTGAGGCTGAAGATATACAAGATAAACATTGAAACAGATAACAAGACTAAATAATAAAGTAACATTTAACAGTAAGCAATAACAAGCATTTTGTAGTAAACCAAAAGTACCAGTAAATAAAAAATATCATCACTGGTAACATAGCCCTTAATGCTCGCTTAATCTCGTACTATACCTTTCTATACCAAAATATATATTACTATTCCTTTCTATACCAAAATATAACTATCATTTAATATACCAAAATATTACTATTCCATTATGTACCCCTTTCAAAACAAGTTGTCATCTTCAGTCTCGTACTCACTACTATCTTGAATATTATCTTCACCGTCATCTTCAGTCTTGTACTCACTATTATCTTGAATATTATCTTCACTGTCTTCTTCATGTTCATGTGTCTTGGAAGCTTGTGCCCGATCCTTCTTTTTCTACAAATAGATTTAAGATGAAAGCATTAAATAAATTCAATTTTAGCAAATATTGGCCACAAATTATTAACAAGTAAACTATACCTTTGGACATGCTCGCATATTATGACCTTCCTTTTTATGGCAATACGAACAAGTCCGCATCTTCTTGGCATCTTTTACTTCAGCTGGAGGCTTCAATCGTTGGGGTTTCCTTTTGCCTTTGCATTGTGAGACCGGAGGATCACTGACCACAATTTTGGATCAGAAGACCACAATTTTGGAGTTGCATTCATTGTACGGATATCCTCGTCACTCTCCCTTTCAAAAACACCTTCCACCATTTTTTCAAACTTTGTTGCAAAATTATATAGAGAGGTGTTGGAATCCATCCAAATCTTCGTTACAGCATTCATGCTCTCGCTCCTTTGTGTGGTACACATGCCAGCACAAAATGCCTCTCGAAAGAATGCAGGAACCCATTCTTCACGTCTGTCAAACATAAGATTGAGGTGGGAATTGTTCTCCATTTTGTACTTCTTTAATACAACATCCCAATTTTTTTCAAAATCTACCTCTGTCAAGCTCAAATCGATTACATTGACTAATTCATTTCTGAACCCTTCGACCGATCCATAAAACACACCCAAGTGGTCCCTAGCCTTTCTCATCACATGCCATAGGCAACATCTATGCAAAGTACTTGCACCAAACACCATCTCAATTGCTGCCCTCATTGCTGGACATTGATCGGTAAATATAACTTGTGGCTTCTTCTCACCCATTGCTTCCAACCATTTTTTGAATAACCAAGAAAAAGTTGTCTTCTTCTCATCCCGAATAAGGGCACAACCAAAAAATATTGATTGTCGATGATGGTTCACACCAATAAATGGAGCCATAGGCATGCTGTATTTGTTAGTATTGTAGGTTGTATCAAATACGACAACATCGCCAAACTCTTCATATGCTCTCCTAGACCGACCATCTACCCAAAATATGTTCTTGGCGGCATTGTTATCATCTGGTTCTATGTCAAAAAAGAAACTTTCATCCTCTTGCTGTCTTCGCATGAAGTAGTCTACCATGGCATTCACATCCACGCCAACCAGATTTCTTTTCCCACTAGTAATTTGGTTATTCACATCCTTCTTACTGTAACAAAGATTAACTTTACCTCCCGCCTTCGACCCAAGAATCTCTCTTATTCGTGTAGCACCAATGTTATGCTCGCTTAGCAGCTCAATATCTGCCATGTCTTCCATGGATATTTGTTTGTGAGATCGAAGGTGTCGCTTCTTTGAGGGTGTGTTTCTAACAAATGGATGGTTATGATCTTTGTGCAAGCCTGTTATCCTCCAAACCCCATCCTCATGCAACTTCACATGACATGCAGCCTTGCAACCACACCTCTGGTCCGACACTTGCTTTTCAGGAGTTCTTTCATTTGACGCAACACCTATCACCCTTGAACCATCCATTTGTACTTTTTGACTCTTTTTGCATCCTTGCTTAGAGCAAACCAATCGCAATGAAGTAATCTCACCTTTAGTAGTCTTGTAACAACTATTCTTACGGATACTAAATCCGAGTAGATATCCATATGCATTGTAAAAATCGTATGCCGCTTGTCGACTAGGAAAATCCATCCCCAAATGAGGCTCGAAACTTGCCTCTTCCATGGCATCTTCACCTTTGCAATCCTCGTCATCTATTGGCAAATCATCCATTTCACTATAAATTAAATCATAAAGTTTGAGATTACTAATTTAGCATAGAAGGATCAACACTAGTGCATTATAGACAACTAAGATTTGAGAATAATTATACTGTTTCTCAAAAATTTCAATTTGCCTTAAAATTTTAAATTAATCAGAAATTTCATATCAACTATAAATGTACGACCATGAGGTTTCCAATGTAACTTTCTCACAATTTTGCCATGCTTGATAAAAGTACAATATCTAAATTAGTACAAATTGGTTAAAATAACAGAAATAGAACCTAACAGATCAATTTAAAATTAACCAAAATGAATAACAAAAATTAAAATTAATTGAAAACTATATGCTTCATTTCTGTTTTACTTGGTTTCATGCAATTTATAAATGTTATACTGCTGTATTCTTTTTATGTTCTTTGTCATTATGTCAAATAGTTGTTGGTCTTTAATAAAACTAAGCACACCTCACTCAAGCAATTAGTTACAAGTTTCAGAACTCAATAATTTTATATTTTAATACTAATTATTATCAAAACCAGCACAGTGAAATGTGTCAATTTCATCCAATTTCATCCAAACCGGGAAATGTACCAATTTCATCCAAACAATGAATAAATAAAATAATGAATAAATAAAATGTACCAATTTCATCCCACCCGGGAAAGAGAAGGAGATAAGGGAGGAGGTAGGGTAGTGCAGCACAGTGCTTCGAAAGGAAGGAGAGATGATTTAGGGAGAGACTACTTGGTTGCAAGAGGGACGACAGAGCGCTCCGTCGTGTCGGGTAGGGTAGCAGGGTCTATGGAGATGAGCCCGAGAGAGAGGAGATCGAAGGGGAAATAGCGGGGTCGAGGGTAGCTAGGGTTTAGTAATTCTACGGGACTTGCTCTCCATGGAGCACGAGAGAGAGAGAGCGAGAGGAGGTCAAAGGTGCCAGAGAGAAATAAGAATGAAAAGAAATATGGAGGAGATGAGCTAACGGAGAGGGCTTTGCATTCATTATTTTGTAAAATAATCTAACGGAGTGCTTCGTTACCTATTTCCCATGATCATCACAGCGCACATCTAAATACAAATCGGACAGCTCCAGAGTTGACCGCACTTCAGCTGAAATGCTGCTAAAATCACATTAGCCATACTCTCTCTCTCTCTCTCTCTATATATATATATATATATATATATATATATATATATATATATATATAATTATTCCATGCGTGAGCGTGACTAATAATTTATCTCCATTCTTATATAATGCACATAGTTGTCCTGATCCGTCAACGGCTAAGATTGAAAGATGAATTTTCAGATTTAATATCAGCCCTCCAATCACATAATCTGTCTTCTTTTGATTAAATATATATATTTTATGTGTAGAAGTCTAAATTTAGTTAAAAATATACTCGTCACACATACTGCTATATAGTTTGTCACAATTAAGAATAAATCTCTAGCGATATGTTTCCTTATTCCTCCTTAAATTTATTTTTGATTCCTGTAATTAAATTATTTTCTTATTTCTTCATTTTCTCTTATTCATGCATTTATAGCATATCTTATAAAATAAATAGATTCATTGAACTTGCAAGTTTTAAAAATATTGTACAGAGAATGAAAATTTTAAAGAAAAAATATATACGATTTTATGAAACATGTATATAGTAGAGTGTTTATAAATATGAGAGGATATAGGAAATATGAGGTTGGCTAATATACAATCGATTGTTCCTGAGCTCCCGTGCAAACAAGTTGTTTTCCGATTTTTAAAGTCCAAATGGTTGATCTAAAGTTAGATGTGATCTCTATAATAAAATGTGCTTGGAGACCAAATTTTACATTTTTTGGAATTTTTTTGCTATTTATTAAGCCACTTTGAAAATAGCCGATCCAACGATGGCTTAACCAAACAGTAAAAACAGAAACCACCGTTGGATTAGCGATTTTCAAAGTGGCTTAATAAATAGCAACAAAATTAAAAAAAAATGTAAAATTTGGTCTCCAAGCACATTTTAATATACATATCACATCTAACGGTTTAGATCGACCGTTTGGACTTTGAAAATCGGAAAACGACTTGGTTGCATGGGAGCTCAGGAACAATCGATTGTATATTAGCCAACCTCTAGGAAATATTGTATCTTTTTATTATTAGTTAAGAGGATATAGGAAATATCGACCTTCTAGCTCAGGAAAAATGAAGCTTAATTAATTATTTTTATAGCAGGTTAACTAAATTCGTTTATTATTCTAAATGAAGATGATCAACTTTTTATCGAATTATTGCCCTATTTAGTTATTATATGATTTGAGTAATATTCCAACAACATAATTCTTTGGCAGACTTTTTTTTTAAAGGCAGATGTTGTCATTCTTAAAGGCAGACGCTGTCATTCTTTGGTTGGTTAAAAGTAAGAAAATACTCTATATTCCCTGTTTTGATGTGTGCATTTTCATAAATATTGTTCATTTTTTATTTTTTTAATTAATATTTTTTTTTTTGTATTTGTTTGTTCATTTTCATAATGTTACACTATATTGAAGAGGATCACACTGACAATGATACTTGAAGAACTTTTTTCATGTTATATTTGATTTATTTTTTTCATTGTTGTTTATTATTTGAATTTATGTTTTTTTCGTGTGTGCCTTTTATTTTTATTTAATATTTTTTTCTTAATTTTGTGTAAATGTCAAACAAAAAGATATATTCATATTATATTCAATTTTATAATATGTTTCCGTTACAACGCACGGGCACAATACTAGATATCCATTTGAAAGGAATGGAGAGGAAGAGAGGTGATTAGAAGGAAGTAATAACAGAAGAAGCAGAAGAAGAGTGCCACTTGTGATGATTGCAGTATGAAAAGCCAAATGACCCCACACTCTGACGAGAGACTGTGGGTCCCACTCTTTGCTCGTTTGAGTCCTTTCTCCTTGCTCCTTCCTTTTCTTTTTTTCCTTTTCCAAATCCTCGCATTTAATTTTTGTTTGTTTGTTTGTTTGTTTGTTTGTTGTATTAAGTCCCGGAAATGGGGGCTGCATTAAAAGATGAACTTAACAGTAAATTGAATAATCACACTTCACACACACCTATTGTCTATTGAATATTTGAATATTGATGGGCCTCCAGCCTCCTAATTTATATATTTTACAACCTATACACAATCTGCGTTACCATTCCGTTTTCTCTTTCCAATAAAATAAAATAGTGTAGATAAATATTTAAAATCCAATGCTCTTAATTACCTCAACAATTAATGAAGTCTTGGTGCATCTACTCATCATCTACCTTTCTGTGACACAATTAAGTATAATCTAATCAAATTGTACAAGAAATTAAACCGAATGCTTTAGGTTTACAACATGCATAAGATCCAGCTAAGTTTCTTAATCCGTGAATCATCCAGTTCTGTGACAGGCAATTAATCTGGTTAATTATTACATAAATATCTAATTAAATATATCTTGAACAACTAACCAAATTGAGACTAACAAGCAAAAGATTTGCATCCAACATTTTTAAATCTTCAAGTAAATTTTACGGTCTTATTATTGAAGCAAACAAATAATGCATTCATATACAGTTACAAATAACACTGAATTTATATTTTTATTTTAGCTAGGTGTAGACATCTAAGATTCATATTTATTTCATAGATTAAGTTTAAAAGAAGCTTCTTAAGCGAGATCAAATATGCTTTATTAATTATTATAGACTAGTGGCACAGAGCACTGCTTTTTATTTAATTTTCACATCTTCCCAGAAATGGCAATCTTCTATTCAATAAAATAAAGAAACAAACCATTGAGCCAACAAAATAGTATTAATTATTATAATCATAATTGATATGGTAACACAATCAACACAATTAAAATAATAACACACATCTGTGGCCGTTTATTACATGCTTTAATTTTTCAATGAATGATTCAGATTTTTGTGTTAATCACATGATGCTGTCAATCTTTGCCCATTAATTTTTATACTAAAAGTGCATATGCAAAACACAAGGTATACAGCTAAGAATGTTCTTACCAAAGCAAATTTGATCTTCAAATTAAAGCATGATTCGGATTCAAGTAACTTTAGCTAAAGAAGTACAACCAGAGATTAAAAATATAAATCAAATCCCTGTTTTATGAACCTCCCGTGAATGTTTTTTTTTTTATTATAACTTGGCCTTGGTTTTTTACATTGTACTAATATAACCTTCAACTTATGATGCATTTCAAAGCGCTTCAGAACCAGTGTTGTAAATAATGGTATGAACTCATCCGATAAACAGAGTACCACCAAGTGATTAATCGAGAATAATCAATAATAATCGGTCGATTGGTCAGAAAAATCCGTAACTATTTTATCACCACCAACAACGACTAATCGGCTAATTAATCGGCCTAAACGGTCATTTTTTTACAACACTGCTCGTCACAAAGGACCTTATAATAATAAGGATACTGTAAGAACATTAGTATTAAAATTTGGTCAATGACAAATTTCTGAAATTTCGTTTTTGATAATATAAAGATCATTTGCATATAATTTTTCCTTGCATTAAAAAAGAACTGAATGCTCCTATAGTTAATTAAAATTTTGTGTTTTGTCCCCTCCTGCTCCTGGAGCCCTGGACCATAATGAAAATGTATTTTATAAACAGAATTGCTGGAAATGTCCGTACAAATGAAACCTGCCAAACCCAAAAAAAAAAAGAAAAAAAAAATATATGTATAATTAATATCAATCAGAGTAAGAATGGTACATTGGAATTTGAATCAAGCCACCAGAGATGTGAAAAGAGTCAGAAATTATGTATTATTGGTTTGGCGACTGATGGTTTGTTTTGTGGCCTGAGACATTTTTCCTGATCAAATGGAATAGTGCGCTATTTTCCTAAGGAACATAAATCACTGAAAAATTATATATATATATATATATATATCCAAAGGCTTTATAAATTCTCCAAGTTGGGGGTGGGCGATGTGGGGGGTGCTTTTTGGAAGGATGCAAATAAATAATGGCACATGGCAACAAGAGGAGGGATCTACAAAGGATGGGAGTTGGCGTTTTGAACGGGCCGGGTCGGTCTGGCCCCACATGAGGCCCATAGTTGTGGGGCCCAAATCAAGCCAGGCCCCTCCGGGTAAAATTATAAGAACAGAACCAACAAAAATAAAAATGAAGCTGGTCCAATTAGATTATACCTTGACAAATTTCCTGTATACATACTCTAGGAACTAGGAACTAGCAAGTAGGGAGTGATAGGGTATTTATTGTATCATGTAACCTTGAGATCTGTGATATGTCATGGGTGCCCATAATTTTTATGATGGAAATATTACAAACATTGTATTTCTTTTCTATTCTATTTCTACCCTTTCTAGGTATGGCAAAACTGATTATGGTTTATTGCCATCTTCTTTACCAATATAATATGTTGTTGAATATTTACACTTGTATATTATATTTCATGAATATAGAAGGCTCAATATTTCTATATGTGAATCATGTTTTTTTGTTTTTTTCTTCGTTATATTGCAATGCATATTTATCAAGACAAACATTATAATCAAGAAAAAGAAAAGACATTGATTAGGATATATATGTATATGAAAGGAATTACAATAGACAATTTATTTATTTATTTATTTTTGCATGCATGGATCATGGATGTATAGATTATTTTATGTTTTATTGGGGGGGGACACTGCCAATCAGAAAAAAGGAAGAAAAAAACAAAAAAAAGTGATATTGCTTTGTTTTGGTTGTGAATGCAAATGCTATTATACAATAGGTAATTGTCCCGGTGGTACCAAGACATGACAGGGCCCACAGCCTTGACATGTATTGGGTCCCACAGCCACAGGGGGTCAGGGGCCTCACCCAACCCACATTTCTTAGTTCTTAATTCTTAATTCTTGGGTTTAGACTTTAGACGGGTAGTGGGCCAGGGCCACTGATGTTTAGCGTTCAAATAGGAATAGCAACAGACGAAAAGATGCACACTGCTTTATCAAAGTGTAAGCAAAATGCAAGTAAAACTCAACAAGCACCACCACTGCTCGGGTTTCAGCCATGAATATGATAGGTCCATACCAATTTTCAGATTATTATTATTGTAATTAAGGATGTTGCAAATTTAAAACTTACTTATCAGGTGGTGGTTTAATTTTATATTATCGGATTCAACTGTCATTATTTTTCACTTTTTATGTCTTTCATTTTTTTTTTTTTTACTTATTTGAGGACATATCTAAATTTTTTAATAAAATTAAAACTATAAGAATGACTTTCTATGTAGCGTGTTATATTTTGGTGTCATTTTGCATTCATCTTCTGAGACATCAAAATAAGGTTTTGTAAATATCAGCTAATTTGGAAAACTTATGAGTTATGAGTGCTGGTTTTTTATTCAATTAATGTCTATATATATATATATACTAAAATAAGGTTAAAGTTCCATCAAATTTTCCGCGCACGCAAGAAAATAAAATAGATGACATATACAAGCTTTATTTTGTCATATATTTTTATTTTATTTTAATCACAAATTGTTTTACGCTGCTGGGTTGATAAGCATAGAACTGTCCGGTTCTATCATATAAAAATGTAAATTATTTACAAATTTTCATTATTGTTTTCTCTATATAAATTTTTTTGTTCAGGCTTCATATTTGAGTACTGAGAAAACTTAATATCAAATTACATGGACAATTTAACAAGTTATATTTTATAAGCTCCTAAGACCTATCATCACAACAATATCAAAATGCCATCAAAATTTTCAATTCAATTTCAATTGTTTAAAATAATTATCATTAAGAACATAAAGTTATAGGGCCTGTTCGGCTGTAGCCCCAGAACGGGAATGGACACAGGAACGGGTGAATAGTAAACAGCGGGTTACTGTTCACGTGGGAAAAAAAATTCAGTTGAATTGAAATTTTTTTTTTCCTGCGTGAACAGTAACACGCGGAATGGCAGCCGAACAGACCCATAAGAAATAATTATAAATATAGTGCGAAGCCACCGCAATCAGACATCAACTGCCCATGAAGATATAAACAACTTTCCAAACCTGTTACAATGTATCGGTAAAGAATCATAATGCCCAAAACTATATATTGTTCTTATGAATTGCCAGGCATTGGTTCGCACTAGTTGTGAAAAAACAAAAGTTAAGGGGCATTTTGGGAAGGCCAGTTTCACTTTCAATTTTAAAATTGCAAATCCCACTAATTGCCTAGTCTGTCTTGTAGGTTATAGCTAGGTTATTTTCTAATTCATAATTAATTAATCTGATGTTATATAGCAGTAAATTATGCAACTGGTATCAAACTACCCTAAACTTTTAATGCACTTCCTAACAACCATAATTAGAATTAAAATAGACGGAGTTTCTGATAACCACGTCTTCTACAGACATAGTTGACAAATTTATTGTCTTCTCTATAAATAATCAACCTTTTGGTACTGTGGTAGTACTTAAATTTAAAGAGAATTAAATTATTTATTTCATCATTATTTTATATTTTAAATAGTAGCTTAAAAGTTAAAACTAATCCGTCTGAAGGAAAGAAAAACTGAAAAAAAATTAATAATAATTGTCTATGACAATGGATCCTACGGACGGAGTAAATTAATTTGTCTGAAGAAATGATTTAACTTACTTTGTCATAACTTCATCTTATTCCTCCTATTTTACATTTCGTTTGACACCTTAAAATATTTAGCATTCTATCTAATAATTTAAAAGATTTAACGTAGGAGTTTTAACGATTTTATGATGGATGATCAATCAAATTTTTTAAAACATATTTTAATAATTAAAATAACACATCCATAATTTTATTATATTTAAAAAAATATATATATTTTTTAAGTAATCAATAAATATAATGAAACGTGAGTTACTCAATTTATAAAAGTTGGCTTACCAGCTCCAATTAGATTTCCGTTTCATGTTGTGGAGGAAAGTAGAGAGTGTAAGGAAGTGGAAACAATAGATATATTTAATGTTCAAACCGAAAGTTAAAAGTAGCTCATATTTTCAGGATCATTTTGTATTTTTCATCCGATTTTCGTTGCTGTATTATTTAGAGAGGAGAGTTCAAATGTCTTAAATTTTTTTGTGTTTTTATCCTGTCTTTATCTTTAAAACTATAATAGCTTAAAATTTAAAACTTAAAGATCTTCCGTGTTATGGCCTAAAAAATATATCATATAAACTTTAAAATTCGATCTAAGTAGCTTAATAAATTGATTATAAAATAAACTTGTACAATATTAATTTTTTTTACTATTTTTTATGATTTATAAAAGATAGCAAAAGATGACATACAAATAAAAGAAAATTACCAATGTTTTAGGTCATTTTTTTTGTCATATTTCATAAATCATAAAAAATAGTAAAAATTGACATTCTCAAAGTTAATTATATAACTAATTTATTGAGCTACTTAGATCGATGTTTGATGTTTATACAGTACATTTTTTAGGCCGTAAGACGGAAGACCTAATGCTATCCATAACATCTAAGCATTACTTCAATTTTTTATGTGCATGTAAAGAAAATTAATATTGATCACACTTAACAATTTTGTAGATGGAACTAAAATTTCTTTTTTTTTTTTCGGTTCATTTAGAAAATCCTAAGACTATGCTCCAAAAGAGGGAAGAGGAGAGGAGGGGAGAGGAAACAAGGGGTGACCGAATTGTCCGAAGAGTATTTACTTGCTCTACAAATAATTTTTTTTGGAGGAGAGCCATGGAAAGAGAATGGGAGAGAGGGGGAACCAAGATACAAAATTAAATAGAGTTTTACTCCAATCTCTACCTCCAATTTGGAGGGTAGCTCCGTCTCTTGCTCCTTCTCTCCCATTCCTTTCCCTTCCCTTTTATTTTGATTTTGTGGAGCACACCCTAAAGGGATCCGGAAAAATAAAAGTTTGTAGTTCATAAAATTATGAATGCAATTCATCTAGAGGAGGGCTCAAATGCACCATCATTTTGTGTTTCAATATGCTTCACATCTTTTATCTCCGTATGCTTGGAGACCAAATTATATATATTTTTTAGAATTTTTTTACTTTTTTTTACATAGGTACAATATCACTTCATCGGATGGTCCAGAATCTCTTTAAAACAATGATTTTGTACCTATCAAAATTATAGTAAAAAAATTCTAAAAAAATATTAAGTTTGGTTTCCAAGCATATTTTATTATGAAGATCATGTTGAGCGGTTCGGATTGACTGTTCGGATTTTGAAAATAGAGATAAAAGATGTGTAGAATTTTTTGTGTAGAGAAAAGCTTTCTTGTTATTAAATGTCACAACTTTTTCTTAAACAATTTTTTTTTTATTCTGATAAGACTCGCTCAAATTTGCCCAACAATCAAATTATGTTTACAAAATTAAAGTTTTTTTTTAGAAAAAGACGAAGATCAGTCTTTCAAATTGCAATATTTATAAATATCTTCCATATGAATTTTAAGACCAAAGCATTCTACTCGGAATACATTGTCTTTTATCACTAAATTAAAAATTAATTTTAAAAAAAAGCGTTTACGAACATTAGCAATATTTTTTATAGACACAGTTAGCAATTCCTGTTTTGCTTTTCTCTATTTTTTTTTAAAGAAATTTTGTCATTTGCAGGATCGACCACTGTATTTTTTTATTTTTATTTTTGGTGATGCATCATTCATGTCGTTGTTTGCCAAAAGGAATTTTTGTCATTTTCAGATTTCAATTTTACATTCGAATAATGAAGATTGGATCATCTTTTATGTAGAAAAAGAATCGAGTTTATCAGGGATGAATCCTCTCCAGTTCATGAACTACTCGAGCTCTCAATTTCAGTCTTTACTCTTTAGTGACATGAATTATTGAATGAGGCACAAAACATGATCAGCTTTAGCTGTTTTATGATCTGTATGTCATAATTTAACGAAGCATGTGAAAAATATTTTATATAGTTAAGTGTCTAATATACTCACATTTATTTCAAAATTACGCGTGTCACATTAAATTTACCATGATTTATGTTAATAACATAACATTGTAAGCTTATTTGAACAAGAGAGAATTGAAAAGAAAAACTATTTGAAAGGTAAAAAGGTATAAAATGGATCTAAAATAATTACAATTATAAGGGAGGTAATAATACAAATGTTGACTCTCAAACAAAAGAAACGGAAAAGTAAAAAAAGAAATGAATTTTTTTCATGAATTTACTTCCTAGCTATAGATAGAAGGAATCAGATTCATTATTTAATAAATAAGGTTTCTAGAATTAGAATTGAGACAAATAATTACAAGTTGAATACTATTTAGCTCTAAAAAATGGCGTTTAGTTGAAACCAAAGAACTTCGATATAGCTAGTTAAAAATAATTTTAAAAAAAAAAGAGAGAGAGGCAAAGATGCAAAGCAAATATATGTACATTTTATGATTGGAAAGAGAAAACCATTTGCTCCTCTTTGGTAAATTAATTAAGTATGGCTGACATGTGAGTTGTGACACATATTCAAACATTATCTAATTATATACGATACGCTATATATATTGAATGATGCCTGAAATATAAAGAATGATAGCTTTAGGTTCTTGCTGTTTCCAATCTTCAGCATGGGAACATTTTGCAAAATAAATGTAGCTTTTGTCCATTTTGAAATGGTACAATTTATTAGGTAAAAAGTAATGGTCAATTTATATTTAAAATTGCTTAAAACTTTTTCTTTGCTCTTTTCTTATTTTGCTGTCTTTACTTTATTCTTTGTTTTCAAGCGAGCAGTGCGACTACCTCTGTTGGATTTTTTTTTTTAAAAAAAAGGGAAAATAAATGATAAGGGAAAAAATGTTAAAAATAGGGACAAACATGTAATGATATGACACAAAACGTCAAATATCGCCTATTAAAAATTAACAACACTTGAGAGATAGAAAAAAAGAAAAGAAAAAAAAAGCACATTAGATGACTAGGTAATTAATAAATTAATTGTGATGCGTTTACATTTTTTTTTTTGGAATAATCAGTAGGTATTAATCAGAATAAAAAAGATTACACCCATCAATTCGTACTAGTATCTAAGCATACATATAGCAACCATACCAGTAAATAAAATATTACAACCGAAACCCTCTTTACAAGAAAAATAAGAAAAATAATACCGTGTTATGATTACAAAATCAATACCGTGCTCTAATCAGGATAAAAATCGATCTTTTGTGCTTGTGCTCTGATTGATAGGTAGTGAGCCGACATAGTTTCTTGTCACTAGTACAAACAATATTGTTGTTAGAGTTATGACAAGTCAGGAAATCCAGAAGAACTGTCGTACTTAGATGAAGTTTGTGCATAATTTGTGTATATTGATGCGTTTACATTTATACTTGTTTGGGCATGCTCTCGGCACATATTGGATAATTAACTTTGACAGTTTTAACAATCATTACATTTAACTTACAATTTAGAATTCAGCAATTTTTTCTATGGTATGAAATTTGATGCAACTTTTATCATTCATCTATCAATTTGAAATTTCCAACGATATGTATTTATGTATTTAACTGACTATCATAAAATATTAAATATCACTCAATTAAATAACATAATAGTTGATACATTATACTATTCATAATGACAACAACATGTCACTGAATTATATTCAATTAAATTGTTTTACTTAGTTTCAAAGTAATACTAATTAACGTGATCAAATTAGTTATGAACAACAATATGCACATCCGAAGCAACACAGCACTGCCAAGTGCCAAGTGCCAAGTGTATATATATTATACTTTTCCAAGAAAATTAAACCGACCATGGAACAAACAACCAATAGTCAAAAGAGCCAAGTTGTCAATTTTTAGCACCAAAACTAATAAATTAATTAATTAGAACAGATTTGATCCTAGTGATGTATATGTATGTAAAATTTAATTAATTGGTTGATGTAATGTTTGAAAGGGTGGATTAAGAAAGTGATAATTAATGGCCAAATCAATGACTTCATCAAGCAAAAGTGGGTACCATTTTTAATAACATATATGTGATCACGCCATCAAAATAAGCACAATACTGTAAAATAACAAGAAGCTATATATCTATATGAGTTGATTATATTACAAACATGTGTCCCCTCCACTATTAATTTATATTTATATAACATGAAGTTAATTAGTATTATATGCCATGACTCTTACTTAGGCTTAAAGGTCATATGAAATGGAGCGACTATTATGCCCCGTACTTAGACTCGAAGGTCATATATATTTTTTTATGGCATGATCACATATTATAAAAATTGGTTCTAACTTTTTGCTTGATGTCATTGATTTGGCCGTTGTCAGGTTCTTATAATCAATGCTCTCAAGTTTCAAACATGAGCCAATTAAATTAGTACTCTTTTTTTTTTTTTTTTTTTGGATATTGTATATTTTTTTCACATGTATTTACCTCATGTTTTATGCATTAATATTAATTAATTCATGAGAAATTATCAAGGTTCTAAATAGCGGGCTATAGTGGTTTCGGACCATAAAAGTTATGGCGCTATTGACACTATTGCGCGTTATATCGCACTATAGCGGCACTATATGACAATAGCGTCATTTTCTTAGCTACTCCGCGCTACTACTCCGCTATAATGCGATAAACGCTATTTAAACTTTTGGAATTTATATTAGAATTATTTTGCATATTTATATAGATATCAAGTTGGTTTCAGATTTGGATTTCGTATGGGATATATATATATATATAGGAGGGTTTCAATGCATCCAAAATTCTATGCTCCTATTTGCATCTAATTTTTTTATCTCCTTTATCTTTATTTTCAAAGTCCGAATAGTCAATCCGAACCGCTTAACATAATCTTCATAATAAAATATGCCTAGAGACCAATTTTTATATTTTTTATATTTTTTTTACTATTTTTTAAGATAGGGACAACATCATTATTTTAAGGAGATTCTGGACCATCCGATAAAGTGATTTTTGTACCTATCTTAAAAAAAAGTAAAAAAATTCTACAAAATATAAAATTTAGTCTCCAAGCATATTTTATTATGAAGGTCATGTTGATCGGTTCGGATCGACTGTTCGGACTTTGAAAATGAAGATAAATGATTGGGTGCCAATGGAAGCATTGGAACCCTCCTCATATATATATATATATATATATATATATATATATATATATAATACTAGTTATGGTAGTCATAATATGAGTGATGTTATGGTGTTTTAATGTTTTACGAAGCAAGAGCATTTTCTTACTTCATATTTATATTTTCAATTTGAAACCAAACGGCAGATTCAAACCACTTAAAAAGATTTCCGTATAACAATATCATTGGAAATCAAATTTAATATATATTAATATGTAAAAATGTTACTAAATTAAAATAGATTCATTCTGAACCATCAAAAACAATAATTTTATACCTATCTATCTAAATAAACAGTAATCAAATTTTACAAAATCATTTGGTCTCAGAATATATTGTTATGTGAAGATCATGTTATGTGGTTCCATTGACAATTTGAACTTTGAAATCCGAAATTATATTATATTAAATTTAACTAATTCCGAATCAAGAGTCAAGACAGATTGAAAAACAGTTAATTAGGTAAAATAGCAGCTCGGTGCTTGTCCTGAAGACACGTGACGAGAGCAAGAAGTGAAGAAGATGCTAAAATCAATTAGAAGAATGATTGGCTTTGGATAGCTGTATAATTTAATTAGATGAATTTTGTTTTTCAGGATGTTTTTCCAGGAAAGCATAAAGTAGTACAATTCTTAAACAATAAATGAAGGGCTAGGTTATTTTTTTTTTTAATAGGTGATGGTAAATAATTTTGTTTTCATCCAACTGTTAATAATTAGAAAGAGAATGAATTTATTTATTCTTCAAAAATTTAAGGGCATGGACCTTTCGATTTTAGATAATTAGCTTAAACAATATATGTTGGGATATTAAAGTCCAAATAATTATGTCTTTTATAGAGATCAAACATTTACATTTTGGAAAAAAAAAAAAGAAACAATTTCCACCTTAATCTAAGAACCGTCTTATGCCAAGAGATAATCATAAATTTAAATCTGAAATGTGAAACATAATACCTGATTTCATGGAATAACTCGATCCTTTGAGAGACCGCCTACCGTTTCAGTGAGTGCGACACTAGACTCTAATGGCAATAAGCCCTTATTGTCGGTTATTCGTATGGTCTAGATCTTCCAAGATAGCAAAACGTGGCTCTTGAGATATCATCTCCAATTTCCTTAATGAGTATCTCCTCTCTTTTTTTTATTGGTGGAAGAAGAAGAAAAGACACTCAGATGTAAAATTGTGGCTGTTCAGAAACTGAGTTGTTCATAGGGGTGTTCAACCGGTCGGTTCGGTCTAAACCGAACTAAAATAACCAAACCAAACTTTTTTCATTTTTTGAAAATCCAACCGAATCGACTGAACTAAAATAGCAAACCGAATTAAAACCGAACCAATTAAACCGATTTAAATTTCGGTTTGTTCGGTTAAACTGAATAGAGGAATAAATAAATGGTTTGGTTGAACCGAAAATAAATAGTTTAAATTAAATGGTCTCAAATTATTAATGAATGGTTTGTTCGGTTGAACCGAATAGAGGAATTCAATCTCAAAAAATCAAAACACGTAGATTCAAAATCGAAAATGAACCAAAATAATATACGAAGTCTCAAACTACTAATAAAATCGGTCGGTTCGGTTTATTCAGTTTTGAGAATTCAAAACCGAACCGAACCATTTAAACTGGACTATTTCATAAAATCAACCGAACTGAACTATTTAAACCGAAAAACCGAACCATTTAAACTGAAATTTTCTGGTTCGGTTTAAAACCAAATAAATCGAATTATTTGAACACCCCTAGTTGTTCGTTGTCTTGTGCCTTGGAGACCCATCCTTATATAAGGGTTCACTTCCAGACCGCGTATGCGATCGAACCAAATTTAGTGCAGTTGCACAAACCAAGTCAATTGTGCTGCGAACTGCCTTTCTTCCAACCCAAGTTTCCAAGTCTATAATTTCGTGTGGCCAAGTCTAGCCGCACGACCGGCCGCATAACTGATTGTACATAATTTGTGTGGTTACACTGTGCTACAGCTATGGCCACATGGGCTCTCTGGAAATGTAGTTTTCTGAATTGTAAGTTTTAGAATCAGTCCATCAATAATTTTATATTTGCCTAAATTGTTCTACACATTTATAGACCACATCCTATTAAATACATAGATTGTCTATTATTTTAGTTCGATATTAGATCACTTAACTGTGGCAAATATATATGGCAATATACAATTCATAATTATATTATATATATATGCTCAACTTTGCATTATGATCCAACAATATTTTGCTTTATTCTATAAAGATATAATTTATGAGGTACTTGTGAAAATAGGTTAGCTACTTTACATCTGCATTGATGGCCAACTGAAGAGAAGCTTTCTTATTTTGTAAAATTCAATCATGTAAATTTGAAAATCTCGTGCTCATGCACCAACTAAAGTGCGAAACGTATACATTTGTTTCTTGTCAGGGCCAATGACATGAATTAATGTTAACTCTATTTCAATCATTTTTGTGGGATTGATCCTTGTCGGTACCTTAACGGAAGACATAGAATGCATTAATTCATTTAAGGACAAACCACAAGTCAAAATAATGTCCAAAATTATTCTTACCCTTGTGTACTCTCTCTACTCGTTAAAAAGAGAGAAAAATATATAGTTCAAATCTCTCGTCAGCATTTGGTAATTGGTATGATCAGAAATGTGAGATTTAATTATCACCAAAAAAGTTAGATTGATTTCTTTTAGGCCCCATTTTATCCGAAATAAACATAAAAAAAAAATGTCAAATACAAACAAGTCGATTAGGATTAGGCATAGCCGCCGCACCAGAACAAAATAAATTTGGATTGGTCCTACTTACTAATTTTATATATATGATTGGTTTGTAGTTTGTACAACTTAAAAAAGAAAAAAAATATATTAATTAATTAATTAAGACAAATACGTGTCACTTATGCTATCACCTTTTCCAATTAATCTCTATTAATTTAAGGTTTCTTTTTAGGCCCAAACTTTACTAATAATTAATGCGGACAAATTTTCTCTGCCTTTTCATATTTGTTAAAAATTAAAATTAAAATATGTGTTATCATCTACAACATTACATCGTGTATATATGTTTAAACGAAAAGAAGTTTTGTTTTGGATACATGTATCATCATGTGATGATTGTTGATGAGCGATGACAATATATGACAACGATGCATATATATAACATGAATGCCAAACACACGACACTAACATTACATTTACGTATCAATAATTTAATGTTTCCATCTCATCTTCTTAATTTTGTTAGAGACTTAAAGTATTCGAAGCATGGTGCAACGCATAATTAAGCCACCACAGTTTCACAATTGATCACGCGGCACTGCAAACCTAAACCTTTTTAGTTCTGATTAGAGAAGGAAATTTGTCACGGTGTGACGAGTCACGTGTGTCGATTACGTGACGTGATTCGCGTGATTCGCATGACGTGATTATTCGCGTAACGTGACTGCATTCTATGAAAATTATACGTCACGTCACGTCACGTAAACCAATCACGTCACGTGTGATCACAATTACAAATATTATGGGTACAATATGTACAATCAGGGTTGGAATTATTAATTTAACTTAATGAATATTTATAATTTGAATTTTTAACAATATTATTTACTCATTTCAAATTTTTTAGAATTTTTCAAATTTTTTTATTTTTTTCTGTATTTTTAACAATATAAATTAAAATATAAAAAAAAAGTTTGACATGATTAATTCACGTTATGTCACGTCACGTATGGTCACGTCACGTGTATTCACGTCACGCGTGATCACGGCGTGATTACGCGTGACATGACAATTCGCGTGACGTGATCGTCTGCTGCTATTTTAGTCACGTCACGTCACGGCGTATCACGTTTTTCCTTTTCTAATTCTGATTATCTCCAACTGACATGACAATTCGCGTGACGTGATCGTCTGCTGCTATTTTAGTCACGTCATGTCACGGCGTATCACATTTTTCCTTCTCTAATTCTGATTATCTCCAACTCCAATTCGTGTGTTGAACCGAACCAACCATGAGTCAGACACCCAAATTGTTATGGAGCTGTCTCCTCTCTGTGAGTTCTTCATGAAGAATGAAACCGTTTCAATATTCTCTCTACAAAGTTATGATTTGATTTCGATTTCTTACACATGCACACATTTAATAACTGATAAACCTCATTTCGAGTCCACAAAATCTGACATCTCTCTCCTCGTCTTTGGCAAGTCAAGTGTAATTAAAATTTAATATTTGCTAAGTAAGAAATGTTCGACAACAAAAAGTTAAGAAAAATGATGATTAGCTTTTTTTAAGGACCCTCAAGTTCTGAAATCATGTAGAATATGGTTTTTTAAAAGTTTGGGCAAACTAAATGTGAGCAAAACAAAGGCTTTAGAAAGTGGTTTTAAGTTTGACACAAGAGTCAAGTGTTTGGCAAGCTTAAGATTTCTCAGTCTCTTAAGGAGCACTGAGAAACCCTGAGAGTGTGCCAAACATATATGAATACAGGTACGGATATCGTATCAGATACGGGTATGGCAATAGAATAATTTACAAAACGATACAGGTATCGATACGACAATACGATACGTACGTATCAGATACTATACGAGGACATATATGAAGTATCATGATAACATAGATTCAATCAGTGTTCCAAATAACTAGCTATAACTATGCTATTGCTTTTTCGGACCATAAACGCTAAATTATGAGATAAAAGTGTGCTAATTCAACTACAACCGCTATTACCGCTATGCTACATTAGCTCTCTTTTTTTACGATTTACATGGGCTTATGTGCTTTTGTTTCTATTTTTGATACTACATGGTCTGTTATGATAAGTATGTTAAATCGAACTATTCGCTTATGTTTCTATTTGTCATTTAGTCTCTCATTCTATATCGGAAAATATGAAAATATTAATTATTCCTTTTGTTTGCTCTTTGTCTAGTATTCATTTGTAAAAATATTGTCATTCGTTTAATTGAAAGCTGATTTAGACTATTATAATATATATAATGTTCAAATAGGTATACTGCTTCATCTATTATAATATGTAATGTTATGAAGTATGAACTATTAAATAATGTTATCTTGTAGATCATTTTTTTTCTTCTTATTTGCATGGTTGAAAAAAATATGGACTTTGATTAGTTGTCATTTAGTTACCCCAATTCTCTAATACCGATCATATTGATAATTAGTAGAAAACGTTATGTACGATAGCTTCTGCTATAGCTATGCTATTCGCCATGATGAATATCTTTTTTTGTTTATCTACCCGCTATGCCGCTATAATCGCTATTTAGAATCTTGGATTCAACACAACAATTCAACAAGCTGTTGTAACAGTGGGTTTATAAGTATTAATGATTATGTAGACGTGATATAATTAAAAAAATATATATATATCTTGTTACTTGCAATATAGTGACGTGCGGTACTACTTCCTAAAAAACATATTGGATATGTTTCAATGATGAATCTAAATTGTTGAAACCGATTTACTTCACAAGTGATTAGGGGTGTAAACGGAGCGAATTTAGAGCGGATAATGCTAATACCGTATCCGCATTCGTTTTCAATGAGCGGATACGGATATGGATAGTAAACGGATATCAAAATTGAAAATCATATCTGTTTTAAACGGATATAGATACGGAACGGATAATCCATGGATACGGATTCGAATACGAATATGAAGTGGATAATTGTCGGATATTGAGTAATTCTACTAAATTTCATAATTATAAATTACCTAATTTGATTACCTAAATTGACAAAAAAATTAATGGACTTTTAAGTTTGCACATTGACAATTATGTATGACTAATTGCTTATTGATTCAGAGAACCAATTCATTATCCTAACAGATTATATTATTTTCCTACCAAAATTCTTGGACTTAAACGAATATGTAAGTTTTTTTGGAACTTCGCAAGAAATGAATTGAAAATTGCTGAAAGATTAAATTTCGGATCCGGATATATACGGATATCCTCTCTGTTTATATCTTCACGAAATTATCCGTATCCGTATCCAGATTATTTTTCCATATACTAAAATTATCCGTATCCGTATCCGCAAGTATCCGTATCCGTTTAATCCGGATACGGATTATAAGCATATTCGGAGCGGATTATCCGCGGATAATCCCAATCTGTTTACACCCCTACGAGTGATGCATTTATATGCAAAAATTATAAAATTTTGAATCATTTAGTAAAAAGTTAAGTCGTAAAAAAATAAAAAATTTATAAGTTAATTTTAATGCATTAATTTATTTTTATCATTTGAATTTAAACTAAATGAGTGCAAAAATTATAAATTTTATATGTAAATGCATCACTCATGAACAGTGTTCTAAATAGCTAGCTATAGCTTTTTCAGACCATAAACGCTACGCTATGAGATAAAACTGCGCTATATCAGCTACGACTGCTATAACTGTAATAGCTGTCCGCTTTTACCGCTACGCACTATGCGCTATTGCTACTGCTATGCTACATAGGCTTTTTTACAATTTTCATGGACTTCTGTACTTCAGTTCATATTTATGATACTACATGGCATGTTATAATAAGCATGCTAAAATCAAACTATATGTATTTGTTCCTATTTGTGATTTGGTCTCTAATTCTATATCAGAAAATATTCAAATATTAATTCTTCCTTTTGTTTTCTTTTCGTCTAGTATTCACCTGTAAAATTATCACCGTTCGTTTCATTGAAAGCTGATTTTGATTATAATAATATATAAAATATTCAAATAGGTATGCTAACTTTATTTCACTATAAAATTAATTGCTCTTCGTCTATTAAAATCTGTAATACTATGAAGTATGAACTATTAAATAATGTTACATTGTATATTCTTTTTTTTCCCTTCTGATTTGCATGATTGAAAAAAAAATATAGACTTAGATAAGTTATCATTTAGTTATTATCCTAATTCTCCAATATTGATCATGTTGATAATTAGTAGAAATATAGACTATAAATTTTGAAAATTAGAAAAACGCTATGTAAGAAAGCTTCCGCTATAGCTGTGCTATTCGCTATAGCTTTTTTTTTTGCCTCCCCGCTATACCGCTATAATCGCTATTTAGAACCTTGCTCATGAAGTAGATCGATTTTAACGATTTAGATTCGTCATTTGAAATTTATTCAATAAATTAAAAGAAAATAGTAAGGCAGGTCACTATGCTACATATATTTTGTTAGCTATTTCTAAATTTAAAATGCACAATATTTCTTACAATAGTACATTTTTGTATAAAATATGTTGGGTGTGGAATAATAGTGGCTCTTTTATTCATGAAATAGTTGTTCTTGTTATGTATGTAAATAAGAAATCGAATGAAGGGATCATTAACTCTGTTAATTTTAAAGCCAAAAATGTTCAATCTTTATCTGATTGTTATTCGACTATTTTTTTTTCTTTTTTTGATAAAAGACCGAAGCCCGTTTCATTATATAAACATAGTTAAGTTAAACGATAGTCTTAGCAAGATTATCTCACACTACAAAATGATACTCTGAGAATCAAAAACCAGTGCCTCATACATTGTTCAAAATAAATAAATTTTTACTTATAAATTAAAATCAAATACTTATATTGCGTTCATCTTTGTTTATCCTAGTGAAAACTTAGCATTATTCTACAATCACAATCAGTCATTTTAGCCAAAACTGTAACGCTAATTTTGCAATATGCTATGAGACATAAATCAATATTGCTGATGCTAAGACAAAAAAAAAAACAAAAAAAATAGTTTGCTTCTTTTGTTGCATGTAATTTTTTGTGTTGTTTGATTAATTTGCAAAATACATAATCATTAAAATTTACAGTTTGTTTGTTTGAGATGTGTGCATGTTAATTGTTATGTTCAAAGGTGAAAGAAAATTAAAGATGCATATCATGACAAGTTGACGTGACAAGTTGTACAAGATAATATGATACATGTTCTACGTAAGTTATAAAGAATGATTTAATCATGATTAGGTGTTGATTATACACAAGATAATATTATACATGATCTACGCAAGTTATACACGAGCTATTTGAAATGGTCGGATATTGATTAGGTGTTGAATCATGAAGATCATGATTTGCCAATTTTATTTTATCAATTTTAATTTATGTTCAAATAATATGGAAAAGTAGATTTGAAGTTGTGACTGCCTAAGTCTAGCTGTTGTAAGACAGAAAATCAAATTCAAAATTCAAATTCACAAGGCAAATCAATAGTGAAAACTAAACACAAGCAAAACTGACAAATCATAATTCTGCAGATCTTGAGATTTGCCCCAGTCATAGTGAAATTTAATTAACACTATCACTGCAGGTGTGGATCAATCATATATTTGTTTCAATATTTTTAGATTCTGTAATCTCATTATAAATAAAGGGTTCATTCATTCTCTAAAATTAACCAACAGATTTGAGCCTTTGTGCCTCCACTTTAGAAATTCTTTTAGAGATTTAGTTAGTCCACTGTTGCTTGTGCTCAAGCCATCTATATCCTTGCAACAACTTCAAATACACTTTATCTAAATTGATCAGTGTAAGATTAGAGTGAAAGTTAGTGAGTGTTTGTTAGAGTGAAAGCTAGTGAGTTTTTGTGCTCCTTTTCTGTTTAAGCCATTTGTGCTCATTTTCTTTGGGGTCGTAGGAGTGGTGTCTCGTCAGTTCCAATCTATATTTCTTTCTTCTTGGGTAATAGAAAGACGCGCCAGTCGCGATGCCCTGGAAACGTAGGTCTTTTAGCTGTTGAACTCCGTTAACAATCTTTTGTGTCAACTTTCTCAACTCTATGTATTTACATTACTGCATTTTATTTATTTTATTGTAGTTTAAATTCATTAGTTATTAATTCCATTAAGAACTACACATTAACACACACTTACACATAAGAATAATTTTTATACGTCAATACTTAACTGAATAGGGTTTAATATTTTAAAATGCTCTATATTCACCCCCTCTAAGTGTCGTTAGGAACAACGGCTTCATCTTTATACAATACAATTTAATTTTTATATGCTAGTCTAGTGACAAAGTCAATATACTTGATTTATATTTTATCTTAATCAAAACAATGTATTTTTATTATATCGGAGTAAAAATACCAAAAAAATATTTCATAATTAGTTTGACGATAAAATAAACATTTTCACCGAAAGGTGGTTTGGTTTGTGTTGAAAAAAAAGGATTTAAAAATAATCCAAAAAAATCAATTATCATACTTTTACCAAGATTTTAAGGGAAAAAAGATATTAAAAAAAGTGGGTAGACGAGCTGAGAAATTGGACGGTCTATGTTGTTTTCAATATCAAACATGTTGAGAAATATCTTTCCGAAAAAGTTTTGAGCTATTTTATTTTTATTATTTCATCAAATCAAACATGTCTAGAATTAAATATCTGTAGCTCCACAACAAATACCTATAGAACCAATTTCTTGTATATGGTTAAGTTTATAAATAAATTCCGAAAATCCGAAATTTCGAGTAGCAATATATAAAGGTTGCATTTGGATGAATCAAGAATAGTAGCAAGAGTAGAGTTATCCTCAACTTTAGAATAGTAGTTATTCAAATATTTTGCAGGAACAGTAAAATAGTGGACTATCACACAAAAGACAAACAAAAAATAGTGACTATTTGCTAATCCAAATACACCCAAATGCCAAATAGTAGCTCGAAATTGTGCTAATCCGGAATAATAGTTATTCTTCATCCATCCAAACGCACCCAAAATAAATAATGTCCAAGGACAATAGGAATAGGTTCAAAAAAAGTACCTTCAATACTATACACAATCAAAATATTTGGGCCGGCAGTCCGTATTGATCCAGTGACCTGTTATATCATAAAAAACAAACAAAATTGTCCAAAAAATGAGGAAAATGAAAGAAAAAAAAAAGGAATATGACCTGGACAGAGATGGACAGATAAATGAAGAATGAAATTAGAGAAAACAAATAATAGTGACCCATAAAAATATAAAATAACACAAATAGAAAAGAAGAAAATGAATAAAAAAAGGGGAAAAATATGAGCTGGAGAGGGATAGATAAAAGAGACACTATGATACTTTTTTATAAATGATAAATAAAATTAGAGAAAGTGACATGCTTGTTTGTTACATAATTTTATGGGATGAAATTTAACAGGAATGTGAACTCAATTTTGAAAATATGAAAACCTATGAGCACGCATGTGATTGATTATGAGAATATGCTGTAATGAGTGTTTGGTTCTACCGTAAGATTTGTTTTGAGAAATTCTATTTTTCTTTTTAAAATATTTAATATTATACAATTATTTTATTAATAAAATTATTAATATTGCAATTAAATAAAATAGATTAAACAATAACATACATTACTTATTATTATTAATCAATATTTTATAAAATATAAATATATTTTTTAATTAAATAAGAAGTATTTAATGAAATAGGTATAAATAAAATAAGAAGTAACTTTCTCCAGCTTCCAATTCTCTCATTCACACACGTTTGTGATTGTTTTTTTTTTTGAGGAGATGTTTATGTTTAGGGTTTAGTATTTAATGAGATGTTTACGGCACAACACGTCACGTGAAAGATCATGTCACAACACGTGGTCATGCGAGTCACGTGTAATTAGGATTGTTAGATCTTGATCAAATTGTGAATCTTGAATAAACTAACCTAAATTATGAAAACAAATAATTAAACGCGACCAAACATGACCAGTCACGTTTGAACACGGCGTGACTCGTGTGCCGTGGCCACTTTCGATATTTTGGTCACGGCATGACGCGTGTGACTGTTTACTTGATCACGGCACGACACGTGTGGCTGTTTACTTGGTCACGGCACGACAGGAGACCAAAGTCAAGGCATGGTAGTTACAGCACGGCACGTTTTACCACTCTAAGCCCAACAGATCCCAAAAGAGAAGAAGGGGAAAACAGAGAAAATAATATGAGATAGAGAGAGAAAGTGAGAGATAAAAGGGAGACTTTGAATTTGTTTGTATAAATGAAAAATAAAATTTATTAAAATAAATAAATAATAGAGACCCACAAAAATATATCAATTTATTTAAAAAAATAAATAAATTTATAAATGAAAAAATAGAAAAATAAATATATAATAGAGACTCACAAAAATTACAAAATAACACAAAAAAAGATGTAACAGATGAAAAAAAAAAAGGATCCAGATAACTGTCCCCGCACTCTCATCCCCCCTCTATCCCACACTAAAAGACAAAAAAGTCCGCACTAAAAGACAAAAAGTCTGGTTCTGCGTAGTATTTAACATTTATCTATAGTGTATTTACAGTGCATCGAACAAGTATTTAACTCTATTTATTGGAGTATTAACTGTCTGTCCAACAGCGAAACAATATCTATCCCCACAAAAAATTAACATATTTGTCACCGCATCCCCGTACTAAAAGACAAAAAAAAAAGGTTCCGACATTTGATGGTTTAAATTTCCTGCAGTATTTAACTTCAATTTTTAGTGTATTAATAGTGCATTGAATAAGTATTTAACTCTATTCATTGGAGTATTTAACCGTCCGCGTCCAACAGCGACACAATCTTTGTCCGCAAAAAATGACAAAATAATTTGGTATCGCCCCGCACATCAGTATTTTACTTTAGGAATGTTAGTATTTAACGATATGATCGTTAGTATTTATCTTTAAAGTCAAAAGTATTAATCTCTAAAATTATAAATAAGTTGCAGGAATTCTATTTAGCATTCTATATATTAGTATTTAACTTTATACACATCAGTATTTAACTTAAGGAATGCTAGTATTTAACTTTATGAACGTGAGTATTTAACATTATGAAAGTTAGTATTTATCTGATGAAATGACAAAAGAAACAAATATAATATTTATTCAAATTAAGGAAAGAGATCGGATTTAATTAAGGTAGATAATTAATGTGGGGAATGATGCTAATTATGGTAGTTAATTAATATGGAGAAAGTGCATAGATGGAAATAGAATGTGGGAAGGATGTTAATTAAGGTAGTTAATTAATATGAGGAGGGTGTGGGGATAGTGGGGGGATGGAAATAATTATTCAAAAAAAAAAACAGAGAAAAGAATATGAGCTGGAGAGAGATGCCGGCATTTTTATTCATAACAAAAAAAAAATATAAAATATTATTAATAACCGCTCTCCCAAAACAATTTTACCCATGCCCAAACCGCCCCCTGGGGGGGCGGTTTACTCCCCCACCAACCCGCCCCCCTAGGGGGCGGTTTACCCCCCCACCAACCCGCCCCATGGGGGGGCGGTTTACTATTTTTTTTTTTTTTTTGCTTTTGCGATGATGGATTATTTATAATTATGTTTATAATTTATGTATTTTGTAATATTATGTATTTATTTATATTTTTAATACGATGAATTTTATGATTTGTGAATAGTTTAACAATAACACATGATATGGATAGATAACAATAATTGTTTTGTAATATTATGTTTGTTTGAGCAGATTGAATTTATTACTTGAATTTTAAAAATAAAGATTTGAATACATAACACATAATATGGATAGATAATAATAAATTTTTTTTTTTAGTGTGATCTCATTGTCTATGCCAAAACACCCGTCATTTTTATCCTTGCCCATCGAAACTTACATTTCGCCAACTCTGCCCATCAAAACAAAATTTTGTCAAAACTGCCCAAACCGGCTCAAATTTTTTTTGAAAAAAGTTATAATTTAGAAATTTTTTATATGTTTCTTTGAAATTAGATAGAAAAATATATAACCCGGATCAATATTTTTCAGATCAGGTTTTTCGCGGCTGTAAGAAAAAGTAAAATATTTTATTTTGTGTTATTAGAAAAAAAAAACGGCCATAACTTTAAAAAAAAATGAAATGGATCAAGGGTCGGAAACATCGTTTTTTTTTTTTAACTTTAAACGGCCATATCTTCTGCTAGGAAAGTCAGATTTATGCGTATGACCCTAATTCGAAAAGGAGAGGAGGAGACGGTGGTGACTGTCACTCCGGGGTTTACCCCGGGTATCCGAAAAAATCAGAATCGCCAAAAAACGTCGTTTAGGATCTCAAAAATTAAGTTTAAGATTTTTAATATCTTAATTGAATTTTTTTATGTCAAAAAATATTTTTCAGCACTGAGAAATGAACCAGTAGCAAGTGCAATTGCCACAGGAGAAGTCTCATACAAGCATTTTGTCTTCCAGTTCGATTTCAAGGACTGGAAGTTATATGCTCTAGCAATCCTGTAATTATAATATAGTTAAAAGTTCCGTTAATTCTAAGAAGCGTAGGCGTCTCTTAAATAAAGACAAAGGAATAAATCATAAAATCATAATGGATATTTTTTTTAATAAAGGGTATAATGGATATAAAATGAGTAAAGGGTATAATAGATATATTTTTATTTTTTTTAATAAAGGATATAATGGATATTTTACAAATTTAAAATAAGCTTTAACAGACAAAGGGATTGAAATAAGTAAATTTGTAAGTGTTTAAAGTTTAGAAGAATAAATATGATATTATGAAGTTTAGACATGAAATATGTAATATTGACAAATCATAAATCATAAATCATAAATCATAAAATCATAAAATCCATCGTATTAAAAATATAAATAAATACATAATATTACAAAATATGATATTATGAAATCATAAATCATAAATATGATATTATCAAGTTTAACCTTGCATTCAGACGTTATTTGATTATTTTGTTAACTTATGTTTTAAACTATTCACAAATCATAAAATCCATCGTATTAAAAATATAAATAAATACATAATATTACAAAATACATAAATTATAAACATAATTATAAATAATCCATCATCGCAAAAAAAAAAAAAAATAGTAAACCGCCCCCCCATGGGGCGGGTTGGTGGGGGAGTAAACCGCCCCCCCCAGGGGGCGGTTTGGGTATGGATAAAATTGTTTTGGGGGAGCGGTTATTAATAATATTTTATATATTTTTTTTGTTATGAATAAAAATGCCGGAGAGAGATGGATAGAAAAAATCATAAAATAGATAGAGTCAGACATTTTCTTATAATTAAACAAAAAAAAAATAGAGAAAGAAAATAAAAATAGATAGAGAGGCAGAGGCAGAGGCAGAGGCAGATTCATATGGCGATATCTCATATGTGTACGTTGAGATCTACTGTTGGGTATTGCTGAGGCCTCTACAGTGTTTAGCTTCAACTGCTCTCTTGTCTCGTAGCTCAGGCCTATCCACCTTTTAGTACTCTGTTTCCACTGTTCCTCATTTAATTTCCTCTCCATTTATTGCTTCAACTGGTAAACTAATTCATGCTACCAAACCAATGAATATACTCAGCTCACTCACTCTTTCTTTAGCCAATTAATTAACAACCGCCGAGTCCATGCCGACGGTAACATTCATTCATTTTCTACAATCTTTTTTTCTTCTTTTCACTATATATTTCTGTTCTGACGGCATGCTGAATAAAGATATTAACAGAGATATTTCCGATTTAGACAGCGCATTAATTATATAGTTTTTTTAATTTTAATTCTACTAATTATACACTGCGTGAAGCAAAAATTGCTATGTTAATATTGAAAAGAGAGACCAATGCTCGTCCCTCCTGCCTGAACTCATTTGTATAAATTATTATTCGGCCTTGTAATTTTCTAATTGAGATTTTATATTTCATTTGTTCAAAGGAAAATGTTCTAGATTTCACAAACAGGTTTTGGGATACGTACACATGTACTGTTTGTTACACACTTAATAAAATTAATTATACTAATCACGCAAAAAAAAAACGCTAAATAGAGCAATTAATCCCAATGGTGAAGAAAGAAATTTGGTCAAAGAAGAAAGACAAAATGCAAAGGAGGGTTTTGTCAGAGCACGTCATTCCTGAAATTGCAAATCAATAATATTTTTGCTGTCGCTACCAAGTTTAAAAATATATATGTTTTGCCAAATCAACAAATTTGGTAATTAATTTTCAATAGGTTTCTTCATATCATCACCTCCATTCATACTATGTCAATTGCGTTTATTTACATACCTACAATTATCAATTTCAAGTTGATTGATACGTCACTTTTACGTCCTCATAATTGAAATTGTAATTGTCTAATTAATGATTCATGAACATGTGCAATTTCTTTACATTTATAATGAAAAATGTTTTGTATACAAAAAAGTGAAGAAGAAACTTGTGATGCCAAAAAGACAAGGACACAACAAGAAATAGTTGAAAAAAAGAGAGGCAGAGGCAAAGTTAGATATGGACAGTGGCAGAGCTAGCTATATTCAGAGATAGACAGTTGTTTGCCTCTGAATTTTAAAATACGGTACTAAGTTCATATATAACTAGTCAGGGGTGGAATTAGAAACTTTTTATAAACAAGGCTGAATATTAAAATAAACAATGTGGTCAATGAGATTTGAACCCAAGACGTATTAACTATAAAATAGAGCTCTAACTAATAGACTACAAGTAAATATTTAATTATTATTGAGAGATGCTAGACTATATAGAAAGTTCTGAAAAAATAAAATTTAATTAAATTTCAATATAAATAACTAAAATGTTAAAATCATAAGGGTGGCTTAGCCACCTTTTCAATGTAATGAGATTTGAGTTTTGCCTACCCCTGATCGAGTCAAAGCTCTCAATTAGTGAAATTGCCGAGTCGCTACAAATTTGGTAGTCTTTCATCAATTTATTTCGAAATATAACGACAAGGGAAGGATGATTAAGAATGGTATGATAGTGGTTTTTTTTTTTTCCAAAGAAATAGTCTAAAATGTTTTACAGAGAATATGCTGAAATTTAATGTAATGCATTAAATTATTTTATTAAGTTTAACTATTCAAAAATGGACTAAATTTTAATAGAAAAGTCTTGTTAACTGTGTTTCAAAGTAAAATTTAATACATTGATACTTTAGACTATTTTTTATCTTAATAATATTTTGATAAAATCGAGTTTTTGATCTAAGCTCTAAACCCCAAACCCTAAAATAATAATAATAATAATAACTGATTTTGTCGATTTTTGATGAAAATTCGGACTCCGCCACTTGATCTGGAAAACGAAAGTCGAAGTATAATCCGATTTCCTCAATCACTAAATCATAACTAGTGAAGTGTGAAAAATCTTCGCTAAAAATTACATCCAAACAAAAGCTAGGTGATGGAAACATCTCTTGCAGATGATTGAACTGTGAAAACTAATGACATAACTAATAGATAAATAATCAAGAGGGATGCCGTCGTACAATGTATGGTACGGATTGGTCCGTACTACGTATTAATATCTTTATTTTCAAGTTTCAGATAGTTAATATGAATTATTCAACATGATTTTCATATATAAAATGTAATGTTAGACTAAATTTTACATTTTTTTTAGAATTTGTTTGCTATTTTTTTAGATAGGTAGAATGAATAGTCTATAATTTTAAGATCAAGTAATATTCTACCTATTTAAAAATATATATAAAACAATTGTAAAATGCATAAAATTTGATTTATAAGTATATTTTTATATGGAGATTGATTTTGAATAGTTTAGATCGATTTTTTTTACTTTTAAAAACAGAGATATTTTTTATAGTACAAACTAACTGGCGCTATGCATAATACCATAGCATCACTAAATAATCAAATAGATGGTTTTTTTTTAAAATATATATATATATATATATATAGTAGAACTAGGGTGTTCTTAAGCTTACCAAGTCTTTTTTGAGCTTAACCAAAAAAATTATCAGATTGGTTTCAAACAACACATTCAAGCTATTGAAACCAATTTACTTCACGAGTGGTGCGTTTACACCTCAAATTTATAATTTTTTGAACTAATTTAATATAAAGTCAAGTGGTAAAAAAAAAAAAAAACGTATTAAAATTAACTTATAAACTTTTTTTTTCGCTTGACTTTATCCTAAATTAGTTCAAAAATTAAAAAAATTGATGTGTAAATGCATCACTCGTGAAGTAGATTGATTTTCACGGTTTAAATGTGTCGTTGAAGTCAATCCAATATATTTTTAAGTTAGCTCACAAAGATTGTGAGCTCAAGAACACCTTAGTTCTACTTAAAAAAATATATGGTATTAATATTTGGTGTGGTGGTTAAAGGTGTTGATTTGCGTGTAAAAAGTTGCATTTTAAAATTTGAACGAGATCCTTTGTGAATATAAATGGATGGATGGCTTAACCCTAACCCGTTACGAAACAAAATATCCAATAAATTATTAATTAATTAATTAGAAGGTCACAAATACTTGTTAAAGAGACAGAGGCACAGTATACCGTACACTACAGTTTTGTATTTTACTTTTTTAGACTTGAATAGACAATCCAAGCTGTGTGGTCAAAAACAGTGAATATTATTTATTATTTCTCAGATGAGGAAAACAAGTATCAAGAATAAAAGTGAACATTCAAAATGTGGTCTAGTTAATCAGTCATAAATATTATAATCTAGTAAATGTGGCCTGGGATTTACACAAAGTTACAGGGCTCAGGTTCTTTAGACGTGATGTGTTTATATAGTTAGGTTATGATGAGTTACGAAATAAGAATTTTATTTTATTTTATGCTCATATTTTTTATATTGAAATTTCAAAGAGATGATCCAAACCACTTAATATGATCTCCATATTGAAATATTATAGGAGACCAAATTTTACATTTTTTGAAAATTGTTTACTATTTTTTTTAGAATGTTTCAAAATCACGGTTTTTTATGGTCCAGAATCCGTCGAAAAACAACAGATTTCTACGTATCAAAAAAATAGTAAAAAAATATTCAAAAAAATATATAAAATTTAGTTTCCAAGCACATTAAATATGGATGTCATGTTGAGTGGTTCGGATCAATTATTTGGTCTTTAAAAACCGAGATATGAGCGTGAAGTAAAACAAGATCCTTATTTCGCAATTCACCGTGCAACTAAGTCGTTGACTAATATTAATTCGATTGTTTCTGAGGTCCCGTGCAACTAAGTCGTTTTTCAATTTTCAAAGTCCAAAAAATTGATCCAAACCATTAGGTGTGATCTCTATATTAAAATGTGCTTGGAGATTAAACCACATTGAAAATCGTTGATCCAATGGTCCAGTATCGTTTTACTATTTAGTTAAGTCATCATTGGATCAATGATTCCTTAGATCGATGTAGTATCAAACCAGCACCTTTGGTTGAAAGTCATAAAAATAGCCTTCACCGATTCGTTGGATCGGTGTAGAATAAAACATGCCCACTCCACCGATCTAGTGGATCGTTTGAGCTATTTTCTCACCTAGCCACAAAGGATTACACATTTGGCCACACAAAATATCTCCACCGGTTTTGTGGATCGGTGGAGCTTCAAAAAATGATTCCATTGCTTCTGTGGCACGGTGGAGTTGTTTTAGGTCACACAAATATCGCAACTTCTTCTTCTCCTTTTTCCGGCCTCTACTTGTTTTGCTATTGTAAGACGACAAATATATATTGAACTTGAATTGCTTTTGAATCTAGTCAAATTGACAATATATGTTGAACTTGAATTGCTTCTCGGATATGCGATTTTAATCAGTCATAAATATTATAATCTAGTAACTGTGGCCTGGATTTACACAAGTTATAGGGTTCATGTTCTTGAGCAATCCTAAAGTAATATAGTTTTTGTGTATTTATATTTTATATCTGTAACAGTATTGTACATTTTTGTTTGGCGCAAGGAAGAAACAGGGTGTGGGGAATAATTTGGTTGCTGAATGCCACCTAAAAGAAGGTAAAATACAAGGTGGGTATTCAATCCCATATTTGATGAAATGTGAAATCTTTGTTGGTTTGGTAATTGGTTCCTTCCCTTCAATTCTGCGGTTCTGGCTTCTGATATTCGTGGTCGATCAGAAAACAGAAATGATGGATCATTGTGAACAGTGAACAGTGCCGGTTTCATTTCACAGCTAGGTAAGGTTACGTTGTCTCATCCTTTTGGCATTATTTATGTACCTTACACATACACTCTTTTCCCTTGTTCACTATTTAATGCATGCATTATTGCTATCATTGGTAAATTTTATTTAACGACCAATCACAATTTTGGTCTATTTTTAGATGTTCTGTGCTAGAATATTCTCCGGTCATTTCACTTTCGACTCCTTTCATCCTTCATTCAACTTATCCTCATGTGAACTTAACATGTCATAACTAACTTTATCGGATCTTCTGTGCCCCTAAAGACTAAAGACTAAAGACTAAAAGAGAGATAGATGATTTTTCATGACGTTCAACTTCAATCAATTTCTTAACATGTGAAACCAAAATCAAATAGGTCGGACTAGTTATGATGAGCATCATATCTATTCTAGATTCCATGTGTTTCAAAATTGTCTGATTCAATTTAAGATTCACGCAGTCTGCTTTAATATTCAAGTGTGCCCGCTTCAATTTTATGCGTGCATATTTTAAAATGGATATTGGATAGTCTTGAAACTCTTTGAATCAAAAAGTAAGTATGATGTCCATCAAACCTACTCCGCTTTAAAAATCAAAGCAGTGCCAATGCCTAATTTTGAATAATAAATTGTATTAAATATAAAAATATAATAGTAATAAAAACAATTGGTCCGTTGATACCTCATTTTTCTTAAGTCATGACAAATGACATCCACGGGTCACTACGAATTCCTCAACTCGTGGGGCTACTCACGTTCACGTAATTAATTAATTAACTAATTATGTCAGCAAAGAATGATATTTTGTATTTTTACTTTTTATGTGTTTGCTTCTAATCAACTTGTGTAGAAATTTTAGCCACACAAAATGAATATGTTCAAATAAAAGTAAGATGTGACATTTAATCATCTATAACAAAAGAAAAAATGTGGTTCACAACTCGAGTACTAGAAATTGCACTGTATGTAATAGTTTTGAACAATCAATCATTCAATCAAGGGTTTCTTCTTTATTTGTGGAAACACACGAATCAGTGCAAAGGAAATTTGTCAAATATGGTCTCCTCTGTCCCAATCATTTTAATTTTTTCAAATAACTTTTTGAGATTTTGGTGGCTTGTATAATTGAGAATTGAGAATTGAGAATTGAGAAATGAGAAAGGTGATAACATAAAGGCCATCCTATTCAGCTCCGACCATACACCGACACTGTCTACTCATAACCCATACCAACCTCTAAATCTATTTCTCACTATCTTCTCTACAATTTTTTCAACTGCAATGTCCCAACAACAATCAATTTGTCCTCCCTCCCTCCGATAAAAATCATAGCCAAATCTCATTTTAAATTCCCTTGAATATAATATAGACACAAGATCTTTGTCTAACACAAATAGGGCTGTCCAAAAAGCTCGTAGCTCGTGGCTCGCTCGTGACTCATATCTGGCTCGATCGGTAACAGCTCGTTCGATAGTGGACCGAGCTGTTAACGAGCTGGCTCGCTAACAGCTCGGGCCAAAATTAACGAGCTGAGCTAAGGCCTTAGCTCACTCGCCAGCTCACGAGCTAGCTCGGCTAGGCATCAATTTGTGAATTTGTATGAATTTGTTTGTATTTTATACTGTCAAGCTTGGTCCAGCTCAATTCATCTCAGTCCAGCTCGGTCCAAAAATGTTTGTATAATTTATTTTCTTCTTAAAACAAGGTCCAACAAAATCCAGTGAGCCAGCTCGTGGCTCGTGAGCTGGCTCGTCATGAGTTTGAGCTGAGATTTTAGCTCGCGAGCTGTTAACGAGCTGGCTCATTAACAGCTCGGTCCAGAATTAACGAGTTGATCTAAGGCCCAGCTCGGCCCGAACCAGCTCATTTACAGCCCTAAACACAAAAGACATGCTAAATTGCGACTTGTTTTGAATAAAACAAAAATTCTACATATTAATAATTTTAGAGGAGTTGGGTCTTTTATTGTTTAATCTGAATGAATGGCTGATTTTTCAATAGTCGAATGCATGCATTATTTTTATTTTTTTTCAAGTACCAAGTCTTCTTCTTTGTAGTTATGCTGTCTCTTCTGTTCTCTTAAATACCTTGCTCAATATCCAAAATAAATCCATTTATTTAATTTGTTTTGTTGTCTCTTTCTAACTTACTTAATTCTTCTTCCTCAACTTGCCACGGTCCACATGGTTGATTAGGACCTCAAGGCTGGAGGCTGGAGGGGGCCGGTTTACCGACGACGGCAACCAACTAGAGTTTGAGGAGTTTGAGTTTGAGTTGATTGTATCTTTCTTTCATTACCACCTCTTCAATTAATACGCTGTACCACCATGCATCAACCTAAGCTACAGAAATTGGGTACTAGTGACAATGATACAAACCACATTTTATGTCCACAAATGTCACTTACCGACTATCATATAATTCGAATGATTTCATTAAATTTATTTCAACAATCATATCATATATAGTTATTAGTTAATTCCATCCTATAACATCAATTTTACTCCGTGCATGGTACAATTTCAAATGTACCAACAATTATACAGAGATTGATTTAATTTGCAATTTACTCTTTTTTTTTTCACTTCAAAGCGGTAATTTTGACCCAACTAGTACAAACCCTTTTTTTTAATATATTTACAACTGTTTTATCACCAACTTCTAAAATTCTTTAAAGGGAATGGTAATGTTATTGGGTTTTTCTGAGAGATTGAACTATGGGCCATATAGGAATGGGCTTGGGGTTTTCTGAAAGCTTGAACAATGGGCCACAAATGGGCTTGGAGGTTTATTAATCAAGTATTTATCAAAACGTACCCAAGTTTTCAGATAGTATAGTAAGTAATATTGTCAAAAATATTGTAAGAAATTCTAGGAACTTGACTATGAAAATATCCGGCATTTTTATTCATAACCAAAAAAAAAAAAAATATTATTAATAACCGGTCCACCAAAACAATTTCACCCATGACCAAACCGCCCCACCATTGGGCGGTTTACACCCCCCCAGACCGCCCCGCCATCTGGCGGTTTACCCCCCCCCCCCCCCCCCCTAAACCGCCCCCCCATCCGGCAGTTTAGTGTGTGTGTGTGTGTGTGTGTGTGTGTGTGTGTGTGTATATATATATATATATATATATATATATATATATATATATATTTATAATTTTTTTATTAATTATATAAGATCCCCTCCGAACCCGAAACCCTAGCCACCCCTCTCTCTCTCTCTCTCTCTCACTCTCGGATCTCGGATGTCAAACAGTGGTCCGATGCGATTTTTAGCCGATTACGATCAACAGTGACCGAGGTATGTTTTTTTTTTAAATGTTACCTTTTTTCTAAATGTGAGAAATTTGATAAATAAAAAAAAACTAATATTGAACGAATATTCATTTTGTATTATTATTTTATATGTTGTTTGTGTTGTTGCCTTATTTAGGCGAAAACGATGAACAGAGAAACATCAAGTGAATCTTCCGGTAGTGGAAAAAGGAAATCTGAAAGGTCAACGATGAACGGTTCTTGTACTATGAAGAACTATATAATAATACATAGGTCATTGAATGACGATGATGATTTTGAGAAAAGTCTTTACAAAAAACAAAATCCGATTAGTTTTGAGAAAAAGCCTGATGCGACTCATATCGGCGATGTGAAAAGAAAGAAAAATGCTGGTAAAGCTGTCTCTTCGGCTGCTGCGACTGAACACTCTAACAATCAATGTGTAATAAGTTAATTGAATCAGTGTGTAGTAATTATCAGGTTTGGTAGTAATTATCAGGTTTTGTAGTAATTATCAGGTTTTGTAGTAATTATCAGTTTTTGTAGTAATTATCAGTTTTTATCTAAGGAAAATGGTTCACAACATAAGTTTTTATCTAAGGAAAATGGTTCACAACATAAGTTTTTATCTAAGGAAAATGGTTCAATATATTTCCGTGAAGAATATAATTTGTGGTGCGAGTTCAATTTCGTGTTCTCTTTTTTCTTTTATCACTCTCCCTGTTTATTTCCATGTCAGTCGTGCTTTGTATTTGATTTAATTTCGTGCGTGAGTTTTAGACGATGGAGAAGATATAGGAAATGTCAATTCCAATAATTTCTGTTCGATCATCAGAAAAGTTGAGGACCAATAATGGTATGTTTGTACCTGTTTATGGTTTTGTAACATAAATTAATTAAATAAGTTAATTAACATACGGAAAATGGTTCACAACATAAGTTAATTAAATAAGTTCATAGCGTAACTGAACAAATAAGTCTGGAATATAAGATAGAAATATAAATACAACATATGCTGAATTAAGTCTTCCTGCGGCTGAACAGACCAAGTCTACTTCTTAGGTTTCTGGAAGTGGATGACGGCGCGACATCAGCAGTTGTAGAGCCCTGACTACTCCCTGATTGGCTTCCCTGGCTGGGTCGCCTGCTTCCAGAAGGTCCGGCATTGGCAACCACCCTAGCATTCTCTCTTTTGTTGGCTTCGTTTACGGCCTCTGCAATGCATTTCATTGAACATTTAGTATCAATATTTAAATTTAGTTTCAAATCAATTTTAAGTTTATCACAGATCATCTACATACCTGTCCTCTGTCTGTCAGTAGTAGAACGGTGAGCCTCATGTCCCACTCGACGACCTTGCATCCTGTCCATATGCATTGTTCGCCGATTGTGTTTCCTCCTCCCCTTCCTGATCCATTTCTTATCGGGAACCACCGTAGGCCCAAGGTAGTATGGCCACTGGTACTGGTTGGGGTAGCTGTGAAATGATGGTGTCCAGGTGTGCAGAAGGAAATCGGTACGGTAATAGTTATCAACAAATACGTCCTCAGAAAAGTTTCGTTCTCGGCAAACCGCCATAACATGAGAACACGGTATGCGAACTAACTGGGGGCCTTGGCACTCGCACGTTACTTGATTGTTATCGCCTAAAATGACTTTGTACTTGCATGCGCATTGTTGAGTTTCTATAATGCCATTTTGGTTCATGCGCGGTGGAATAATCTCACTTTGAACCTGCACTTCATATTCCGTACCTGTGGTACCATACGGTACAACGCGCATGACAGAACCTTTTTCTCTGTGTTTGCTTAATTTCTCTTCAACTCTATCTAAGAATGTTTGGTCCCTACACGCTAAGGCAGTGGCTTTAGCATGCTTCTCAACAAACCAAGCATTTAACTTGTACAATGTGTCCTCCACCAGTGAAACCACGGATAACATACGGCTCTGTTTGAAGACATTGTTTAATGACTCTGACCCATTAGTGGTCATAATTCCCCATCTCCAACCTCCATCACCTGCTTGAAATATCTTCTCATATGCTGACGGCTCGAACGGATCTTTCGGACGTCTCTTGCCTGCCTTCGCTAAATAGGCATTTGCCTCCGGAAATGTCTACAAAAAATAGATAAATAAAAGTCAGTTATACAAGTCGTACAAATGTCTAAAAAAATTATGAAAAAAGAAATGCATACATACTCTTGCAAATTCTCTGAACATTTCTTCCATCCGTCGTGGTTTTTTCCTTTTACAGCCAATTTTGAACCTGTCAACAAGCCACTCACCCTCGCCGGTATTCTTGCACAGGTTCTCACAAATGTGTTGCATGTAGAACCTGTGCACAGCCTCTCCGGTATTCGTGTTCCAACCATAGTTGGGGCTATTAAGTACATGTTTAATGCCCAAGTGCTGGTCTGATATTACGCAGATGAACCTATTTCCTACCACCTCGTTTCTCACAAAGGACATGAAAAAACCCCAATTTGGACCATCCTCCTGTTGAACAATGGCAAAGGCTATGGGCAACAACTGGTTTTCAGCATCATATGCACATGCTATAAGCAGAGCCCCACCATACCGGCCGGACATGAAGCATGCATCGATGCTGATCACAGGTCTAAGATATCGAAAGGCTTCAATACATGGACCGAAAGCCCATGCTATGCCCTTGAATTGTACCTCACCGGGTGTATCGGTTGGTACATGCCACTGCTGGAATCTGGTTCCCGGATTTGTACTTGTTATGGCAATAAGTAATGGTGCGAGGAGATTGTATGACCCCTTCCAGGTTCCGAAGCATCTGCAGACTGCGAGTTCCTGACCTCTCCACAATCTATTATAATGTGGAGTTATATATGGGTAGATCTTTCTCACCGCACGAGCAACCTCCTTAATGCTCATCGCAGGCTCTTCCTTAATGTCTTCCATAATTACATCGGCAATAACTGATGCCGTCAGCGCAGTATGGTCTTTCCTTTTTGACGCAGACTTGCAAGTGTGTGGTCCCTTGACATCCTTAATTATCTATGCCTCCCCCTTGCCTTTAGGCGCGGCAGACAATTTCCATTTGCACTTTGTCTCTTTACAAATTGCAACATACTGGGTCCTCTCTCGCTTGGCTACTGTAAACTCCCAGTTACCATTTAAATGGAACTGCTTAACTTTCCTCGACAGTTCTTCTATGTTGGTGTAAAGCTGGCCCGGGCTAATCTCTTCGTTATATACAACGCGTGTCCCAAAATAAGAAATGTCTGCTTCTTCAAAGGAAGTAGTGTCATTGAATGTCCTTACCGGGTGCTTGTCCCTTCGTCGACTGATCGGAAATCTATATTCAATTGGAGGAGGCATAATATTCTCATCATCGCCCTCTGATAATCTGTCTGAATCCCAATCCCCATCCCAATCATCACCAGTTTCTATTTCCTCCCTCGGTATCTCATCTATACCGTCAATATTAATGTCTACATCATTTTGATCGACTGCAGACTGTCTTCTAGGTTCAGGGGGGTTATAGCTAGGTAATGGATCAGGTACTGATTGATATCCAACCCGACCAACACATGACCGTCTTCTAGTTTCAGCCCGGGGTGCAGCACGGCGCTCAGGTACATGCAAATACCTATCTCGTCTCACAGGTTCACGAGGGGGTGAGGTCACATCCTGGTTGTGATCATACCTATAATCAGTGGTATAATTGTCATATCCTGAGTTTTCATTCTCGACATAAGGTCCAGCCCTAGTGTCCAGGTTCTGCTCTGCACAAGGTCCAGCCCCGATGTCCAAATTGTTCTGGGTGGAAGATCCAGCCCCAATGTCAAAGTTGTTATGGGTAGATGGTCCAGCCCCGGCACCAACTGGTTCAATCGAAACTTTTTTGCAAAATAAGTCCATTATCGGGATTGAAGTGGACTCAAAAAAACCATACACAGCTGTCCATATATCCTGGTCTGCTATAGGATATTTTACATAATAAGGTTTGCCACCTATCGGTTGGTTGTTAATTCGGGTACTGATTTCTACAGTAAATCGGGCACGGTCCCAACTGGTTTTTTGCAAGATTGCTTCCTTTATTTCATAAATTGAAGTATTGGCATTCAGTTGGAAGCCGTAACTCGTATCTTTCGAGTATTGGCATCCGAACTCCCCTTTCGTGATTTTTCCACCCCAGTACAGTGTAATTAACATTTTTGGTTTATTTCTGAAACAACATATAAATTCGTCTCAAAACAACATTTTTGGTTCAATATAAATTTTTTGTTTATTTCTAAAATTTCTAAAATTTAAAAAAAATTAAATTAAAAAAAAATACCTCGGTCACTGTTGATCAAAATCGCCTCAAAATCACCTCAAAATCGCATCGGAACACTATTTGAGATCAAAATCGCCTCAAAATCACCTCAAAATTAGTTTGTATTGGACGAATTATGGTAAGACAGGAGAGAGAAAACGTTAAATATAGGAAAAATGGGTAAACCGCCCCTTGGGGGTGCGGGTTGGGTGGGGGGTAAACCGCCCCATTGGGGGGCGGGTTAGGGGGGGGGGGGGGGTAAACCGCCGGATGGGGGTGCGGTTTAGGGGGGGGGGGGTAAACCGCCAGATGGCGGGGCGGTCTGGGGGGGGTGTAAACCGCCAAATGGTGGGGCGGTTTGGTCATGGGTGAAATTGTTTTGGTGGACCGGTTATTAATAATATATATATATATTTTTTTTTGGTTATGAATAAAAATGCCGGTGAAAATATGCTCTCACAGTTTTTTTATATTTGAGACTATCGAGTAGTTCATATTTGATTTCTTAATTTGCAATATATGGCTACAATAGGTACTAAGACAATTAAATGCAAACACATTCAGCACACCCTTTCAAATTAGAGAATGATTTGATTCAACAGACAAGATCTTTACTAAATAAAAAAAAAAAAGAAATTTAAGCACTCCCACACACAATTATCACATGCATTATATATGAAATGAAATAAATCAACAATACCTAACAATTTTGTTTTTCATTTCTATGCTTAAACAAACTCCTCGTCATCTTTGCCAATAAGTGGTTTTAATTTCCAGCTTTAATTTCCAATTTTAAAATGGTGGCATATCATTACAAGCTGCTTTGTTAGTTTATTTTCTTAATTATAATGATTATTTCTCTTTTGTCCGGGAGGTGGTAGAAATCCGAAGTTCAGATTCTTTAATCTATGAACACTTACCAATTTTACCGTCAATAATTCTATTGTCTCAGAATTTAATTTTCCTTTTTTTTTCAGTAGTAAAGCATCGAGTTGATTTTGTATCAAGGCATCCCTTGTTTCAAGCTTTCACTCCGTAGATACGCATTTAGGGTTTTATCTAGAAAAATATGATACAGAACAACATAAAAGATGGATCTGGCACAGCAAAAATTTGATTCGAACGAGAAAATAAATCTTATTGCTTAAATGGGTTTAAATACGTTAGAAGCATGCCAAGGTTACTCAAATAAGAACAAATTGGTCCCCAGCTCCTCTTACTTAGGTTTTTTTATTATGTTCATGATCAGCATCAGTTGCAAATGCTGGTAAACCAATGGCATTTTGGCCAAAAGGACACAGAAATGAATATGCTGAGAGAAGAACTCACCGGCTGATGTCGTAGTACCACATTTTTGCATGCAAGACGTTCGGTAACATCAAACATGATGATTGAACAATGGCCGTCAAAACTGGTAAACATGTTAAAAGGAAATGACTGGCATTAGTTCTTTAATCAGAACAACATTTTTTTCAGGCAAGGATCAGAGGCAGCTTCTGCTTATGTTAGCTGTGGTCATGTTAGATGAACTGAAAAGTGAAAACTTGGTGATAACATACAAAAATGCTTTAAATTCACTTTCATAATAACAGAAAAGGAGCTGAAATTGAAATTCTATGGCTCTATGCACTTTCAATTGTTCAATTAGTTCAATAAAATCCCTAAAATGTAACCCCATCAGAAATGTACCTTAACAAGAAATTAGGAGTAATGCAATAGCAAACCAACTGTAATTCAAATGATAATTTATCCTCTAAGCACTGTACATTACACCAGTGTTAAAATTAAAAGCAAAAAGATGGAGTTCATTTTAATCAGGGTTAAAACAAAAGAACAATCAACATATGAAGCGTAATTTTGCATCCAAAACAACTAATACAGGGCCTAGTTAGGCCTCGGCTGTATGGGCCCAAGCTACCCAGAATTTTTTAGGCTACAATAATTCAGGCAAAACTTTATTGGGCTTTCGTACCTTTACTAATTTCTTGTAGGCTTGTTTCGTGATGATGAGGTTTAAATTAAGAGCAATATATTCCTGGTTATAGTTTAATTCGTTAATTGTTGCGTACGATAATACCTTGTTAGAACTAGCAGCATAGTACTTAAAACACTTATCTTATGTATCGTTACCCCTCAAATTCAGTGTATGATTTGGCCAAATGTATAACTTAGCAAAATCGAAAACCTACTATTCCCACTCGATATGCAATTACTTTTACAAATCATTCATCAACTTATTTTTGTTGTTCATTTCCTCAGGGGCTATTTAAGTACTGTAAGTTGTCACATTATAGTCCCTCCAGGCTCCAGCCACTATCCAATCTGATCCGTTTTGATAATGAGTTTTGTAACAGGACATATCTTTAAGACCAATAGTCAGCACTAAAAAAGAAATCTTTTAAACAGACTGTCACATGTCAGAATCGGATGCATCTTTTGCATAACAGTCTAACAAAGGAATTAAAACTGTACTTACGAATTCTGGTACAGGCACACAAATATATGCAATTTTCTTGACTGGAACTTGAACAAGGCTTGATCATCTTCCTTAAGGGAGAGGGAGGTGTCCGACTGTCCGATGCCCATCGGACCAGAGTTTGTTTGATGAGTGGTTTCTACCGTCCGATTCACTTCAAAATCTGTGCGCGTCACTTTAATATCCGTGCTGTTTGCTTTAATATCTGTGCACACAGATCTTGAAGTAGATCGGACGGTAGAAACCACCCATCGAACACTGTTTTGGTCCGATGGGCATCAAACACCCTCCTCTCCCCTTCCTTAATCCTTACCATTTACAGTAAGCATGACAAGAGGAAAAAACAAAATACAATAAAAGGAAATTGGTTAAAGCCAGAAAGTGAGAAACTCATAACAAACATACAAGTCTCACACCTATAGATTTTCAACAAGTACAGCAATATGATTCCTGATTTGAACTTAACAAGCAATTACACTTCACAAGCTAATTGTTCCAGTGGATCAACCAACGAGAGAAAAATTGAAATAATATATTGTCAACATAAAAATATTATTATTGCCAAAAAATAAGCTATTTGCTAAAGCACAGAGAGATAGAAGCACAATAGGAAAAAAAATGTCAGAAGCCATTTCTACAAGTTCCTATTATAATCCAATTATTCAATACAGAGCAAAATTTGATGGATCTATCACATATCTGGTCAAATCCAAACTTAAAAATCAGCTTTGCGTAAAGCCAAACCCGAAGCCAGAAATCTGGAGTAGCATGCAGCAGCTTCACTTACTCTCTTTGTCATATATTTCAGATCTAATAATTGCAAAAAGGTCAAGGAAAAAAATTATATGTAGAGGGGGAAGTTTGGGGGAGTGCCTCCAAAACTGGTACTTGACAAATCTGAAGCAGAGATCACTATTCTATACCAGCTGGTTCAATTTGGTATGGGCTGGTTCTGGTTATATATTATATAGCTTTCATACTTCCAAACAGGTAAGGCATTGTGATTCTCATTATTAGTAAAGTCATGAGCACTAATGCAACAATATTTCAATTTACACTTGACAGAACTTGCAACTTTACTAAAAAAATAGGGAAACTATACTATTCTTTCATCTTGCATCTTTCAAATTGATTGATTGACATATCTACCATTGAAAAGAATCAATTTTACCAAGTAAAAGGATACATGAGGTAGGTTCCATGAGCAAAAGCACCAGCAAGCACGCCATAAAACAGCCGATCCCTCAAAACTGGGTTGCGCCTAAACCCAATACGAACTATAATAGAATAGGTGACAAGTAACACATATCAAAATTGAGCAAATTAAAAAAATAAGACTATTTTATTTTTATTTTTATTTTACAAAAAAAAAAAAAAAGGAACGAGGTGGAGATTAAATTGAAAGTAGAAAACAAATAATCCTACTCAAGGGCAGAACAGGAGCGTAAATAAGAGGCACCAGCATGATAAAAGGGGTTCCCTTGCGTTGCCTCGGAGGGGCCGTGATCTCCCTATAATAATGAGACAGCAAAGAAAAGAGACACATTAGGTTAGGTTAGGTTCTCCAAAAGGGCGAATGGGGTGAAGAACCCCAAGTAAAGTAAAGTAAAAGTAAAATACTTTACATACATACCCTGATGAGAAATCGGAGGAGGAGGAAGAAGAAGCCATCGGAACTAGATCGCCAGATATCTGCTCCGGTCCGTTCAGAGGTAAAAACAAGGGACAGGGAGCTTGTTTTGGTTCGATTTCCCAAGTAATTCAATTGAAGAAGCGAAATGGCATCCTCTATGGAGCTGTGCGGTTCTTTTAATCTGGACCGTTCGTTTTGATCGGACGGATCAAATAAGATTATAGCACGAATCTCAAATCAAAATTAATACTGCCCCCTCCATCAAATCATGCACTCACCGGCTGGAGATTAAATCTGGACCGTCCGATCAAAACGAACGGTCCAGATTAAAAGAACCGCACAGCTTCGCAGGTCAAAACTCCGCAGAGGAGAAGAAGAACCTTCGCCTAATCGCTTTTTAATTAATTTGGTTGTCAAGATCCTCTAAAGTAACCCAAATTTTGCGTTTAGATCTGGACCGTCCGATCAGAGTTCGAACCAATCCTCCTCGGAGAGGATTGCAGGGGAATCCTTTAATATTCGTGCCAAAACAGATCTGAGTATCTGACGGTAAATATCGAAATTCAGAATTTAAGCTACTTTAGGTGATTAAATTCGTTGTTCAAGGCATGTGAAATTCGCGTGGAGCCTTACCTGTGCTGCTGGCTATCTGCCATCTGCCGTACAGATTTTTAGGGGTTTTTAAAACTGGATTAATTAATTCAAACTGTTGAAATCTTTCTATCTTATGAGTGATGCATCTACCTGTGAAAATTTTAAAGTTTCGAATTAATTTAATATAAATTCAAGTGGTCAAAATTGAAAGGTTTCTAAATTAATTTTAATACATTTATTTTTGGAAGACTTTTGACCACTTAACTTTATACTAAATTAATTCGAAACTTTAAAATTTTCACAGGTAGATGCATCACTAGTAAGGTAGAAGGATTTCAACAGTTTGGATTCGTCGTTCGAAGTTAATCCGATAGATTTTAGAGTTAAGAGTACAAATGAACTTGATACTCCTAAGAGCATCCTAGTTTTACTCTATATATAAAACAAAAGAGTTCAACTTGGAGTAGTGTCTTGAGCATTTTTATTCTTGGTTTTATTGATCAGAGACTGAGGAACATGATTAAATGGCAGTCAGTTATCCCCATATGTTTTCAAAAACCAATTATTACTGTATAATTTTGTGGTATATTTTACATTAAAATATTATGAGTATCATAAATTAATTTCCATATTTTTTATAATAATTGTATATGACTGACCTCTATTTTTTTTCAAAGGAAAAACAAATTTTATTGCGTAATATGTACAACTTAGATACTTATAGTATTTTATCTTCCTTTTTTTCTAAAAAAATGAGCAGCTCACCAGTTACTACTCTTTTCACATGTCTTTCTCTCACAGCTTAGTGACTATCTAATTCTTTCTCACAACACTCTCATAAAAAAAAATGAAATTTCTCCTTATATATTTCTTACTCCCATTACTTAAAAATCTGACTTCACTTCTGATATTCATAGACTTACCTTGTTGATAGAGAAAAAAAAGAAGAGAAGTAGAAAAGAATTTTCAATCATTGATCTGTTCAGCATCTTGTCACGCAGTTAAGCCCGTTTTAAAATCCCATCAATTGAAATCGTTTTTTTTGTCACTTCTTTACTTTTGATTAGCCACAAGCCACAAATTCTATTTCCAATTCTATTTTATATTTTTTTTCCTCCGTATTCTGATCATATAAGTTTTAGTATCGTACTCGTGCATTGCAACAAAATATGTTATAAGAGAAATTAATTCTATACAAAAATGACTGATAACATTAAAGAATGACATATTAAATAACATCTACATATAAATAATATTCCTTAAACTACCTAATTAATAATAACATATTAAATGACATATATATTTTTTTTATCTATTTGACATATTTTTCATAAAAAAATCTCATACAAAATGACATATTAAATGATAAATGACATTTCTTAACAGATATAACAAGAATATAAAAAAATTAAGATATAACCAATCAATTAAAAATTCCTTAAATGATATTTAAAAAATAGTAATTAATCATGATCAATAAGAAAAATGACACAATTTGAATATGAAGAGTATGTGTCTAAATAAATTTAGACTTCTACACGTAAAAACATCAAATGAATGCATAGAATCAGAATATTTGATCGAAAGACTAATATTCAATCTAAAATTTTATCTTTTAATTAAAGTTGTTGGTGGTTCATGACATCTACATGGTTATTATAAGAATCGAGTAACGTAATTGAATATAATGGGCTAATGAGGCCTCGTTTCAGAGTTGAAATGGTTTGAAACATATGAAATATAGATATTTTGAGCTTTTCTATTCAAAGTATTTGCAAATTTAAACTAATTAATTTAATTACATAGAATATATGCATGAACTGGTATGCTTTAAAATTTTGAATTTATAGTTTCAAGAGAGTTTGTATTAACTTTTAACAAATGATACATGTACAAAATGATACCTGCACAAAGAGAGTTTGTATTAACTTTTAACAAATTACATAGAATGGGAACTGAGGATCATTAACCTACCTGCACAAAATGATTCTCTCCTCACAAAATGGCTTTGGGAATTAGAACATAAACCAACGAAGCTATGGGCGGCAACTCTTCACAAACTTTATGGAAAATCTCAAGTATCGCAGTTACTAGTCTATGCGGGAGATTCATCTTTTCTGAAGGTACTCACTACTTGATTCCCTTTCATAAATGTTCGATGGAAACATCAAATGGCCTATTATGGCGGTGATCAACAACATATATCTTCACTTGCGCGTCAGCATACATAACCATCAATTAGAGGGGAATACTCTCCTCCGATTATCAATTCCTATGGAAAATTCGTGCCCGATAAAGGTTCGTATCTTCATATGGCTCATGAGGGGTAATAAAATTTTAACTCAAGAGGCCCTTAAGTTTCAGGAATGTATGGTCCAAACGAGATGCCACCTATGCAATTCTTCTTTAACAGAAACCACCAACCATATCATGTGGTCTTGTCCTTACGCAAGACTTTTTTGGCGGGGTTTTTTCGCATACTATAACATTGAGTTTCAGAATGACCCCAATTTTCAAGAAAGTTGGAATTTAACGCAACCAGATGCATCAAGGAGAATTAGTGAGTTGTCTAATGTCCTGTGGATAGCAGGAGCATGAGCATTATGGCGGGAGAGAAACATAAGGTTCTTCTCGGATAAGCGTAAATTGACGATTATGTTAATAAATGATACGACACTCAATATAGCTTTCTGGTTATAGAGTGGATGATTATAGGAAATGGGGTATTATTGGCCACGAGGGGCCTTTTGCGCCCTTTTAGTAGCAATTAGGACTAGCTAGTTTTCCTCTTATTTTCAGAGCAATGTTGGCTATATATCTGGGCTGATTTGGCTTGTCCACTATTTTGTATATAACTTTTTTTTATTAATATCAATCTGATGTGGCGCTTCGCCCCCCCAACCTTTAAAAAAAAAAAAAAAAAAAAAAAAAAAAAAAAAAAAAAAAAAAAAACAAATGCACTTGTCCCTACAATATATGTACATACAGTCTAGAAATTTATACGAAATTCACAGTATGATGTAAATAAAGACACATGAAATTGGAAAACATATAGTCCATATATATCTTCTAAGACAAATAATCAATGCGACAATGTTCAAAGTTGGATAGAATAGGAAATGGGAAACAGCAGATCAATGTATAGGTATTACAGCTCGAAAATTTATACTCTGATCCCGAGCAGAAGTAATTCCTAATGTAATACTGTTGTTAATAAATGAGCCTAAAGGCCTTTTAACCAAAAATAAAATCTAAGGATAATTGTTAGTATACCTGTTTCAAACATTCTAAATTATTTATTTTCTCATCAAAATATTCAAGTTTCTTATCTCCATATTTTAAATTATAACACTTTCCTAATTTTTCATGAAAACAATGATATCTCTTCTCCCCATTTTAAATTAAAATAATTTTCTATTTCCCATGAAAACACTAAAATATCTCATTTCTTCATTTTAAATTAAAATATTTTTGTATTTTCTTTATGTTAATTAAATCTGGAAATTTTAAATATAATTAATCATTTTTCTTAGAATTTCAAAACTCATCAGTCATCACTTATTAGAATTTCAATTCAAATTTTCCTTTTTAATTTTTTTTGTTGCAAGAATCACATATTTCAAATTGGATAGTTTTCGGTGGAATAAGTTCTTAGTGCTGGATTTTCTTTTTAGATTAGTGATGGATTGATTATTTGTTGAAAATAAAAAAAACTACATCTTAAATAGAAATTTAAAATACAGGTTTCAATTAGAAAGTAATATTAAAATACATTTTCAATCAGAAACTACATCTTATATAGGAGCATAGTTTTATTTTAAGTACGAAAATAAGAAATTTGAGTGTTTTGATGGAGAAATAGGGAATTATTTTAATTTAAAATGGAAAAAATAAGAAATTGGAGTATTTTGATGAGAGAAATAGAAAAGTATTTTACTTAAAAATGGAAAAAAAGAAGAAAAAAGAAGAAGGGTATTTTGATGATTAAAACGGGCCGAAATATCTGGATTGGTGAATCTTATAAATATCTGGATTGGTGAATCTTATAAAGGGGCCAGATCTGTATGGGCTTTGTGTATTGGTCATTGAATGAAGCATCCGGCCGAGCGAGTCGTTTTCACTTTTCACTTTTCAGTGTTGAAACTTTTATTCTGAATAAAAATAAATAAAAAAAGAGAAGAGAAGAGAAGAGATTAGAATTTAGAAAGTTGTGCGGAAGAAAAACGCACAAGGTGGTCGGGTCGGTTGCTGCCTGAGATTCACGCAACGCTGAATCCACCATCTTACACGTGTACGTTTATCTTTAACCGAGCGCTCCATGAAAGTTCAATCCGACGGTGGAAAAGATTAGCGTCTCCTTTAAGCTAAGCGCGCCTAAATTAGGGGTCGCGTACTCGCGTGGCGTGGATTGAAAGCCCGAAACTCTTCTAATCTCTCTTTCTATTTATATTATATATACTCTGTAATCTTCTCTCGATCACAACATATCAACAGCAAGCAATAGTGAGAGATCGATTCCACCAGTTCAAATTTGAAGTCGAAGCAAGCTTGGGAGTAGGGAGTAGGGAGTAGGGACTAGGGAGAAGCAATTACAATTTACAATTTACAATTTACAATGGTGTGTGAGTGAGTGTGACTGACTGTTGTTCTATCATTTGTAATTGCAAGTCTTTTGTTTAATTATGTTAATGAGTTTTGGGAATTTGTCGCAGGCTCTTCCAAATCAGCAAACCGTGGAATACCCCAGCTTTAAGCTCGTGCTTGTAGGAGATGGTGGAACAGGTAATTAACCTCCCCACATTTTACTTGATTCCTGTTTCTCTCATATAGCTATACCTAGGCTTTACATCGAGTTTCCTTTTCAACTTCATCTCATCTGAAATATAATATCAACAGGAAAGACTACATTTGTCAAGCGCCATCTCACTGGCGAATTTGAGAAGAAATATGAACGTCAGTATTTCTTCCTTGCGTTTCTTTCATTTCTTTCATTTTCTTTTCCATTTCAAGTAGATATTCAAATTTTTATCCTGCATTAATAATTCTTACAGCTACAATTGGAGTTGAGGTGCATCCCTTGGATTTTCACACAAATTGTGGGAAGATTCGGTTCTATTGCTGGGATACTGCTGGCCAAGAGAAATTTGGGGGCCTCCGTGATGGATACTAGTGAGTATCAACAGCGTTCAATGCTTGTTCTATAATTTTATAATCTATTGAAATTGATCATATTATATATATATATATCTCTATATATATAGAGGTTGGCTAATATACCAACGTTGGTATAGAGCAGTTCATTATACCAAGTGGATTTTGTGATTTTGAAGTTCAAATAGCCGATCCGAACTGCTCAAAATGTTCTCCATATTGAAATGTGCTTGAGACCAAATTTTATATTTTTTTGAATTTTTTTACTATTTATTAAGCCACTTTGAAAATCGCTGATCCACTGTGAACAGTAAAAACAGTAAAAATTTTTGGACCATCGAATCAACAATTTTCAAAGTGGCTTATTAAATAGTAAAAAAATTCCAAAAAATGTAAAATTTGGTGTCCAAGCACATTTCACTATGGAGAACATTTTGAGCAGTTTGGATCGGCTATTTGAACTTCAAAATCCCAAAATCCACTTGGTATAACGAAATGCTCTATACCAACGTTGGTATATTAGCCAACCTCTATATATATATATATATAGAGGAGGGATCCAATTACACTCTTTTTTTTGACACATCATGACACCGTTTTTTTTATAGGTTAATTTTGCGATTTCAAAATCCAAATAGTCGATCCAAACCGTTCAACATGATTGATATACTAAAATGTGCTTGGAGATCAAATTTTACATTTTTTTGAATTTTTTTACTATTTATTAAGATGGTTACAAAATCGCTGTTTTTCAATGGTCCGAAAACAACGATTTTGTAACCATCTTAATAAATAGTAAAAAAATTCCAAAAAATGTAAAATTTGATCTCCAAGCACATTTTAGTATATCAATCATGTTGAACGGTTTGGATCGACTATTTGGACTTCTAAAATGGTAGGTGTCAAAATGTGTCAAAAAAAAAGGTGTAACTTGATCCCTCCTCATATATATATATATATATATATATATCTATTTTAAATTTTGTGAACATACATTATAATTACTCCTTAAGTTTATCCAACCAACAGCAAATATGCAATGTTACTCTGACATGGGTTACAACATCTGATGCATAAGATTTGAACTCTGCTAATTTAATTACATAACCAGTAGTCGCTTCTCTATCTGAGAAGTTTTGAACCAGCTTGAGCATATTCTAAGTAAATTTGAAGTTCCAGGTAAACTAATAACAAAAATTGATTACATTCTCTATACATTCAGTGGTCTCTTGCCTTCTAGTATTTCCAACTTCATGTGCTCATTTCTTCATAATGTACAGGGATTGCCATCTTTTCTTGGATGTCCTTTTTTTTTTTTCCTCCTTTTGGGAAATAGCCTTAGATGTCCACCTGCTTTCAGTAGAGTAAACTGCAAATTTAAAAAGCAGAAACTAGTCCATTTGAAGTAAATCTCAAGAGGACACACAACTTCTTTAACCAGAATTTATGATAATTATTATCCAAGTCCATCTGAAATAATCAATAATTTTATTATGATTACTTATCTTTCTACCTTATGTTGTATCAGCATTCATGGCCAGTGTGCAATCATCATGTTTGATGTCACTGCAAGGCTGACATACAAGAATGTTCCAACATGGCACAGAGACATTTGCCGGTTAGTTCTTCTCACTTTGATACTATTATATATCATCGAATCCTTGCAAATGTTTCGATGATGAAGTTGCAATGTACTTGTATGATTCCAACGAGCATTACCTTGGTGAAGAAAAAGTAAAAAATAAAAAATAAAATGGATGTTTTGCCCTCAATTCAAGAATTTTGACATGGATGTATTCATTATATCTTATTATGAGAATAAATACAAGTGACTTATCTCCCTTGTAATTGAATTGTTTTTCTTTCTAACTTATCTTCTCTTGTTATCTGTTGCATTTCTCTGAAAGCCTAGACCTGGTCATCCCGTTTAATGTTTAAAATATAAAATAAAGGTGTTTCTGTATGGTCAAATAGGAGAGCTGGTTTGACATTTATACATCCCTTTCTGTTTGTTTTGCTACAGAGTATGCGAGAACATACCAATTGTACTGTGTGGTAACAAAGTCGATGTGAAAAATCGTCAAGTGAAGGCTAAGATGGTAACCTTCCATAGAAAAAAGAACCTGCAGTACTATGAAATCTCAGCCAAGAGCAACTACAACTTTGAGAAGCCTTTTCTCTACTTAGCCAGGAAGCTTGCTGGGTGAGTACATAAAATTGCATTCTTTGTCATTGTATAAATTTCAATTTTAGATTGAGCAATTGAGCTCTAATTTAGGAATTTCATATTTGTCTTTTTGTAGGGATATGAGTCTTCATTTTGTTGAATCACCAGCACTTGCTCCCCCTGAGGTTCCAATCGACCTTGAAGCACAAAAACGGTATGTCAAATCCCCTATTCCTCTCTCTCTCTCTCTCTCTGTCACACCCATGGGGGACCCATCAGCACACTCTCTCACAGGAAAAAACACAAAATTGAAACACTTCTCTCTGTCCCCGCCCCCCCTCAAACACACAGACAGCACATGCGAAATTTGAAACTAAGTATGGAAAAATAAATAAATATATATGGTTTTTGTGCAGGCTTGAAGCTGAGATGGCAGCTGCGGCAGCACAGCCTCTTCCTGACGATGATGAGGAAATATTCTGAGAGCATTGCAAAGTTATAATGATTAGCTGTTTACCGTTGTTCTATCATTTGTTATAGAGTACCTCTGATAATTGTTTGAAAGAATGATTGAACAATGCTAGTTGCACGTTGGACGAATACTTTCGGTGTCAAATATGTTATTTTCCTTCTAGTTTGATTAAAAGAAGAATGTTTTCCGTTGAAAATTCAAGCTAGGAGGGTTATCGTCTTGGATGAATCAAAATAAAAAGCTCTAAACCAAATACATAATAAAATGGAACTTCTTATGTATAGTTTGTCAGTATCTTTTGAACTAATTGCAGACAATCTAGTATATGTTAATTGTGTACTTGTGGATTCGAAAGATGTTGAGAAAAGCCTAGTAATTAATTCAAATGGTCAATTGTCTACAACCACAATACAAAACTACATATCTATTGAGGTTTAATTGCGAATTGTTTGATTGTGATAGGTTCATTCACATGCATGTTCTAGAAAAATCAGTGTTCAGCTGTAATATATAGATAAGTAAACGTAAGCTACATCAAACAAAACATAAAAACATGGATACCGTAAAAATTTCCTGCTGTAAGTATCTTATTCCAAATTCAAAGCGAACTCACGTCACATACTGACACATTATAAAGAACACTAAAAGTTTTGATAAATTCTTCCCGAAACAGCAACAAGCACTTAACCTTAGCAGCAAGCAGCAAGCAGCAAGCACCAGGTGGTAGTGTTCTCAACTTTTATTATTGCCTGGAGGACTGTTTTTCGCATTTGGACCAGATTTTATCCTCTTATCCATGCACCAGCAATCTTGCCGGTCAAGAAACTTGTCCCCACCGAGGCATGTGTCCCACTTGTACTGAGGATCGATGCAGCTTCAAAATTTGTTGTTTTTCATTCTAACATGGAAGCTTCAGTTATGATTCTGGTGTTAATTTAGGGGGTTAAACCAAAATTTGGCGACTATATTAAGAAAGCCGTCATTTATGGTTAAAGTTTGAATATCTTGAGTGTTGTTGAATGAGTTTCCAATCCATGGAATAAAAGAAATAAGAAATTTATTTTAAATATCAAATTCCATCTCATCTGGGCACAATGGAAGATGTAAGGGTAGAATCGTCAAAATAATTATAAATTGGGTGTTAAATAAGATTTAGCTCCCATGTATTTTATAATTAAAGCTTCCGGAATAGTTTTTTATTTTTCCTCTATACAAGTACCAGTTAAATTTTCTGTTGCAATTTTCAGTCCTTCAAAATAAATATTGAATAACATTTGAGATATATAGCCCCAATCTATCTTTGTTGTGAAATTCTTAATCTAGGGGAATGTGAATTAATCTCTCTCAAATAGTTTCAATACATGCTCATTTCAAAACTTCAAAAATGCAATGATCTTTAGCAGTAAAGAAGAACTACAACTTTTAATTTGTGAAATGGATAGCTGGCGTGCTGGGATGTTTGGTTTCTGGTACAAATAAATTTTTAAGGATATGGGTAGCTTCAAAATTTGTAACGAACTGTTCAGGTGCTGTTATTTTTAATGAGATACATCAAGGAATGTGAAGTTATGGTTCAGAAGAAGTGTGTTAAATACTTTCTTACACTGGACAACAAAAAAAAGATATATATAAGGAATGAATAGCTTAGAAAATCGATAAGAAACAAAATTTATTTACTCACCAAAAGAATAGCAAGGAGGAAGCGCACCATGACAAATTTAAATTAAATTTTGGATTACATAGAAAATAATTATTAACTTAAAATATAAAAATTGAAAATATAAACAAATATAAGATATCTTACATTTTTGGCAGCAGCCAACACCTACTGTAATGGTATGATCATGATCATGATCCAATCTTACTGTAGCACATAGGTGTGTTGTTTAAAGAATAGTCAATGTGGGACTAACAAATATGAGAGATCCTGATCTGAATGTAAAGCCTTTGGTTTCTAATTGGCTGAATTTGAGTTTGAAGGGTCACAATATATCAGATAAAATGTTTAATTATTGTTAGTTTAGACAGGTATAATATTTTTGTTGTTGTTGTTGTATTGAGTTAGAATAGAACGTAACCAATTAGTGAATTAAACTTCACTTGAAGGTGAAAATTTAAACTCAAATTGCTCTTAATATACAACTCAGCATTAGAAGAAACCAAAAAATAAAGAAAAAGGAAATGTAAAGTTTTATTATTAATTAAAATAAAAAAATAGTATTACCTTGAAAGGGGGGCATGAATCGTTGTGACCCTAAATTTAGGTATGGTGAGCACAACTTCAAAAGTATATCGGATTGGCTTCAAACGATGAATCCAAACCGTTGAAATCCATATACTTCATGAGTGATGCATGTACACACAAAATTTTGAAAATTTAGAATTCATTTGCTATAAGGTCAAGCGGTCAAAGAAATGACTCTATTATAAGTTATTTTATAAGTTGTTTTATATATTTATTTTTTCATAATTTCTTGGACCGTTTGATCTTGTAGCAAATAAATTCGAAACTTTCAAAATTTTGCATGTACATGCATCATTCATGAAGTATATGAATTTTAACGGTTTAAATTTGTCGTTTAAAGTCGACCCAATATACTTTTGAAATTGTGCTTACCAAATCCTCTTGATGAGCACATCACACCTAGCTTTGTTCATATATAATATATCCCATGGTGCCCATTATTTCTCTAATCTTCTTATCTAAAATTCCACTGAATCTATCTACTAATAACTTGCCATTTAAGGAACCAAATAAAGCCAATGTACGTACCTTACAAAAAAAAATGACCTCCAATTTTGAAATTAAAACCCTCTCCATTTTAATAAAAATAGTTAAATATACTTGTTGTTGCCAGAGACTTTGGTACAAAAAATTGGAGAAAATTCAGTACATAACCTTGTAATAAATTCACATCCTCAGTCTCATCTTCCATTCAAGCAAGTTCCATCCTTCATTTGAAAAAAAAAAAAAAAACTTGTCAACCCCATCAACATCAAATATCGTTCAATTAAACAAAGTCTGATATGGGATCAATGAGCAAAGTGATATCAGCACCAGATATAGAGCTGCAAAATAATTGTAAAAAACAGAAGATGTGTGTGTGTTCTCCTACCAACCATCCAGGCTCCTTCAGATGTAGTCTCCACAGAGCGAGGTATGTCTATTTTAAGAAACAGTGGTGCCAAAAAGACAAAAGGGGAGAAAAACCCGGTGCACAAGGCACTGATGGTGGCGGTAAAGCCTCCGAGTAGCGACAAAGCACGTTTCGGTAATTTCCAGCTGCAAGCAAACCCGGTCGTGTCATGTGCACAGAAAATCTTTGAGTGAGACAATTAATTTTGAGTAGTAATAAGTTAATTTATAGATAGTGAGACAATAATATGTGGAACGTACATGGTGCAATATGTGTGTATATATGGATAGTGTACATGTATTGCTGTATGCCTGTGGCTGTATGTATGACCTTTTATGATAGCTGGAGGAGCATTGAGCCCCTTCCTTTCCTCAGACCTCAAACAATTATCTTTCAAGTTTCAAGTGAACAGTATTATTGGCTATTGCTTGTGAAAATGTGAACTACTGATTTTTAACAAACAATTATCTTCCAAAAGTAAATTAATTAAAAGCAGTACGTCAATTTAAATTAAATGTAAATATGAATTGTTATCGCAAGCAATGTTTTTTTTTTTTGACTGAAATGGAGGTCTAGCCTCTATTTGATTGAAGAATGAAGTGTTACATGAGGGATGTTACAATTCATTGCTAAAATAAAAGAAATTTAAAGAAAAGAAAAAGAAACGAAATAAAATAAAGATACAAGCCATGCACTGTTAAAATTCCTGAGTTAGGATGTTTGTAACAGTAACTGGCTAGGTGTAAAGTTACAGTAAACAATTATTTTGGCTTCCTCCTATCCAGTTGTCGCCATTGAGCTGAATTTCCATTGTTCTTTGATTTGGCTCAGCAGCTCGTCAATATCGTTCTGGCCTTCTCTAAATGTTCTGGCACACCTTTCTCTCCATATTATAAAATTTGCGATGAGAAACAGTGATCTTTCCCGCTTGGAGAACATTGAACTGATTAGCGGGTGCTCAGCCAAGCTATAATCCGGTTTTCTTATTTGATATTCTGCTGCCATTCTTGAATAGATTTGCTGTGACACCTCACAAAGCAAAAATAGATGCCTCACTGTTTCCTCATTATTTTTGCACATGATGCATCTATTAATCATTATCATGCCCCTGCGCTTGAGATTATCGATAGTGAGTATTCTGTTTAGTATCATAATCCACGCGAATACCTTAAATATGGGTGGTGCTTTAATTTTCCAAAGCCGATTGAGGTTGCTATGTGGTTCCTTCTTGATTTCCCTATACGCTGTTTTAACCGTGTATACCCCTGTTTCTGTCCACCTCCATTTCGCTCCATCTGTGGCAGTTGTAAGTGTTGTCTGTCCCAGCCCTGTGCTGATTTTCTGTAGCTGTTCTGCCGCTGCCATTGATAACGACTGTCTAAGGTTTTGTATTTCTGAGCTAATGACTTCTTGCAAGGTTTGAGTGTCCCTCTGTGCGTGTGAGTATAGCTCCGAGAACCTGATTCTGATTACACCCATTCCCCAATCATGGTGCTAGAAGCTAATTGTTGTCCCATTTCCAATTATTCTTAGTATGGCCATCTCCCAGAGGTCTTTTGTTTCCGCTATGAATCTTGTCAGTGGCACTGGTATTCCATCTCTTGTTAGATCCATATGTTGCAGTAATGGCTTTAATAGGTTTCTTTCCGGTTTGATCCACTTCCAAATCCATTTGAGTAGCAGAGCATTGTTAAAACTTCTCAAATCCATGACTCCCAGACCTCCCACCTCCTTGGGTTTGCAGACTAATTCCCAATTAACCAAGTTCATTTTCTTTTGCTAGCCCACCCCGTGCCATAAGAAATTTCTTCTTATTTTGTCTATCTCTTGAATTACCCACACCGGGATTTTAAAGCACGACATGTAGTATACCGGTAATGATGAAAGGACTCCATTAATGAGTACTAATCTACCTGCTATGGTTAATTGTTTGGCCGCCCATCCTGCAAGTCGTTTGTTGAATCTCTGTATCAGGGGTATGTATGCACTTCTATTCAGTTTCTTCGATGATAAAGGCAGTCCCAAGTATGTCATTGGCAACTTCCCCAATTTGCATCCTATATAGTCTGCCAGTTGTTGTCCCTGATGGTCATTGTCTCTTACCATAATGAATTCGGACTTGTGTAGGCTTATTGCTAAACCCGATATGTCTTGGAACACCATAAAAGCGATTTTAACAATATGTACTGCCCTAATTTCTAGTTTAATGAACAGTAGTGCATCATCTGCGTATAACAGACACGGTTTCATGTCTTCATACGGCAGTCTCCATGCTCCCGTGTGCACCAATTTCGAGAACCATCTAGTCTAATTTCGAGAACCATCAATGTTATCGACATATGAACGATTAAGAGGTGATTTACAATTCATCTCCTCTAATTTCTAATTTTGTTGGACCACGTCTTGGCCTTCAGCATTGTATCTCCTCTGAATCCATCAAACTCAAAAAGGGTCTCCACATTTTTCGTTGCCTTGAGAAATACCCCCTTTTCCGTTAAGGATTGATTATACTTTATATAGAGAGATGAGGACATGAACCCCATTTTGATTTTGTGCTTCAATTTATCAAATGGCTAGGCGAGGGAGAAAGGATCTTGGGCAGGACGGTCAGGATGACAGTCTGAACAATTTAAAAGGTCAGGCGTTGCAGGTGGGTCCCGTCCCGTCGAATTAATTCTGCCCTCCACTAATTAAGGGGCCGTTCGGCAACAAAGGATTAAGAGTGAAGGATTAAGAGTTTAAGGAGCGCTAAGGAACCAATGTTCGGTTGTCTTAATCCGCGGGTGAAGGATTAAGTGTTTAAGGAGGGGGTATAGGTGCCTTAAAGTTCGGGCAGGGGATTAAGATACTGGCAAAAGGAGGCTAAATGAGGTGTTCTTAATCCGCGCTAAGAAATTGGTGTTCGACGGGATTAAGCGGCTAAGGAAGCTAAATGAAGCGGATTAAGCCTTAAGGAGGCTTAATCCGCGCTTGCCAAACAGCCCCAAAAAATTCTTACAAACCAAAACATTCTTAAGAGTCTCATATTCAAAGCATTTTTTTTTTCCAATAACACATAAAGAAATATTTTAATTTTTCTTACAGCCACAAAAAATTCAACCTGAAAAATATTAATCCGGATTATTTGTTGCAGTCTTTCTAATAAATCAAATTATATAGTATTCTATCTCATTTCAAAGAAATATAAAAATATTTCTAATATTTTAATTCAAAAAATAAATAAATAATACCATTTTCTAATTAAATAAAAAAATTGTAATAAATTATTACAAAGTTGGAGTAAATACTTGTATTGGGACCAATTACAAATTAATCGGTTTCAGAGGCTGAAACCGATCACAATGCCATCGGTTCTAGGACCGCTCACTTTGTTATCGGTTTTGGAGTGTTCCAAACTGATGGCTTTGTGAGCAGTATCAGCCTCTTAAACCGATTAATTTGTAATCGGTTTGGGTAGATTTCAAATTTTTCTTAGAAATTGAATAGATTCTTAATTATTATTTTTTGGATGTTAATAAAAATTTCGGCATAATATGCATATTACCATAGTCTCACTCTATATTTATTTGCATTATCATATACTCTTGGTTTGTGGGACTTTATGCTCAATATGAGACTTTATTTGAATTCATAATATGCATACATATGCTCAATATGAGGCTTAAATTTTTTGTGGGACTTTTGAATTGCTTAATTTCCCAAATTAATTTTGTGTGAAACTTTGATTCTGTTTTCCATTTTAAATTATTTTATCACGCTGATCAGATATCACAAAAATACGGCGCCTTTGATATTTATTGAACATGACATGCTCCATTTTCGTTGATTGATTAGGTGATTTTGGATGTTAACAGGTGTCTTGGTTGTTGTAAATTTTAAATTTTAAATTTTAAATTCTAATTTTAAATTTTATTCTTGATTTGTTTGCTAATCAACGACTAAATAAATAAACATTTATTGAGTATGACTTGAACAACATGTACTGTTAACTTGTCCCCCAAATTCCTTTTTTTTTTTTTTTTTTTTTTATAGCAAAATGATTGAGATTCATGTCCACTAGAAGAATATAAATTATTATTATCGATTTGATATGACTCTTATTCAATGAAAAAGTTTATTGACAAAAATATAATTGTAATTATCTAACTACTACTTTGGAGAAAAATTCAATATATACAGTCTCTGCCAGATGTGAGCGATACATATCCAATATATTATTATTATTATTATTATTATTTTGGCAAATTGCCGGTAGGCTAGTAACATGGATACAATTCCATATAATCCAAAGTTGGATATCTATACATATCCAAAGAAGTTGGATATGCTTGTCTAGGAACTAACTCGGTGTTTTCACATCACCATCCATATCCTTTCAGCACCAATACTTAATTTTATTCAAAGTGCAAACCCAATTAAAAGAGTAAAATTAAATTTCCAAATCTCCGTATGTATAATTAAGTAATTTAATTTGTGACAGTATAAAACAACTGTTTATTTTTTAGCCTTTGCTATTGTACTTTTTTTTTTTTTTTTAACTTCAAAAAATAGTAAAAAAAAAAAAAAATACAAAATGAGCATTACAAGACTTTGTTCTAATATATATATTTCTACTAGTTGTAGTTACCTTAGCGATTGACTGTGAATATTGTTAAAAGGTTGTAAGCGGCAAATAAAATAATAAGCATCTTGTTTGAAACTTAAGCGGTGACAATTAATGTAATTAAAAGGCAAGGGCCCAAATGAAATGAGAGCTATTTTCTGTTGGTTGAGAAAAGAATGAAAAGAAGTAAGAAAGATGAAATGAATAAATTAAGATGGGCAGTTGAATGTTTATTGGTGAACCAAATAGAGAATAAGCAGAAATAACATGTGTCCTAACAACAAGGTACATACCTATCTATGTAATGTAATATAATCAATAATGATAAACATTCCTAAGAGCTTATTTATGGTTTCAGATTTGACAATTAATTTGAAGTTTACATATGGAATTATATTATTTGTCTAAATTTTCTCCAGAAGCAAACGGTTGAATAAAGAAATAAACTATAAGCTTAATCCTCAGTGACAGGCTGATGAGGTGGTAGGCTTCTCTTGCCACCGTTTATCCTTAAAAAAAAAGTGCTTAAATTTTTTTGTCCATTTTCTTTCTTTTTGAAGGAGATAGGCTTTTACAAGGGGCCAGTCAAAGCTATCTCTTGTTCCAAATTTTTTGTGAAAAAAATCCCGTTTGTGCTATAATTTATGGAAATAAATCTGTTGTTATTCCCAAGGAATAACGGGAACCTGTTAGTCTGATCCCAACACGTTGATCTTCTTTGAGATTTGTGCATGAAAAACTTGCTTCGTAGAGATTCGCATTTAGAAAAGTTTGAACAATTAAGATCGGAATAACATAATAACAGAAATATTTTATTTTTTTGGAAATAATAGCAGATTTATTTCCATAATTTATACTAAAATATAATTAAAATATTTATTAGTTAAATGTAATAAAACAAAAAATCGGATGTCCCCTTACCCTTAATGAATGAGGGGTTTTTTGGTCAACGAAAAATGAAAATGAAATTATCCCTATTCCCTCGTCGCCTGATCGGAAGGGGAATATACTTTTAACTTTTAAGAGAGAAAGAACAATTGATTCCACAGGATTTGAGAGATGCTAAGACGCTAACTTTTAAATGACATAACGGAAAAATTGAACATATTTTCGCAAAAAAAATAAAAAATAAATAAGATACCTCAAGTGCAACTAGTAAATCTGGACCGTTCCTTTAACCTCGCACGAATCTCAAAACGTACTCTCTCCAGTTTCCGTACGAAACTGTACGCACCAGATTGAGTTTGATCCTTCTAGAATTAATCTGGGCCGCCTGTTTATCTAAATTGAACCTTAGGGTTACAGGGTACCTGAGGGGATACGGACTCGTGTGTAGGTACAGTTTAAGAAAAATAAGTCTCTTCTTCTTTATTTTATTTAGATAGTGAGGCTGTGAGGGAGGGGGTTGTCCTAAATTCTCATATTTAAATTGAAGTTTCCTATAAAGATTTTTTATTTATTTAACTCTGTTCTTGTTGAATTTTGTTCCAATCAAGGGGTAACGGAGCTGGAAGCTTCTAATCTAAAGTGTGTTTCCATTTTCCAATTTCTTCATACAAGGACTTGACAAAAATAGAATTCAGATCTCCATTTAAAATAAATAAAGCGTTGAATAATTAAAAACAACATCTAAATACTAAATGGAACCGAATGAATGCATTAAAATGGTAACATCCTTCAGATCTAGCAAGAGATCAAGTGAGGTGCGTTATAAAACTAGCTATTATCCTCACTTGATCCAAATCCCTTCTTTATTTATTTACATAAATCTTAAATAAATTCGGAAAGACAAAAAAAAAAAAAAGCAAAGCAAAGTCGACAAATTTCTTCAAACCACCACAACCACAACCTAATTACGAACAGATCCGTTGCGCTTCACGTCAGAGGCAAGGCGAGAGGCTATGGCCGAGTGATACATGGCGTCATGATAGGTCTCCGTTTCTAACATCTTTTTGCGAAGCACTTTGGCCTTCTCTTCAGTGAACACTGCAAATCTCGGCTTCTCCACTAGCAGATCGGACGCCAGATCAACCTGAGACACGACGGAGGCGTCGATGTAGTCGGGCTGCGCTGACATTCCGAAGAGCGGGGCCCACCAGTTTGGGGATCTGGCGTTAGTAGCGCGATTGTCGGATCTTCCATTAGAGGTAGCTTGAGCGCGGACTGAGAAAGGTGCGCGGACGGAGAGGATGGTAGAAGACGCCATTAGAGAGAGAGAGAGAGAAAGAGCTGAAATTAATTTAGGGTTTGTAGTTTAGAGGAATGGATCAATGGGGAAAGGTGAGGAAGCAGGGTTATAATAAGCAAAGATGACAAGGGTTTCAAATCAATGGCACTTGTCATTAAATAGTTTGGAAAAAAAAGGTGAAATTTCTTATTTCTTATTAGACCAGGACCAGGACCAGGTATAATAATTTAAACATAGAGTCAGTACTGGGTTCCGACATATTGGGCCCCACCTATTCTATGGCTTATGGCTTTAGAAGAAAGCATCGTGTAGAACAGTTCTACGTAAAGGAGTATTGCGTCAAGAGTGGATGAGGTTCGGAGCGTACCTTATTGCGTGGCGATGACCTAGCAGTCTAGGCTCGTTACTGAACCCATCTTCTTGCGTATCCGACTCTGCTGCTTTTATTGAATAAAAGCAGGGTCCTGCTTTTACCATCCAAACCATTCAAAATTTTCCATTCACGTATCTCGATAAAGAAACTTTTTTATGCACAAATCTCAACGAATTTTAATGGTTGAGATGGTAAAAGCAGGTTCCTGCTTTTATGGAATAAAAGCAGCAGAGTCGGATTCTCTCTTCTTGCTATTACTGTTTTACGCTTTTACCCTAATTTTACCGTTTGGTATTTTTACGTGTATTCAACCGTTACAAAGTATATTAATTTCTATATACTTATTTCATGTATATTTCAACTTATTTCTTCATCTCACTCTTTCTTTTAATTAATTATTTAATTTTTATAAGCACGACCACTAAGCTGAATTCCAACTAAAGGTAACGAATTGAGCATTGAATATTGAATCAGAGGTAGATTAAGAATTTTTCAGGTAAGAAAATAACAAATTGGATTTAAATAGTTAATTAGATTCAAATTTATTAGCTAATTGAATATTAGATAAAAAATAATATCCTGATTTATATTTTTTAATACTCTTGACTTCTAAGTTTCAATACTCTTTAACTTCTGATACTAATTACCAATCATAATTCAATAAATTTATCTTAATTTTAACCCTAATTGAGCTCTAATTACAAATTAAAATTTCAAAAGGCAGCAAATAAAATTTCATAAGGAGACAAAGTTCGTTTGTACCTATAGATATGCAGTTGCCCCCCACAACCCTCACTGGATCGAGTGTGTATCCTCTGAGATATCTCATATTTTGCATGACCGATGTGTCCAGTGTGGCAGTGCATATTCGTGGATAGCGCAGGGAGCCAATATTATTTGAGCTTTGAGATTCATGCATAATGTATTTGAATGGTTGAGATTTTCTAAAGATTCACTAAAAAATATGAGATATCTCAGAGGATGCAAATTCTACTGGATTCGCCTTGCGTTGAATTATGTAAATTATCAATCGTAATTAAAATTATTAACAGAGAAAAAAGTTATAATGACTAATGCGCAAAATTAAAAAAATTAAAAATGGTCCTGAAAACTTTCCACTTATAAATTAAAATATATATAAACACCCATTTTTTTTACTTTTGATTTGTGGAGTTTACTTGACATGTTATTCCTTGATATGTAGGAAGGAAAGTTGTTTGTAAATAAAAATAGTTTGAAGGCGACTTATTATTGTCTCTTTGGTTTTTCAGTACGCTCCAAAGTCGAAAGTGTTTTTTTCGTTTTCGTGGAAACGGTGGGTGCATATCCTCTGCGGAGCTTCTAACTGTGGAGTTCGTGCGGTGCTTCTAAGTTCTAATTTTATCCGTTTGGATCAAATAAAATTTTGGTACGAATCTGAAAACAAAATTAATACTGCCCCTCTATTATTCCGAGCACTCATCAGTTGAGAGTAAATCTAAACCGTCCGCACTATAAAACTCCGCAGAGAATACTCACCCGTTGGGCTGGGAAATATTTTTGACGGTGGCGATGTGAGAGGCAATATTGTTGGTCTGCCGCGTTTGTACTATTCCGAATCTCCGATAAGCGACAAATAAGCATAGTCCATAGCGACGAGTGCGCATCCTCTGAGATATCTCAATTTTTGCGTGACCAACGTGTCCGGTGCCTATTCGGGGCATCGTAGGGGGCCAGTATTATTTGAGCTTTGAGATTCGTGCGAGTCGTATTTGAACGATTGAGATATTCCAAAAAGTCACGCAAAGTTTGAGATATCTCATAGGATGCGAATTCCCATAGCGACGGGTGCGTATCCTCTGAGATATCTCATTTTTTGCGTGACCGACGTGTCCGGTGCCTATTCGGGGGAACGTAGGGGGCCAATATTATTTGTGCTTTGAGATTCGTGTAGAAAGTATTTGAACGATTGAGATATTCCAAAAAGTCACGCAAAGTTTGAGATATCTCAGAGGATACGAATTCCATAGCGACGCGGACGGAAACGAAATAGCCTGCTTTGGCTGCATATGACTCCCAATGCTCCTAGCCTCCTACCCCGTTCAAATTATGGCACCACTTCAAATGCTCAAAATTGCTTCTGGTTTTCTACAATTATATGCAGCGGGTTCTGGACAGGATAAAATGCTCAAAATTGGTTTACTCAACCACCCGCTATTTGTTTGCTAACATAAAAATGTCCTTACGAGTTACGATATATATATATATTTTTTTTTATTGGGTTGAATTTGTAGAGACCGTCGACCGATTGACCGTTTATAACAGTACACGGTTTTCTCCTAAACTCGCCAAATCTTTGGAAACGTCGATATACGAATATTCTTTTATTTTTTAACCATAATTATAATTTATAACAAACAAAAGAATAGTCTTCCCGGAAAGCACCGCTTTTTTTTATTAATAAGAATATAAATAAAAAAAAATATCGGTTTTGGGAAAGAGTTTGGATAGATTTTGAAAATGGGAAAATCGTGATTTTTGACAACATCCTCTGGACGTGATTCTTGACGACGGCCAGATTAGCGAAACATAATTAGCGCTAAGTAAAGCATTTGAAAAAAATAATAATAAAACACTGTAGCTTGCCGTTATCGTTCATAACAGCCAGCTACAGTGTTATTTTTTTAATTTTTTTTAGTTCAATTCCGGAAAAAATCACTGTAGCTGGCCGTTATCGTTCATAACGGCTAGCTACAGTGGTTTTTTTTTTTAATTAGCGCTAATTATGTTTCGCTAATCTGGCCGTTGTCAAGAATCACGTCCAGAGGACATTGTCAAAAATCACGGCTTTCCCAGTTTTCAAAATCTACCCAAACCCTTCCCCAAAACCAATATTTTTTTATTTATATTCTTATTAATAAAAAAATTCGGCGGAAAGGAACCCTAAACAGTATTACAAATTTCGAATGATGTTTTATTCACCTTATTACACCACTTTTTTATATTTCTATTTCTAAATTTTAAAAATACATTTTTTACTAAATCAAAATATAAAAAATTAACAATAAAATTAAATCTATCAGAATTTATTAGATTTCTCATTTTATGAACTCTTCAACTTATACAAGATAAATTAAAATATCATAAATTTTTAGACCGCACAATATTAAAAAAAAAAATAAGCAAAAATAATAATCAGTTCATATTCGGTATTTGAATTTCTAATATGGGAAAAAGATAATTGCAACAAAAATTATAATTTTTTGTAACATAAAAAATGTATGGCATCAGAATTAATTGTTCCTCATATAACCATAACTTGCTATTAAACAATTAAAAAGCTAGATAATCCACACTACTAAGCTTTATTAGTAGACTGGTAAATTACCCACTCTTGATATGTAATCAAATCTATTAGTCATAGAAAGCTTTTATACATATAGCTGTATTTATCTTTTGAATTACTTGAAGTATAGATAGGGGTGCAAACAGAGAGGATAATGCTAATACTGTATCCGCATTCGTTTTTCAACGAGTGGATATGAACACGGATACGGATAGTAAACGGATATCAAAATTTAAAACCATATCCATCTAAAACAAATACGGATACGGAACGGAAAATCCACGAATACGGATTTGAATACGAATATAGAGCAGATAATTGTCGGATATTGAGTAATTCTACTAAATTTCATAATTTTAAATTACCTAATTTGAGTAACTAAATTGACACAAATTTAATGGATTTTTTAAGTATGCACAGTGACAATTATGCATGACTAATTGCTTATTGGTTCAGAGAACCAATTCATTATCCTAATAGATTATATGATTTTCCTATCCAAATTTTTTAACTTAAACGAATATGTATGTTTTTTAGGAACTTTGCAAGGGTGAAATGGATTGAAAGCTACTGAAAGATTAAATTTTTGGATCCGTATATATACGAATATCCGCTCCGTTTATATCTATCACACCCCGCGGCCAGGAGTAGTGACAGAGCCCCGCCGTAAGCATACAACTTCATGTATACTTACAAGGCAACTACAATTATACTCATCACATCACAAGACAAGACATAAAATAGGCATATATATAATAGTCCAAGTACAAAGTATCTGGTAAAAGTATAACATACAAAGGTATCTCATACCGATACCAACCGTAAGGTATGACCTAGGGTGCTATATCACAAAACAAAATATGCCCCTCTAGTCAAATAACCAAAATTATAACTACGGTAGTGGGTTGCTATCTACCAAGGCCTACTACTTGCGTGCCTCTCCAGAATCAACCGCATCGAAACCTGTAAAATAACCCAAAGGGTGGGGGTGAGAATATAATTCTCAGTGCGAATTTGCCACAATCGAGTTATTGGACTTGCAATCAGACTTCATGTTCAAAAATGAAATCCATACAAAAGCACATTAGCCATTCTATAACAATATATAAGTATATGCATATGCTCGACAACAAATAATCCAATGAAGCACAATCTGCGGAATTTCCAAGGTGAAGTTCAAACAAGCACATTTTTGGCCTAACTTATTTTATTATGGCTGGTAGCACTTACAGATGTTCCACCAAGCTGGACCCTTTATCAAACCCTCATCTGTAGGGTTACAGACACCTACAGATGTTCCACCGAGCTGGACCCTTTATCTGACACCCATCTGAAGTGCTTTGACTTAACCATTTACTAAGGTCTGGTTCCAAGTCATATAAAAAAAATTCACTTGAAATAATTCGAAATGCCGTAATATTCAATTGACCATCCAAATACATTACCACGTAGGGTAATGCCCCCGAGCCATAGACGTTACACACAAGTCACCCACAATCATAATCAATCACACACATATAGTCACCCACCCCTCGTCCCAACCGGTACTGAGACATAGTGAGGGCCATTCACCTAAGGCCAATAGGTTCCTGGGATCAAAGTCTGCTCGCCCAGCGGGTCAGACTTTGCAAATTCATTAAGGTCTGCTCGCCCAGCGGGTCAGACGTTACACATTCATTCACATAATTTCATAATCATCAATTTGTGGTGACTTCCAATCATAAACAAATCATAAGAGAACAATCAAGATGACAACCATACAAATATGCAAATCAACCATGTCCCACAATTTGGTTTTAACCAAATTGAGTTATGCAAACAATTCACACAATTCCAATTATGCAACAATCAAACATGCAATCCGTCCAAAAATGCAACAATCAAACATACAACATGTCAATCGAGAAAGAATTTAATTTCTGAAAATGAAACATCAAACAAGTCCAAGAACCCCGCACCTGATTATGAAAAGCGTATCGCGCCCCTATGGTTCGGACGTCTCAAAAGGTTCCGCAACCTCTTGCTCAACCGAGCCTACACCTATTTCAATCATACATAATTGATTTAATCTTTGTTCGACAATTGATATGCCTACTTGGGTTTTATTAGTTTATTTAGGATTTTCTTAACATAACTCCTATAGATTCACACAACCTATAACTTGGTTTGTAGAACCGTACACATTTGATCAATATATTCTGAAAAATACTGGTACAGAAGCTGCTGGTACGCCAGTTCGAACGACTATTTCTCAACATTTTTCCACATAGGATACCCTCAAAATTTTACACAACCTTGTCATATATGTTTACTAGCATCTCAGAAAGTTTCAAGTGAAAATAAGCAGTCTAGCCCCTGGTTTTAAATATTTTTCTCCAGCAGTCCGAAATTTTCCAGATTTTCGGTTTCCCCCAATTACACAAACCCTAGATTAACCAAAACCAAAATAAATTCCAGATTTTAAAAGAGAAAGAGGAATTTACCAACTAACTCCTTATTTATTTGATTAGATTAGATTAATCACAACCCTTCTCAAATTTTCAGATTTGAGTTTAACCCTAGGTAGAAAATCAAGGTTTAGCACAAATTGACAAGGGAATCACCAAACGAACAATGTAGAAGTTCAATGGAGATGGATTACTCACAATTTATACAAAAATTTCAGATTTTTAGCAAAACCCTAAGCATTGGAGATAAATTTCGGGTTTGAGAAAAGAGGAGAGAAAAAGGAGTACCAATGGCTATTATGGAGAGATAATCAAGCTTTTGCACTTCCTTCTTCAAGATTTTCAAGTTGTTGGGTGGATTTTCAAGGGAGAGGAGAGGATCTCCCTCTCTTTTTCTTTCTTTCGGAGGACCACAAAGGAGGAGAAGCAACACAGTGAAGGGACGGAGGGAGAGAGAGAAAGAGACTCAAAATATTTAATCTTACTTGTTCTTTCAGAGATGAAAACGTTGATAACGTTTTTCAAAACGTTACAACGTTTTATGCTTGTGAAAATACTGAGAAACGAACTGCCTAAAATGCCGAAATTATTGAAAACGTTACAACTTTTTACAAAACGTTATAACGTTTTAATTCTTTTCAAAATTCCAATCTGGCTGTTTTGAGTCGGTAAATTTCCAGTGAAGACCGTTGTGTAACGTTTGACAAAACGTTATAACGTTTTAGAAAGAAGAGTTCACAGAAATTTAAAAACGTTATAACGTTTTCTAAAACGTTGGAAACGTTTTTGATCACTTTCTGGATTTTTTTTTTTTTTTTTTTTTTTTAACGTGACAATATCCTCATGGAATAATCCGTATCCGTATCCGGATTTATTTTCCATATGTTAAAAATATCTGTATCCGTATCTGCAAGTATCCATATCCGTTTAATCTGAATACGGATAATAAGCGGATTCGGAGCGGATTATCTGTGGATAATCCAAATCCGTTTACACCCCTAAGTATAGATGGTTAATTTGTTTTTTTAGGGGGAATTTCATGTATACCCCTCAAAAACTTCCAAAATTTTGAAATTACGTATCCCTCTCCCCCAAAAAAAACTTTCAAAAACTTAGAAATTTATCTATCTATTGTCTTTTATATTAAAACTCATTTTAAATTTATAAAATACACATTATTAATTAACCTTTATTAAAAGTATAAAAAAAAATTGTAGCTTGTTTAAGAAAATACTTAATTTTGAAGTTTTGAGGAGTATAAATGAAATTCCCCCTTTTCTTATGGCCGTTGGAAATAAATGTCTAGTTGTTTTGTAATCTACTAGATTGTGTAAACTTTTTCTCATTCTATTTGTATGATAATACTAAGGTCCCATTTAACGAGGTTGCTTACCAGAAAAGACCGATAGCGAAATATACACAAGAAAACAAAGAGAAGAAAAATACAGGACAGTGACAGAGACAGTAGCAGTCCATATTAATTAATAGGCCCACAAAGAAGAGGAATGAAACCAAACTACAAAAGGGGAGCAATCACATTGATGCTGTAAACAAATTAAGCAACCAAAAGATGCTTGAATCCCAAGGTATCAAATATCAATCACCGGTTTTAGTTAAGAGGTTTGCGAAAACTATGTAGAGAGAATCTTTTGGAGATTCCTTTGGTCCTAATTAAACAAACAAAAAAGATTAAGAAGTTTGCGTTTGCAAAAATAAATAAATACATCAACCAATTCAGAAATAAATAAAAAAAAAAAAAAAAATTTCAATCATTCAAATTAATCAACACAAAGCTAAAGACATGGGTTCTGGAATTGGGATCATTGATCACCCAAGTTTCGCACACTGAAAATTATTGGAAAGAAAAACAAAATGACCATATTCCATGAAAGGACAAAAAAGATGGTTTGGAATTTAGGGTCGTGGAATTAAGGACTAAATAATAATATAAAGATGGTTAGGATTTTAGGGTCTTGGAAGGAGTATTGAAGTTGTAACTAAAAGTGAAAATGGAAAAAAATAGTAGATGATGTGTTTGAACTTTGAACTATTAGAGAGTCTAGCGAATACTTTAAACAAAAAAAACTTTATATACCTTTTCGAACCCAATAAAATTTCTTTTGTGTGATACAACTTAAAAAAATAAAGCGAAAAAACTTCTTCAACTTTTTAATTAAATAGAAAACTAATATTTGATCTACTTACTTAATATTATCCGTGTAAGAGATCACATATTAGAAATATGATTAAATGATCATTGTGGATATTTGAAGTTAAAAAGGTTAATTTTATCTTTATCTCAAAAAAATAACTTTCATAAATACTAATACATCATTTCACGTGTTGTAAATAAATTCGTATCAATAAAATTGTTAGTAGACATTAAAAGATACTAACTTAAAAAAAAAGAAGAACAATGACCATAGTAATAAGGATAGAGTTCAAATAAATGGTCATTAAGAATAGAGTCCAAATAATAAGTATGTCATGGAAACTTTTTCCCGCCAACTCTAATCTGTTTTACTCTTTGAGTGTCCATTTAGTTTGTGAAGGATCATATATATATCCCAAGTCCATACCAACTAGCTGTCACGACTTGATCAAACCAGTCTTTTGTCAGAAAACATGCATGCTCAGCCCAATCTATATATGTTCATTATTGGGTCTGAGGTTCATTTGTGTCCTGATTTTCTGTGTCACAACCGTTGGAACTACACAGCCCCTTTTTTAGTGCTTATAAGTTACTTATAACATAATTAATTTGTTCTAGATAGGTAATATATAATTATAGATATGATTGTGGGATTCATCAGAATTTGAATAATTGACACGATTAATTAATGGGGGCCCAAATTAATTAAGACAGATTGAGAGGAGAATGACATCACGGGATTCAATCGATCTCTTTCCCTCTTGCATGTTCTAATTGGATCTAAAACACAAATTTTACAAGGCTGCGAATTGGAAGAGCTAGGAGAAATCTACGAGTAAATGTTGAGGTGTCGTTTGGACTTTGGAGCTCGTGAACCCGAGACTATAATCTTTAGCAGATCTCATTTTATTGTCAAATATTTAATTGTTAGCATGTTGAGAGATAAAGCCAATATTTCATTTTGGTTGCATCCAAGATATATAGACACAGAGCAAACAAGCAACAGTACTAGAGCCTGGAGGCACCTTTGTACAAACTGATCGAAGCCTAATTACATATAACCAAAGTGCTACATTGAGATTGCTAATACTATCCTTCATTAATTCCACACACACACAAAAAAGAGAAAAAAAAAAAGCCCATCCATACTACCTTCAGTTTTTCCATTCCCCCCCTTCTTAATTTCCCCACAAAAATGGAATTCAAGAATGCCATCAGCAAAACCAGCTGCACTTGGTTTTTGCAGTGACAAACTTTTCTCCTTGCACATACACAGTTTGACCCAAAATCCTTTTATTCTTTCTTATATATTTAGATGCATTGCAAAGGCAGGTTTCTGTATTCATGACTCGGGTAGCTCTTTTCAAATGCAACTACACGGACACTATATCTTCTTGGTTGTTTTCCTCTGGATAGACCTGCAAATCAATTGTACCAACAATTTCATTTTTAGATTTTGTGACAAAATATATATATATATTCGTATATATGTTAGTTCTTTTTTGGGGGCATACCTGAAGTTGGAGGCGATCCCCATGGAAGCTGACATTTCGAACTTTGAGTTCTCCTCGGCTAGTTGTGAGCTCATCTAGTATCTCTGAATCACATTTATCCTCATCTCTGCTATCCACAGTTCCTATATCTGAACCCCTTTCCTGTGCATAACAAAGAAAGGTAACATCAACATTGACTATCAGACTTGAAAAAAGAAAAATAAAAATGATTCTGGCAGTGGAAACTTGCATCATATACCTTCCCCGTATACCCCTTTTTGCTCTATATAAACCATGTTTAGTCTCCCAGCACAATTCCGTTCATTATATTATTATATATTACTGGTTACCGCTTGGAAGTACTTTCACTCTTGCGCTCTTTTTCCCCCCCATCTCTCGTTTAAGGTCAATTACATATGAGAAAGAGATAATACTTTCAATTACCACCAATCTCATTAAACCTTTCAGTATGATGGGAAATCTTCTAATATTGTAAAGATAGATAGGTTACCACAATAGATGATCTCAAAAGATTGTACTTCTGATGTTCTCGAGGCATTCCTGGGATCTCTTCATACTCTGCCGCATCCAATTCATACAGGTAGCATGGGTCGAAGAATTTGGGCAACATATGCTGTCTTAGCACAACCAAAATGAAGAAAGGAAGTGGGAACAAAATGCCAGCTATTGGTATCCAAGTCACACCAAAACATAGCATGAGATAGACTAGTTGAAAGATTGTAAATGCGGCTATAACTTTGCAGGGCACTGACTCGACATATGATGCATGATCTCCTTCTAGGATCCTATCCAATTTGTCCAAAATATTTAATGAGAAATAATGAGGAGGGAAGTTAATAAGACCTTGAAAAGAACACTACCGTTTTCACTTCCAGGATTGATAGTACTAAAAATGTGACCTTAAATATTAAGCTCTATTGGGCATTCAGTGCTTAATCCCAGAATTGAAGCAAACAATTTTTCTTCAAAGTCAGTTCTTGTCCTCAAATAATTAAAATACTAATAAATAATATAATAGTCAAGTATAATATAGGAACAAAAGGTTAAAGGATTACTTGTAGCGGCGGCGAGGGGTAATAAAGAGAAGCAAGATTCTTTCCCAGAACTGGTTTCCAGGCAAACTATCAATTGCCATGTAGGCAAAGTAGCCCCACAAGACAGATGTCGGGATCTTCCTAATAATAGGCATGACACCAAGACAACAACCGACAAGAAGAGACTGCAGCAAGTTGCTTACTCTTTGCTCATTTACACGTACTGGCAGATTCGCCTCTATGTGCTTATCTGGATCGAATGCCAGTTCCTTTGTTTCGCCTCCTTGGTTGTCGCCTCTCATGACAGCATCTCTTAGGGGTTTTAATTCCCTGGAGGGTGATTCAAACTGAACAATGGAGGGATAATGATTTCAGATGCTAATTTATAAGAATACAAGATATGTAACTCCCCTTTTCACTCAAAAATAGATATGTAACTCCCTTTTTCTGTTAATTTATCCTGAATAAGGAGAAGATTATGCCTAATTTTAAGCAAATTTCTACCAGGTATTTTGCCGGTTTTATTGTACACGCAACTGGTTGTGGTTTATTTACTTACTTATTTGTTGTGTAAGATTACACCATATTTTTACATCATAGGGAAAAAAGTAATATGTTTGAGAAAGCTGTACCTCAATTTATGAGAGTTCTACAGGAGAGAGAAGCTACTTACAGTTTGTCCCTTCTCCATCTCAATGAAAACTTGTTGCATCTTGCCATAAACTTCCTCTCTGCTTGCACACTTCTTAATGGAATCTTTTGCACTCTGTACCATCTTCTTGTGCAGCAACTGAGCAAACATAATTGAAATCCAAACAAAAAAATGTTTAATTTCATTGCAGAGTTGAACAGAGAGGAAAAAAGTTGGGTTTTGTCACTTTCTATATGTTAACTGACAGCTAGTTACAATCTAAGGTTCAGCCAATGCCAAACTTGCTCATGCGTCAATTCAGTATTAATCATAAAAACATATATTATCCAAGTTATAATCACATTTAGTACAAAATAATAAAGTTTCTGCTAGTTGAAGCTGAACAGGTTTATTAGAAAGTTTCAGTACTGAACCAGTCTGGTGACATTTGAATAAAAACAAAAAGTTGTTGCAAGCAGCTTTGCTAATGCATCAGATCGCTAAAAATGGGCCTGTAAAAAGCCTCAAAATGCTGCTGAAATCCAAATTGAAATGTCTACAAATGGAATTCCTGAATCACATGCTAGATCATTGTTAAAAACAGTGGCTTATAAAAAAAATAGGGTTGGCTGTAAGAGTGTATTCAAACCCTTTAATTCCAAAAGATTAAAAAAAATGGAGTTGCCAATCCAAGTTTATAATATTAACCAAATAATTTTACTTCAATTTAGTTAATTTCAGTATAGATATCAGAGATAAAATTCTGAATTAGTAATCCTACCTGTCTATTGAGCACCGCAAGACTCTTTGTATGCATAGGAGACTGTGGTAATACACCATTTGAAGGTGGTATGCCGAGAAATCCACATATCAATACCTACACAATCAATTAGTTGCATTAGAGAAAGAAAAATGAAAGTATCACATTATCATGTAAGAAAACAAAGAAAACAGAATGGTACCATGAACCCGAGGATCAAGATGTCATAGTGGTAAGCTGAGGGGTTTTTGAGATTAAATTCCTTTTGCTGTGCCATCTGGGAAGCTACACTGTGGTCAAAGAAATACAGCCCTGCAACCATCAGTGCTGGTATTATAGCCGCAAATATGTATATTGGAGGGACTGACAGGAGATCCTGCATTTAATATTATATTCGTGACAGTTTACATTAGAATAGTAAAAATGGTTAATGTAAAAAATCAGGTTGCTTCTTGAGCCGCCACTCCCCACCCCCACCCCACAATACAAGAGTAACAAATGTATTTCTTCAATCATGATTTGTTTTTTTTGCACTAAAGTGCTGCTTATATGTTGTTCTGTAATTTAAATTTATAAAAATCTATGGTTTTTTTTTTCTTATATTTGTTTTTGTTTTTAATAAGCCCAGTTCTTGCCCAAGGTATGTCTCAGTCAGCTATGGTACTTGTAAGAAAAAGAAACAAAAACTGTGACAAATTCACTACCTTAGCTACAGTCCAATGTTGCAACGAACTTGCTTCCCATGGTAGAGGACTAAATATCCGTCTTGGTACACTGGCTGGTACGTTTTTTGGTACAGAATATGAGAGCGCAGTCCATACAAGCACCATCAGTGGTACACCATAATCAGCCACAAAGCTTCTTGACCAACCTACAGTAATATAAGTATGCATTCAATTGAGATAACAAACAAATTATTGCATCTATAACCGAAATTTACTGTATCTACAAACAGAATAAAGATTAGTACCATATCCATTACATTCTTTATATATGGAAGAAATTATAGCTAACATAACTATGAGAAAAGGAAAGAGTACTTGTATTTACCTGTTGCATATCGCCAGGCTCGGGCTCGCCTACTCTTTAAGGACGTGTATAATAGCCCAATTGCAAGAATGATCCCAAATAGTCCATTTGTGTAAAGCCAATGAAATTGGTACATGGGACTGTTTTCATCTTTCCCTTCAGGCACCTTAAATTCACTGACAATTCCCTAAAACAATACAGAAATTTTAATTAGTGTAAGATATTATTTACAATTGAAAGTGATATCAAACAGTGGTATGGAGTATATTATTCAATATATGTCAAAAACTAAACTGTACCTTAATTGCTTGTTGGAAAAACAGAACAGTGATTAGCATCCCAAAGAGTTCACCGGCAATTCTTGTAAATCTACTAATGATTGAAGAAGCATTGGAAATTGAAAGAAGAAACAGCATCAAAGCTGTCCATATACAAACCCTGTACACAAATTAAGAGAAATTAAGAATTTTTATTATTGAATATGTAAATAAAATAAGAGTTGATGTTTTTGTGCAAAACAAGAAATGAAGGCGAGCTTACTTCTTTTTTTCTGCACTAAATAATGGGCAGAAAGTAAATTAATTAGGTTATAGGTGATCATGACTCCTTTTGTCCATGTAGAAATACTAGCTTTACTTAAAAAGGGGTTAATAAGAGCTATTTGCTGGGGTTATTCCACAGTACACACACAAAATATCTATACGACAATTTGTCAAACACCTTGCAAACCCTCTAAAAAAATCAGCTGCACAAACATCTTGTGCACAACCATTGTTAGCAGCCGCTATACACGTACCTAACCAAATAGAAAGGGAGGACCAAACAATGGACCAACACAAGTTACACAACTGCATGTGCACTATGCATGCAAAGCAGTAGCAATTTACACCAAAGAATCATAGTCATTCATGAAACCACATTAAAATGAAAATCCAATATTGGAGAGCAAGAGAATGAATGCATTCAAGGAATACACAAGAGAACGTTAATTTCAAGTCGACCATGCCCACACCCTCAGGTGGTGAGGATAAAAAAAAATACTGTACAATTTTAATTTTATAAAGTTCAATATAAACAATCATTCAATCTCAGAAAGCCCAAATTCTCCTTTATCAAGCACAGACAGGAGAACCTACTCAGGAGGAACAACTGTACAAGAGAAAGAATCCCTCCTGAGCTTAGACTGGATTGGGCCTAGTTTCATATGGGCTTGATTATTAACACCATTCAACTCTCTTTGTACCACAATCTTCTAAGAGTAGTAAATCACTATTAAATATTCTGGGGCCTCCAGCAACCTTTATACTTGTTCCCTCTACCTGCTGTCTAACTTTGAACTTACAATCTCACTTTTCAAACACAAAATTAATCAATATCTGGTTATGAACATAAAAAACAAGATAGAAAAATTACCATCCAGCCCAAGCTAAGAAAAGGTGTTGGCCTATTCGCTCCTGGTCCTTGGCAAAACTGTAGAGGTAAGAGTACATGATAATAGTCGGCTCTGCTACTCCTACTATCATCATCGGCTGCCCTCCAATTATGGAATGTATCATGCCGCATATTGCTGTTGAAGCTAATGTCTCCACTGTACTCAAAGCTCCATCTAGAATACAAAATTATTAATTTCAATCAATTAAAACTTAGTTAGTTATATTAGTTCTTTTTTATTCATTCATTTTTAAAATATGTACTTAATAGAAAAGAAAAACAGAACAAGATCAATCTAGTGCAGTAGGTAGATACCAGTTTCTTTACTGAGTTGCTCTCCAAAGGCAATGACAGGAAGTGCCGAGGCAAAGAAGATGTAAGTAGTTGGTGCTAATATCCTTCATTTCATAACAAAATATAGCCTTTAAAATATATTTAGTTTGGATAAGAAATTAATTAATGTTTGGAAAATAAAATAGTAAATTAAATTACCTGAAGCCTGAAGGGCAGCCTCCCCACCAGTCTTGCCTATAGCAGCTCAATCTTCCTTTGAAATCTTTTGCAATACCACTGCCGAGTTTCAGTTTTCTAAGATCCATCCCTAAAAAAAAAAAAATATTGATTATATAGAAAATGTAATGAAATTCAAATTCTTAATCATAATTGTCTTAGCGAGAAGGAAAAACTTAGCAAGAAATAAATCAAATAACTACCTAGTTAGTTGAAAGTAAAATGCGGACTTAATTTTGTTCTAAATTGTCTCTAATGGGGCACTCTGGCGCGTATGAGCAAAATTTACCAAGCTTTGAATAGATTTTATGTTACTATGATTCTATCAAGTATGCATGTCACAAAATGAAGTTGAGATACAATATTGTAAGCAAATTAAAGATTGGACAGTTCAATATAATATTCAGTACAAAATCAGAGCATCAAGCTAGCAGCCAGCTAGCAAACGTAAGATCTTCAAACAGAAATTAAATCTTAAACATTAAATGCTTCAGATAGATATATGTAAATGGACATTAAATCTTGAGCTGGCAAGAAACTAATATATAAAACTTAGGTTCGTGACTGGACAGCTTATCAAAATTCAAATCGCACAATGCATGCTCGCATTCCAAAGTTAAGGCTGAACTGGCGATAATAAATGAAATAAAGAAACAGCGGAATTGAATCCAAATGTACACCATTAGCGTTCTCAAGAGAGAAAATGAGGATTTTAAGAAATATATATTTCGTTTCGTCGAAATTTACAACATATATCTTAAATATAATTGTGTAAGTTCCAAGAAAATGGAAGGTGATATTACCTTTAAGAGTACTACGATCGAGAAACCCTTAAAAGGAGGAAAGAAGAATAGATTTTATAGGCGGCGGTGGACCATAACAAAATTAAGATCGAAACGACCGAGGAAAAAACAAGACAAGAAATAAATGAGGAAAAGAAAGAGAGAGAGGGAGAAGAGGGAGGCCGAGGCTGGCTTTGGCTTGGCCTCCGTTGCACGCGCCTTCAAAATAAATAGCAACCACAACCCAACACCACCTTAAGTCCTTAACCCATTCGCTGATATTTCAGTTGGGACCACAACCACAATCCGTTTCGGCACGAATCTGAAAGCATTCCGTTAACGTTAATGCACCGAATTCTGGCCCATGTCTGTCTGATTATCTATCTGATACAATACGATACGCCGCAACGGCATTCAATATAGAATTTTTTTTATAAACCATAAAAAAAAAAAAAAAAAAATCAATTTTAGAAAACCAATATAATTTATTCGTTTTTTACAAAAGTTATAAAAAATCGTTCTGAACATTTTTTTAAAGCACAGTAGTTCTTTCACAGAAAATCCGAACGAGGATGGAGAACGGTTTGGGAGCTCTAGATCTTACCTCTCATAATTTAAGGGTAGGCATATTGACACCACAGAAATTTATATTAACACAACATCTTTAATAAAATTTAATGTAGAGACAATTTTGACCCTCTTTAAATGCTTTGCTAATTACCATATTTTTCTCTAATGTAATTAATATCTTGATCATGTATTAAATTATTTGATTTCTATAATTGCTAGATTTTTATTTCCATTTTTATTTTATTTTACATTGAGCTAATTATATCTTACTGCTTCTTTTTTTTTCATAAAACTATACAACTATAAACTTCACGAAAACCATCAATCAATTGAAATTTCAAGCACAAACATCAATTAATTTGCACTCAAACCAAATTAAGTCAAGGTATGTATTTAACTTTTTTTGTAATTTTTTATATTATGATAAAGTCACTTTAATTTTGATACTTATTATCTAAAAAAAAAGAAGACTATTGGATCTATTACATATCTCGCTTTAATTTTTAAACTTTATAATTTTTTTCATTTTGATACTTATTATCTATAGTCTATTTTAATTAAAATTGTTTATTGATGTTTTGTATTTCTTAATTGAATAGATGGATCAATCTCCTAATCAACTGGAAGAAAATCTTGAAAATCAAATTTTGAATGATGCAAATGAAAGCAATCAACTTCTTAGTGACAAAACAATTTTTTTTTATAGTAGATTGTGAAAAAAAATTGTGAAGTTGGATAAAACAAATCGATATACATAATAATGATGGATTTTAAAAATATAATATAATCATTCGTTGTTATAGTTCTCTTAAAAAAATCTGAAGTATTCAATTAATGAAAACAAGTAAAGAATATTTATTGCATTAATCTAACTTCTAAGGAAATAAATCATATAATAACATCAGAGAAACAAATTTTGATAAAATATAACTTTTAAGGAAAAAATAATGGGATAATAGAGGAAGAGAGAATCAGTTTTTAAAGGAATTAATTAATGAAGGGTAAAAATGTCTATATCATAAAATATATTGATAATGTTGTGTTAATAAAAAAAATTGTTGTTTTAATATCATCACCCATAATTTAATGATATTTCTAATATAATAATGTAAGGATATTATATTATTAAAATGAGCCCCACAAATTTTGACAAAATTGCTACTCCTTTCTTAGGTCATGATCCTTGAATTATTTTATTATTTTGTAAAGTTTAAATATGTTGGATCTGTTTATAAAAACGACACAGGTTAAATTATAGCTAATCAATTTGACTGTCTTGACAACTTATTTAATGATATAAAATTTTCAGCACTTCATAATTTTCGGTACTTGAAACATCAAATATTTTTTATGAGAAAATATAATTTAAACTGAGAGTAACAAAATTCGCAGGGGCGTTTTACATATTATATAATTTTATCTTTCAGTAGTGTTAGACTGTAAATTTGTAATAAAAACTCTGCTAAAGTCAAGACCTTACAACCAAGCGTAGGTCTCAAACCGTTGATTTTGTACAAATTCGCATTGGCAACTCGTTCTGGAATCTGAACAGGCAACACGCTGGCTACAGAGTTGTCGAAGGAAAACTTGAAAATTTGGTCAAAAACGAGTTGCCAACTCATTCTGTGGGTAAAAAAAATTCAAAACAAGTTGGCAACTCATTTTCTTTTATAGTTTTTGTAAAAAGTAAAAACCCGAATCAATCATATTGGTTATTTAAAATTGCTTTTTCTATTTATGTGTTATAAAAAAAATTCTTCAATATAAAACAAACAACATCGACAGTCATGAGTCATCGCATATTCGGATCCATAATATTCAGTGACGGATCTCGTGTAGGAAATGTGTACACTTGATTTATTGGGTTGACATACTAGAAAAATATCAGCTGCTATACGTGCAAAGTGAAACATGAGAATTGACTATATATATATAGAAAGATTAGGCGAGATAATTAATATTGAAATACTGAACTGGGAAGTGATAATTTATGAATTATTAGAAAAGAGAAAAGATGTTGGATTTGAAACATCTTTTCCAAATCTTCCTCAACAAGCAATATCTAGCTAGCTATTTTACACCAATATTAATAAGATATATGCCATATCTACCACCAACTAATTTAAAAATATTTATCAGGTTTCCTTTATGAAATTAAAAATATTCTACTGTTTTAAAATTCATAGTTTACTGCTTTACTATTTCTCAAATAATGGGGTCGTACATTTCGTTTTCCATGTCTGTATGTACTGGACAGTCAAAACTAGAGGTGCTACTTTTACCCGATTACTCGGATCCGATCCGGAACTGACTTGGATCTGAACCGGAACCGACCTGGATCCGATTAATTTGGATAGGGTATGGTTTAAAAAAAATAACCGGTTAAATGATGGGTACAGTTACAAAAGTAATAATTTAATATTCGACTTGGATCCGAACCAGAACTGATACTGTAATGGATATGATACAGGTCTGATTTAAATATCCGACTCATAACCGAACCTGACCCGATACTCGTATAAATACCCGATAGAATAATAATATCATTTCTTTATAATTATTTAATATAAAAACATATATTAATAATTATGAAAAGACAATCATTTATAGTATTTTTTAATTTCTTGAATGAAATTTATTGTTCTTTTCACACAAATCATTGAAATCAAATGTCACGTTCACATTTTGCCTATAAATTTTCAAAGCTAATTAATTTATTTTTTTTCTCTCTCTGTCTATCAAATATTTGTCTTTATGCATAAATCATTGAAATTTACTGCTCTCTTTGCTGATTGAAACAAATTAGTATTAATATTCTATTCATGAATTTTTGGAACCATAGAATGAAATCACTATCTCCAATATTTTACTTTTTAAAATTATCTCACATTCAATATTTTGGAGCAGATTTTAATTTATATTAGAATAAGGCTAGCGTGCTACCTGTAGCATAGTAATATGTCGTGCTACCTCTTCAAAAACTTATTGGTTATGTTTCAATGGCTAATCCAAACCGTTGAAACCAATCTACTACATAAGTGATATATTTACATGCCAAAATTTTAATGTTTTGAATTCATTTGGTATAAAGTCAAGCAGTAAAAAAAATAAGAATTATAAGTTAATTTTAATACATTCATTTTTCATTATTTTTTGACCGTTTGACTTTATACTAAATGAATGTAAAAAATTATAAATTTTATATGTAAATACATCACTCGAGAAGTAGATCGGTTTCAACAGTTTGAATTTGTTGTTTGAAGTTTATTCAATAGGTTTTTAAATAGGTAACACGACATGTCACTATGCTACAGGTAGCACGCCAGCCTTATTCTTTATATTATAATGATATTTCATGTGAGATGTTTAAGAAATTATAATTATATTTAAACGTAAAAGGTTTTTCAAATGCTTGTGTGTTGTGAAATGTACCCGCTTCAAATCCGGACCTGCCCCGGATCCAAACTGGACCCGATAATCCACAAACAAGTTATGGGTATCTATCTACCCGGAACCGAAAAACTGGACCTGAAATATCTACAGATAGATAGGTATCTGGATCCGTAACCGATCCGATTTAAAACTAACAAGTGTATGGATCGAAATTTGGACCCGAACATTTTTAGGGTACGGGTCCAAATACAACAGTATCCGGACCATACCCGACCCGATAGCACCTCTAGTCAAAACCAAAACCATCTTTTGTAAAAAGAAACAAAATAAAGTTGAAATGTTTCATTCATTACGTACTAAATGTGGAATTCCTAACAATTTCCACAACACATTTTAAAGAAGCCACAATTGACTGGAACAAGCAATACAAAAATTCAAAGAAAGAGATAAAACAAGTTAATTAATGGTTGTCCCAGCTCCAACGTTACACACAGTTATTATTTTTTAATAAAGAGTAATTGAGAGTCAAATTATTTAACTTGCAAAATATTTACAAATATTTTTTCGTTTGAATTTTAGACTTGCGAACTTTTAATATCAGCTTGATTCTCGGATATATATATATATATATATATATAGAGTACGGCTAACGCGCTTCCGGAAGTATATCGACGATATACTTCCGGCCTCTAAAACCTATTGAATCGGCTTTAAACGACAAATCCAAACCGTTAGATGTTCAATCTATATTAAAATGTGCTTGGAGACCAAATTTTACATTTTTTGGAATTTTTTTGCTATTTATTAAACCGGTCTGAAAACCGCTGTTTTCAATGCTCCAGAAATTTAATAAAAACAACGGTTTAATAAATAGCAAAAAAATTCCAAAAAATGTAAAATTTGGTCTCCAAGCACATTTTAATATAGATTGAACATCTAACGGTTTGGATTTGTCATTTAAAGCCGATTCGATAGGTTTTAAGAGGCCGGAAGTATATCGTCGATATACTTCCGGAAGGGCGTTAGCCGTACTCTATATATATATATATATATTATTTAGTTTTCTAAAGTAAAACTTTAATTAAAATTATTAATTTGGAAAATTATATTAGTAATGCAGAGTAATTTTTGTTTTGTACGTGGTGGTGGATAGTTCAGGAAAGGGAAACTGATGTTTAACTTTGATGATTTAAGTTCAAGCTCCTAAATTAATAAATTGTCACATCATATATTTTGATCATTCGGAGTGTGATTATAATATTATTATTGTATTTTTTTATCCGTCAACCTACGTTGCCAATAAAAACAAAAAAAACAAAATCAGTTACAAAGCTTAGTAACTAGTTATTTAATGACACACTTCTCTATAATTAACTTAATTTAATAACCATTCAAACATGTCGAATTAATCAACACAAATACATATCAAGTCATGTATTTATATTTAACCGGCGATAGTACCTGAGTCTCGATTATCTGTAGAACAAGTCACACATAATTCATGTAGTTTGAAATTCACAGGCGATTTTCAACTTCCACAACACACAATACCATCGCATCACAAATCAAATTTCAATATTAGATCCACTATCCCGTTAAATATGTCATGATAATCTAATACCCAATACCAATATTCAAATAAACCATGCAAATCAAAAACACAGATTATAAAGAAGTCTGATTATCTAATAAAAATCAATCTAGAAAATCCAAATTGAATTTCAACGATTATTCAGACTCAATGCGACGTGGCTGGAATTCCAATTGGACATACAATCGAATCGAATGATAATCAAAATCATAATTTTATCAAAGATTATTCTGGATTTATTGGGCTGTCTCTTGTTTTGATCATGGATTCATCGGAACCAAGGACAATAGGTTTTACATTTTTCTTTTGTCACAAAATTCAGATTTAAATAGAGGGGCAAAGGCATACAGTAAATGGAAAGCAAAAGAAAATGAAAATAATGGCCTGATTTCGGGACTCAATCAAAATGGAAAATTCTAATTTTATTCATTTTTCATCTAAAATTAAAGAGAGGAGCGGTGACGGTGACGGTGACGGTGACATAGTAAATGGAAAGCAATAATTTATTTTTATTTTTATTAACAATTGAAACAAATGCGGCCACCAGCAGATCCATGATTTAGAGAACTACATTTCTATATTTTTCTGTAACAGGTTTATAATGATTTGCTTATAAATAGCATACAATTATAATTTGCTCATAACAAGAAAAGAAAAAATCTTTTTACAGTCAATCAATAACAGCTAGCTCTTATGTACGTATTCTCCTTGAAGCAAATATAGATATTTATAATCTTTAGGACCATGCATATATGCATGTTACAATTGAAAATAAAAGAGAGTATTAATTTCCATATATTTTTCCAATTAATGTATCTGAAATTATGAATGTCCTGTGCGCTTTTCTATATAATTGATTGATTAGGGAATGGATCCAAATGATGAAGCAATGATGATTGCTCCGGCGCCTCCGCAATATTCAATGGCACCGATTCCCGGAACTATTTTAGCTACATTAATATTGCTCCTTTTTGACATTGTTGTTGGCACTGCATTGGCATCTAGGTATTTAAGAACATTCATATTGTGCTTTATACTCTCCACTTTGAGTGTTCTCTCCTTTTACAGTGCATTCAGGTTCCTTCACCTTTTTTATCTTTTACTTATTTTTTTTTGCGTGGAAAAGATGGATTATGATATCTAAGCTATCAAAAACATGTCTAAATACATTGTAACCAAGGCCCTTGTAGATTCTCAATATTGAAAAAAATAAAGAAACTTTATTCTTTATGTTCTTCTTTTAAATCGTTTCTTTTAAAAAACAAAATGAATAATATATTTTAGAGCACAGTCCAAATATGGTTTTTGGGGGTGGAATATGTGGCTTGGATCAACAACGCTCTGTGAAGGCTTTGAAATGGAGGTGGATTTGTGCAATTGAGCTATATTCCGTTGGTGCAGCATATCCACTTTGTTTGTACTCTCCGACCATGCCACGCTTTTATCGGATTGCCGGATGGACAATGTTCGGGTTTCATGTAGTAGTAATCCTAATTGCGCACTATGACTACCTCTCGACGAAAGGTTTTGGTCATAATGTTGTTCGTCCTCTTCCTCCTGATGTTGAGGCGGAGGCAGGACCAGGACCTGTTGTTGATCCTGCTCCTTCCCAGCCTGTCGTCTAGTCTAAATTTACCACATTAATTAATTAATTCTTAGTCAATAGAAAGTTAAGTTTCGTTTAGTTAATTTAATAATTAATATTCATTTGTTTGTTTAAAAACTATATAGATAGCGCAGTTAAATTTGAGATATTTATTTTTTGTTCTGTTGTATGAAGTTAATTTTTTTTCAAGGTTAGTGGCTTTAATGCCCACTAACAATTCGATTGATAAAAAATGTATTTACAACGAGTCAAGTGATTCTAATTCCGAAATATATTTCTTTATTCTTACGAAATCCTCTAGATTACTCAAAATTAATCTAATCACTCTCAATCACCATCTAAATTCACTCCTAGTCACCCTCTAAATTCTTATATCTACTTTTTAACTAGATATACTCTTCTAATCCAACTTATATACACTCATAATCACTCTATGTTCCGAATTCCGACGATACTGCTCTCTCGGCTCTGGTCGGCTCCACTGGATTCGGTTTCCTTCCCTCTCTCTCATTCTCCTCTTTGCTCAAAGAATTAGAGCCGAGCGAGAGAGAGGAGAGTATGATATTTCAAAGATGAGATATAGAAGTAGTTGAGAGAACGGACAGACGGATGTAGAGTGGTGGTGGTTAGGAGGAAGAGGGGGATTAGGGGCTGGCGGCTATAGGATTTATCGCCTCTGGGAGAAATAAAGGTCTGCTCTTTTTCCCTGGCGATCGCAAAATTCCGTTAAATAATTCTTAATTTCATTTGGATATAAATAAATGCAGAAAAAAATTGTGTGCTAAGAAAATTATAGAAGATGAATCTGATTTGATAATCTTAACTAAAAGTTGTTCTCAAATCAATTGAAATTAAACTCTAAAAAAAAGGGTTGATTGAGGCGCATCCATCTTCCATGTAGGGCACGTGAAATGAAAGTGGTCTTAATTAGCTGGCGGCTGGAAATTATACTTTTATTAGGTCGTGGAGCGTGAATTGTCAGTTCGAAGAATCAAATTTTTTTTTTCTGAAAATTATAGTTTTATTAGGTCTGCCGCGCGTAGTCAACGGAAAGTTGCATGTGCAGCTGGTATCACCGCAATTTATATCTGCTCTCCATGTTGATTGTGCCCGTGTTACTTGCAGCTCTAGTCAAAATCAAAATTTCAGAAGAAAACAGAACTGGGTAAATATTGTTCAATTTGAACACTTTTCAGTAAAGATGATAACCATGAGCACTGTAAGGTGAACCATAGCAAGGAAGGAAGGAAGGAAGGTACGTAAGGTTCTCCATCAATTAATTGTTAATAATGCCAACGAATCTAATTTTGAATTGCTGTAAAAAGATGATAAACACAAGCACTGTAAAAGAAGCAACAAGAACATATTTTATGCCTCTTTTCTTTTCTACGTTGACAGAGATATTTTGTACCATGATATATATATATATATAGAGAGAGAGAGAGAGAGAGAGAGGAGGGATCAAGTTACACCTTTTTTGACACATTTTGACACCTACCATTTCAAAGTTCAAATAGTCGATCCAAACCGTTCAACATTATTGATATACTAAAATGTGCTTGGAGATCAAATTTTACATTTTTTTTGAATTTTTTTACTATTTATTAAGATGGTTACAAAATCGTTGTTTTCGGACTATTGAAAAACAGCGATTTTGTAACTATCTTAAAAAATAGTAAAAAAATTCAAAAAAATGTAAAATTTGATCTCCAAGGACATTTTAGTATATCAATCATGTTGAACGGTTTGGATCGACTATTTGGATTTTGAAATCGCAAAATTAACCTATAAAAAAACAATGTCATGATGTGTCAAAAAAAAGAGTGTAATTGGATCCGTCCTCATATATATATATATATATATAGAGGAGGGTTCCAATGCACCCAAAATTTCATGCTCTCATTTGCACCCACTTTGAAAATCGCTGATCCAACAGTGAAACCGTTCGATCAGCGAATTTCAAAGTGGCTTAATAAATAGTAAAAAAATTCCAAAAAATGTAAAATTTGGTCTCCAAACACATTTCAATATGGAGAATATGTTGAGCGGTTCGGATCGGTTGTTTGAATTTTCAAAATAAAAATATAAGCGTGAAGTAAAAATAGCCTCTTATTTCACAACTCACCATAGCCCATCCCTATATATATATATGAGTAAAGCTATTCTGCATTGCGAATTAAAGCGGGTGCTTTAATTCGCAATGCATAATAGCATTGCGAATTAAACGAATACGGATTATCCGCGGATAATCTGCTCTGAATCCGCTTATTATCCGTATCCAGATTAAACGGATATGGATACTTGCAGATACGGATACGGATAATTTTAGTATATGGAAAAATAATACGAATACGGATACGGATAATTTCGTGAGGATATAAACGGAGTGGATATCTGTATATATCCGGATACAAAATTTAATCTTTCAGCAGTTTTCAATTCATTTCACCTTTGTGAAGTTCCCAAAAAACATACATATTCGTTTAAGTCCAAGAATTTTGGTAGAAAAATCATATAATCTATTAGAATAATGGATTGGTTCTCTTAAACCAATAAGCAATTAGTCATGCATAATTGTCATTGTGCAAACTTAAAAAGTCCATTAAATTTGTGTCAATTTAGGTAATTTAAAATTATGGAATTTAGTAGAATTACTCAATATTCGATAATTATCCGTTCGATATTCGTATTCGAATCCGTATCCATGGATTATCCATTCCGTATTTGTATCCATTTAAGACAGATATAGTTTTGAATTTTGATATCCGTTTACTATCCGTATCTGTATCCGTATCCACTCATTAAAAAACGGATACGGATATAGCATTAGCATTATCCGCTCCGAATCTGCTCCGTTTACACCCCTATTAATATGCTTTAGCACTGAAATACATCCAACTCCTATTGTTTACTCTTTATTAAGCCACTTTGAAAATCGTTGATCCAACGGTTTCACTGCCTGGTTAAGCCACCGTTGGATCAGCGATTTTCAAAGTGGCTTAATAAATAGTAAAAAAATTCCAAAAAATATAAAATTTGGTCTCCAAGCACATTTCAATATGGAGAACACATCCAACGGTTTGGATCGACTCTTTGGACTTCAGAAATTAAAAAATGAATTGGTTGTATTTCGGCCGAAATATAACCAAAAGCATATTAGTCATACTATATATATATATAGTAAGGCTACCATGCTTTGCAAATTAAAGTGGGTGTTTTAATTTACTCTCATATCTCTATTTTCAAAGTTCAAATAATTAATCTGAACCGCTCAATATGACCTCCATATTGAAATGTGCTTGGAGACCAAATTTTACATTTTTTAGATTTTTTTTTATTATTTATTAAACCACTTTGAAAATCGCTGATCCGATGGTCCAGAAAATTTTACTGTTCATCCGGATTTTGGATTTTCAAAGTGGCTTAATAAATAGTAAAAAAATTCCAAAAAATGTAAAATTTGGTATGCAAGCACATTTTAATATGAAGAACATGTTGAGAAATTCGAATTGGCTATTTGAACTTTGAAAATAGAGATATGAGCGCAAATTAAAACACTAACTTTAATTTGCAAAGCATGATAGCCTTACTCTCTATATATATAAGTAGAACTAAGGTGCTCCTAAGAGTATCAAGTTTTTTTGTACTCTTAACTCTAAAATCTATCGGATTAACCTCGAATGACAAATCCAAACCGTTAAACTTCTTCTACCTTACGAGTAATGTGTCTACATGTGAAAATTTTAAAGTTTCGAATTAATTTAGTATAAAGTCAAGTGGTCAAAATTAGAAGGTTTCTAAATCATTTTAATGCATTCATTTTTTGGAAGCCTTTTGACCACTTGACTTTATACTAAATTAATTCGAAACTTTAAAATTTTCACATGTAGACACATTACTCGTAAGGTAGAAGAAGTTTAACGGTTTGGATTTGTCATTCGAGGTTAATCCGATAGATTTTAGAGTTAAGAGTACAAAAAAACTTGATACTCTTAGGAGCACCTTAGTTCTACTATGTGTGTGTGTGTGTGTGTGTGTGTGTATTATATGAAGATCCACCATTTATATAGGAGAAAATAATTAATTAAGGTATAAATATACTATGACTTAAATAAGCTTTTATCTTAATAAGATATGATTCGATTATATTTAATATGATATTTAACTGATTAGAGTGAATCTAGCTCCTAGTGTTAGTGTTATGATCTAGAAGCCAACTATTTATAGTTGTATTATGTATTTTGTTCATGAAATTAAATAATCATTTGTTCCTTGAGTGTTTTATTACATTATGGATTGTTTAGGTTGTGGACCTGAACTGTGGAACTCTATAATAATTAAGTAATAAATACTCTAAATGTCCCTAATCTCGGTAAGTAGAAAGGAACGCTATTTACTAGTAAAAGATTAGTATGTGGATTAAATGATGATCATGTTCTGCGGATCATGTGATAAGGAGTTACCAAATTTAATCACATAAATACTTGATGGAGATTAGGAGATTGGACATGACCCAAAATGAAACATAATATGGATTGTGTTAGTGTCATTAATGTTTCATTTGTGTCTTGAATTCTTTAGTATGAGATTATTATTATTTCTACATGAGATTCATGTATCTGTAGATGTTATCCAACGTTGACCGTGACTGGCAGCTATACAGATAATATCTCAATATATGTTTCTTGTGCGGAGGAAAAGATATTTATCAAGAATACCAGTGTCCCTCATATTTTATATATGAGTGATGATATCTTTGGGCCCCTTGATAGAGTAATAAAGTATGCATGCAATTATGATCAAGTAGTTGATCATTATTTACTAATTACTTGGAATCAAGAAAAGAATAAATTTGCAAGAATGACACTCTCCTACCTTGAATTTATTCATGATATCATGTGACACGTGAATTGACACAAGCAATTAAATATTGCTTTAGGATCGTAATATTGATTGGTTCATATTATCTTTATCGGTTGAGTAATTATAATGCATATTGCTAGATGCCTCTTATAATTTATAGAATTAAAATTGAGTTTTGATTTTATTGTCAACACGATATAGATCCTACGAGGTCACACCCAAGAGAGAAAACGAAACAAATAAAAGTGTCATGAAGATGACTACCTTGATCTTAAAATATATTTATTACATGTTGGACATGATATATAAATTTATTTTCCAACAATAATTGAGCAAAGACAATTAATTGTGATAATTGTCGGGTGAGCCAAAAATTGGCATAAATGGCAAAAACGAATTTGCAAAGTGAAAAAAGGCCCAAGCCCATTTGAATATTTGATTCTAACATTAAATGGAAGAGTCCATTTGATGTAGGTTTGGGGATAAAGTTAGAAGAAAAAAAAATCTAATGGAGATGTCCATTGGATGACAAAAGTAACTTTATAATGTTGCTTTATGCTCATGTTTCATCCTAGCCCTCCATTGTGGTTAAGATGATTAAAGCAAACCCTAGGCAAGCATTATAAATACCTCACTTTTCTCTTCTCAAACTCTAACATTTTATTCACATCTTTCACTTTCTCTCTCTTGCTCTCTTGGAGGCTACAAAAGAATAGGAGAAGATTTAAGAGATGCCACCATTTTTGCTCATGTGTTCAGCATAATATTTCTACACTAAATTAATAGTTAATTGAAGGGTAGAAACTAAGATTAAGGTTGATCCTTGATTTAGTATCTCTAGCAAGAGAAAAACAAGGGTTTCGTTTAATCTCGGGTGGATACTTGTGGAGGCTTTCCTTTTTGGAGACAACAACCCTACATCTCAAGTCCCTACTTTTTGGTTTAGAGACCAAGATTTGAGATATAACTTTTAAACAAGTTAAATTGCTAAATTAGGTTCAATGTTAGTCAAATAAGTAGATCTATGTTTGTTTCTTTGAGTTAAAATTTTGAAATTTGCTCTTGCATGAAACCCATATTTCCTTCACTTAGACGAGCTATATAGGACACGAGTTATTTGCAATTTTCATCACTATAATCGCTATATTTGACATTGTCATTGACGACACTTCTTTTTACATTTCCATTGAAACTTCTACTTTCAAATCCATTAATCCCCCAACATTTCATTCGAAAAGTTGGATAAGTAGCTAGCTCTGTTCTTTCATGCTTAATGTAATGCTAGTTCCTCCGCTTTAGTTTTAGCCACGATTTTATATCGTGAAAGAACATGAACAATTCGAAATTGTTCGTGAAAGAATCAAATTCCACGATATAAAATCGTGGCTCAAACCAAAATGAGCAAAACATAATAAAAATATAACAAAATGATTATTGGCTAACTTGCTTTGAGAAGTAAAGAGGGTGTTTTACTTCCCGCTCATATCTCCATTTTTAAAGTTCAAATAGTCGATTCGAACCTCCCAACATGTTCTTCATATTGAAATATGCTTGGAGACCAAATTTTACATTTTTTGAAAATTTGTTACTATTTTTTCAAAAAATTTGAAAATCATTGCTTTGTTGAATTCTTTTTTAGTTTTTTATTTAATAAAAAGTTGTGATTTTCAAAAATTCTGAAAAAATAATAATTTTTTTCAATAAAATGTAAAATTTAGTCTCTAAGCACATTTCAATATGAAGAATATGTTGAAAGGTTCAATTAAATCGACTATTTGAATTTTAAAAATAGAGATATGAGCAGTAAGCCTCTTTACTACCCAAAACAAGTTAGACCATCTCTCTATATAGAGAGAGAAATTTTCGACTTCGTACTCGTTAACTTTTTAATATGGTTCATAATTTTATCCAAAAATTATGAAATTTTATTAAAATGGTTCCAAAAATTATGAAATTTGTTCCAAACATATTTTAATATGAAGATCATGTTGAACGGTTTAGATCGATATTTATACTTTGAATATAAAGATAATAATGTTGGAGTATAATGGAGCACAAAACCATTGAGACATTAATTTTAACCCTACTAATTAGTTACATAGTGCAATTGACTATGTAGCGCTGCAGAGACAGATTTATGCTGAAAGATACTAATCTCCATTTATTTTTAAATGTTTATATTTATATATGATTTCTATTATAGTTTAGAATTGTTAATCCTTTTCGTATGGAAAGTCACAAATTTGAAATTCGAAAAAAATATTTTTTTGTGAATATTAAATAGCTGAGCAGTTTGATCTCCAACTTTACTCAAAAAAATATAATTTAGAATAAAATATTATAAATAATATTGTAATAGTAACTGACAAATCTCAAGTAGGCCACACACAATAAAAGAATACCTGGAGTGGTTCATCATCCACATACCGTTGCTCGGTTCTTCAAATTTTTTATTAAGATTAAAAAATATCAAAATTTCAAATCCCCACGTTTTGAACAAAATTCCAAATATGTCTAATCCGGTAAATAATTTACCGAAAACAAGCTCTATATTCAGTAAATTATTCACTACAATTGAAATCTTATTTCTGGTGAATAATTAATTTACCGAAATTCCTATTTCCAGTAATTTACCAAAAATAGGATTTTCTGATTTTTATTTTAAATAAATAGAAGATGTTATGATTCTTTTATTTTTCTATTGAAATATTAGAAATATTTTTTATTTCTTTAAAATTAAATGGAGTACTATATAATTAAATTTATTAGAAATACTGTGACAAACAACCCGGATTAACATTTTTTAGGCCAGGCTTTTTGCGGCTGTAAGAAAAAAGTAAAATATTTCTTTGTGTGTTAATGGAAAAAATGTTTTAGATCTGAGTTATTGATCCTGGTTCAAAATTCACTTATGGGTAAATAAAGAAATTATCGCGGTCCTTGTAGTACATTCAAATTGTAAGATACTCTATTTATTTTCGGAAGAAAAAATTAATTTGACATTTATGCTATGTCGAATGATGTCAAATCAATTTTTTTTTAATATAGATAGAGTATCTTAGAATTTGAATGTATTAGAAGGATTATGATGATTTTTTTATTTATCCATAATTGAGTTTTGATCCAGAATCAATAATTCAGATCCATAACATTTATTTTTCAAGTAACACAAAAAATATTTTAATTTTTCTTGCAGCTGCAAATATTTCGGCCTGAAAAACGTTGACAGGGATTATTTGTGGCAGTCTTTCCAATAAATTTAATTTTATAGTATTTCATATATTTAAAAAAATAAAAATATTTTAATAGAAAAAAATCACAACATCTTCTATAAAATTGGAAAATCTTATTTTCTTATAAATTATTCACCGAGAAGATAATTTCTAGATCCGGTGAATAATTTACCAGATTTAGGGCTCATTTCTGATAAATTATTTAGCAGATTAAGCAGATTTAGAATTTTTTTCAAAACGTGTAGATTTGGAAATGTGATATTTTTTTATATTAATAAAAATTCAGTTTGTTTCTTGACGCATGTAAATGTCGATCGTATGGGAATTCAGAGTATGTCCGATGGGCATCTGATCTACTTTGGTTCGATGGGTGAAAGGATCATTCGATTTCATCAAGATCCGTGCTAAATACATTAAAACTCGTGCAAGTATGTTTCAATTTCCATGCGCACCAATCTTAGTGCTAATTGTACGGTGCTCGAGTTAATTGAATCTAAAAGTAGGCCCGATGGGCATCGGACCTACTCCTATCTCTTGCCCGTTACTTGACAAATTCCAACTTATTGTACATATTACCCACAGCCACGGGTTTCTTCTCAAAAAAAAAAGAAGAAGAAGAAGCAGGCTATATGTAAATAGCTACGGACCGCACGATTTAAATTTACGCAGATCTTAATAAAATTAAACAATTCGGATTACACTTTTGGCATCTCTTCGATCGCCATATGTTACGTTTCCAAAACTTAAATTTTCTTGGTTATAGTTTGGCTTAATTTTTTTTGGAGTAAAGGTTGGAGGTCAAGCCACCCAACTATTTAATACCTCTATTATTACAATAAATGATTTTCTTCATCTGGATTTCGAACCCATGACATCTCACATAGAGACCATATGCCTTAGCCACTAGACCAAATGCTAGTTCTCATAGTTTGGCTTAATTAATTGCAATATGGGATGGCATAATAAAACGGTGGAAAAGCATGAACATATAATTTTGTACATAATTAACCTTTTGAATGAACTACAAAATAATATATTATTCATTCATGCATATCGATCATTGAGTAGAACTAGGGTGTTGTGTTCCTAAGTAGAATTAAGGGATTGATATCAGAGCTGGAATTAAATCAAGTGTAATTTGTATCTGTCCATGTCAGTAGAATTAAAAAGAAATCTAACGGTAAATTTGTACATGGATGGATGCCAAGACACATATCAGACTAGTTCTGCATGTATGATGTATATATACCAGAGTAGAACTAGGGTGCTCCTAGGAGTACCATGCTCCTTTGTACTCTTAACTCTAAAATTTATCGGATTAACTTTGAATGACGAATCCAAACCATTGAAATCTTTCTACTTTACGATTGATGCGTCTGCATGTGAAAAATTTCCAGTTTCAAATTAATTTAGTATAAAGTCAAGCGGTCAAAAGGCTTTCAAAAAATGAATGCATTAAAATTAATTTAGAAACCTTCTAATTTTGACCACTTGATTTTATACTGAATTAATTCGAAACTTTAAAATTTTCACATGTAGACGTATCACTCGAAAGGTAGAAGGATTTCAACGGTTTGGATTCGTCGTCCGAAATTAATCCGATATATTTTAAAGTTAAGAGTACAAAGGAGTTTGATACTCCTAAGAGCACCTTAGTTCTACTCTATATACCCACCACTTGTTTTATTTAGTTTGTCATAATGCATGTGATGATATCGTCTCTTGGAGTAAACAAACACAAACAAAATTGTTGTCACATTCAATGCGTCTCCTTCGATCAATTTTTCCAATGAAATTCTCCATTACATCAATAATTTGGATAGACACTGGATCTGCGTTCTGCGAACAGGGAAAGCTTATCTCATAACAGGAATATATATATATTCACTTAATTGATTTCAAATTTTTGTGCTGCCAAAGAAAACAGAGCTCATCTCATCATTTCATTGTTCCTTCCAAATTCCATTACTTTTCGATAAAATGACACACACACACACATTTGAAAGTTCCATTACTAATTTGACGTAGAATGATAGGTGAAAAATTATTACAAAGCACTTGCGTGTCATCTTCAAAATTAGTACTTAATTCCAACTTCAAAGTTTATTTTGCCGGCCATGTGTTGCCCCTTGTGTGCTGAATAACAAAGTACTTAAATTTGACAACACGTTTATTTTATCAGAATTTCCAGGTTTTGGTTAACGATAATGGTAATAGACCCAAAAAAAATCGATGAAAATTGTTCTATTTTTGTGCGTGATGATTTTTTTTTTATAGAATGAGCCTAGGAATATTTTAAGATATATGATTCATATACTCAAATGACAAACTTGTTGAACAATTTTATAACAATGTTCTATTCACTCATAGATTAGAGTCAAGAGTCATCTCAACAGAACTAACATCCTAGCTTACAATACTTTTAGATAGGTGCTTATGAATTTGTTTTGAATAATTATAAATTTCTAGTTGGAAATGAGGTTAAGAACTTACAGGAGGGAGGCACGATGCAGGGATAGGCAGAAAGAGAGAGAGGGAGAGGGAGAGAGAGAGAGATCAGGAAGGGAATATGAAGAGATTAGGAATGGAATATGAAAAGAACGGGAAGGGAAATTCGAAGGACAAAAATGAAGATAACGGAGTAACGGATGAGCCTCTTTAAAATTTTCCGTCTGCTTCTGATTTCAACGCTAAATCAAAATCAGAAATAGTACGAATCTAAAACAGATCGGACGGTGCTGGGGTTGAGCTCACTGGAAGGGTTCGGTGAGCCTAGCATACGCTAGCCTTACTCTATATATATAGAGAGAGAGGTTAGCTAAGTTCAAAACATTTGTTCCTAGCCTCAGAAACAAACGATTCGATTATCTTATTTTCAAAGTCCAAACAGTCGATCCAAACCGACAGGTGTTTAATATATATTAAAATGTGCTTGGAAATCAAATTTTACATTTTTTGGATTTTTTTTTTTACTATTTATTAAGATGGTTTGAAAATCGCTGTTTTTATTAAAATTCTGCACCATTAAAAAACAGCAATTTTCAAACCATCTTAATAAATAGTAAAAAAAAAATCCAAAAAATGTAAAATTTGGTTTCCAAGCACATTTTAATATAGATTAAACACTTATCCATTTGGATCGACCGTTTGGACTTTGAAAATCAGAGAACCGAATCGTTTGTTCCTGAGGCCAGGAACAAACGTTTTGAGCTTAGCCAACCTCTATATATATATATATATATATATATATATATAGAGTCCGGCTATGCTCAAAACGTTTGTTCCTGGGCTCAGGAACAAACGGTTCGGTTCTCCAATTTTCAAAGTCCAAACGGTCGATCCAAACCGACAGATGTTTAATCTATATTAAAATGTGCTTGGAGACCAAATTTTACATTTTTTGGAATTTTTTTACTATATATTAAGATGGTTTGAAAATTGCTGTTTTTATTAAAATTCTGCACCATTGAAAATAGCGATTTTCAAACCATCTTAATAAATAGTAAAAAAATTCCAAAAAATGTAAAATTTGGTCTCCATGCACATTTTAATATAGATTAAACATCTGTCGGTTTGGATCGACCGTTTGGACTTTGAAAATTGGAGAACCGAACCGTTTGTTCCTGAGCCCAGGAACAAACGTTTTGAGCATAGCCAGACTCTATATATATATATATATATATATATATATATAGTTGGGCTATTATGTATTGCAATGTATAGGCCTTCTTGTACATTGCACTATATATCGAAGTATTCAAAGTCCAAATAGCCGATCCAAACCGTTCAATTTGTTATCCATATTAATATGTGTTTGGAGACCAAATTTTATATTTTTTGGAATTTTTTTACTATTTTTTTGGATTTATTGGAAATTGCTGTTTTTTTATGGCCTAGATTTGTCTGAAAACAACAATTTTCAATAAATCTAAAAAAATAGTAAATAATTTTCAAGAAAATGTAAAATTTGGTCTCCAAACACATTAATATGGAGAACAAGTTGAACGGTTTGGATCGGCTGTTTGGACTTTGAATCTGATGATTTATAGTCTAATGTACAAAGAGGCACATACAATGCAAAGTACCGTAGCCCATCTATATATATATATATATATATATATATATAGAGAGAGAGAGAGAGAGAGAGAGAGAGAGAGTGACTGATATGCTTTCGGTAGCATATGGGCCGAAGTGCTTATGGCCCATAAGTACCGAAATACATCCAACATCTTTTTCGATTTTTGAAGTCCAAAACGTCGATCCAAACCGTTAGATGTGTTCTCCATATTGAAATGTGCTTGGAGACCAAATTTTACATTTTTTTGAATTTTTTTACTATTTATTAAGCCACTTTGAAAATCGCTGATCCAACAGTGGCTTAACCCAACAGTGAAACCGTTCGATCAGTGATTTTCAAAGTGGCTTAATAAATAATAAAAAAATTCCAAAAAATGTAAAATTTGGTCTCCAAACACATTTCAATATGGAGAATATGTTGAGCGGTTCGGATCGGTTGTTTGAATTTTCAAAATAAAAATATAAGCGTGAAGTAAAAATGGCTAATATTTCAATATGGAGAATATGTAGATATAGATATAGAGTGTGGCTAATATGTAGGGGTGTAAACGGATATGGATTATCCGCGGATAATCCGCTCCGAATCCGCTTATTATCCGTATCCGGATTAAACGGATACGGATACTTGCGGATACGGATATGGATAATTTTAGTATATGAAAAAATAATACGGATACGGATAATTTCGTGAGGATATAAACGGAGCGGATATCCATATATATCCGGATACAAAATTTAATCTTTCAGCAGTTTTCAATTTATTTCACCTTTCCGAATTTCCCAAAAAACATACATATTCATTTAAATCCAAGAATTTGGGTAGGAAAATCATATAATCTATTAGAATAATGGATTGGTTCTTTGAACCAATAAGCAATTAGGTATGCATAATTGTCATTGTGCAAACTTAAAAAGTCCATTAAATTTGTGTCAATTTAGGTAATTTAAAATTATGGAATTTAGTAGAATTACTCAAGATCCGACAATTATCCGTTCGATATTCGTATTCGAATCCGTATCAGTGGATTATCCGTTCCGTATCCGTATCCGTATCCGTTTAAGACGGATATGGCTTTCAATTTTGATATACATTTACTATTTGTATCCGTATTCGCTCGTTGAAAAACTGATACGGATATAGTATTAGCATTATCTGCTCCGTTTACACCCATACTAATATGCTTTAGCACCGAAATACATCCAACTATTTATTTTTACTCTTTATTAAGCCACTTTGAAAATTGCTGATCCAACGGTTTCACTGCTTGGTTAAGCCACCGTTGGATCAGCGATTTTCAAAGTGGCTTAATAAATAGTAAACCAATTCCAAAAAATATAAAATTTGGTCTCCAAGCACATTTCAATATGGAGAACACATTCAACGGTTTGGATTGACTCTTTGGACTTCAGAAATTGAAAAATGAATTGGTTATATTTCGGCCGAAATATAACCAAAAGTATATTAGTCATACTATATATATATATATATATATATATATATATATATATAGTAAGGCTACCATGCTTTGCAAATTAAAGTGGGTGTTTTAATTTACTCTTATATCTCTATTTTCAAAGTTCAAATAATTAATCCGAACCGCTCAATATGACCTCCATATTGAAATGTGCTTGGAGACCAAATTTTACATTTTTTAGATTAGTGTTTATTATTTATTAAGCCACTTTGAAAATAGCTGATCCGATAGTCCAGAAATTTTTATTATTCACCCGGATTTTTAGATTTTCAAAGTGGCTTAATAAATAGTAAAAAAATTCCAAAAAATGTAAAATTTGGTATGCAAGCACATTTCAATATGAAGAACATGTTGAGAAGTTCAAATTGGCTATTTGAACTTTGAAAATAGAGATATGAGCACAAATTAAAACACTCACTTTAATTTACAAAGCATGATTGCCTTACTCTCTCTATATATATGAGTAGAACTAAGGTGCTCCTAGAAGTACCAAGCCTCTTTGTACTCTTAACTTTAAAATCTATCGGATTAACTTCAAACGACGAATCGAAACCGTTGAAATCCTTCTACTTTATGTGTGATGTGTCTACATGTGAAAATTTTAAAGTTTCGAATTAATTTAGTATAAAGTCAAGTTGTCAAAATTAGAAGGTTTCTAAATTCATTTTTGGAAGCCTTTTGACCACTAGACTTTATACTAAATTAATTCGAAACTTTAAAATTTCACATGTAGACACATCATTAGTAAGGTAGAAGAAGTTTAACGGTTTGGATTTGTCATTCGAGGTTGATCCGATAGATTTTAGAGTTAAGAGTACAAAAGAATTTGATACTCTTAGGAGTACCTTAGTTCTACTATGTGTGTATGTGAGTGTGTATTATATGAAGATCCTCCATTTATATAGGAGAAAAGAATTAATTAAGGCATAAATATACTATGACTTAAATAAGCTTTTATCTTAATAAGATATTATTATTTAAGATGATATTTAACTGATTGAAGCGAATCTAGCTCTTAGACGAGCTATATAGGACACGAGTTATTTGCAATTTTCATCACTATAATCGCTAGCTCCGTTCTTTCATGCTTAATGTAATGCTAGTTCCTCCGCTTTGGTTTGAGCCACGATTTTATATCGTGAAAGAATATGAACAATTCGAAATTGTTCGTGAAAGAATCAAATTCCACGATATAAAATCGTGGCTCAAACCAAAATGAGCAAAACATAATAAAAAATATAACAAAATGATTATGGGCTAACTTGATTTGAGAAGTAAAGATGGTGTTTTATTTTCCGTTCATATCTCTATTTTTAAAGTTCAAATAGTCGATTCGAACCTCCCAACATGTTCTTCATATTGAAATATGTTTGGAGATCAAATTTTACATTTTTTGGAAATTTTTTACTATTTTTTCAAAAAAATTGAAAATCATTGCTTTGTTGAATTCTTTTTTAGTTTTTTATTTAATAAAAAATTGTGATTTTCAAAAATTCTGAAAAAATAATAATTTTTTTCAATAAAATGTAAAATTTAGTCTCCAAGTACATTTCAATATGAAGAATATATTGGAAGGTTCAATTAAGTCGACTATTTGAATTTTAAAAATAGAGATATGAGCAGTAAGCCTTTTTACTTCTCAAAACAAGTTAGACCATCTCTCTATATAGAGAGAGAAACTTTCGACTTTGTACTCGTTAACTTTTTAATATGGTTCATAATTTTATCCAAAAATTATGAAATTTGTTCCAAACACATTTTAATATGAAGATCATGTTGAACGGTTCAGATCGATATTTATACTATGAAAATAAAGATAATAATGTTGGAGTATAATGGAGCACAAAACCAATGAGACATTAATTTTAACCCTACCCATTAGTTACATAGTGCAATTGACTATGTAGCGCTGAGGAGACAGATTTATGCTGAAAGATACTAATCTCCATTTATTTTTAAATGTTTATATTTATATATGATTTCTATTATAGTTTAGAATTGTTAATGCTTTTCGTATGGAAAGTCACAAATTTGAAATTCGAAAAAAATATTTTTTTTTGTGAATATTAAATAGCTGAGCAGTTTGATCTCCAACTTTACCCAAAAAAAATATAATTTAGAATAAAATATTATAAATAATATTGTAATAGTAACTGACAAATCTCAAGTAGGCCACACACAATAAAATAATACCTGGAGTGGTTCATTATCCGCAGACCGTAGCTCAGTTCTTCAAATTTTTTATTAAGATTAAAAAATATCAAAATTTTAAATCCCCACACGTTTTGAACAAAATTCCAAATATGTCCAATCCGGTAAATAATTTACCGAAAACAAGCTCTATATTCAGTAAATTATTCACTACAATTGAAATCTTATTTCCGGTGAATAATAAATTTACTGAAATTCCTATTTCCAGTAATTTAAGCACGACGGTGAGTAGAGCTGGTCGTTGGAGCGCGACGACGGTCAGAAGAGTGGATTCGGTAGTGAAACGAGATGGGAATAAAGGTATTATATTGATTATGAGTGTATATAAGTTGAATTATAAGAGTAGATCTAGTTAAAAAGTAGATCTAAGAATTTAGAGGGTGACTAGGAGTGAATTTAGGGAGTGATTAAAAGTGATTAGATTAATTTTGAGTAATCTAGAGGATTTTATGAGAATAAAGGAATAGATTTCGGAGTTAGAGTCACTAGACTTATTGTAAATACATTTTTTATCAATCAAATTGTTAGTAGGTATTAAACCCACTAATCTTAAAAAAAAAAAAACTTAACTTCACGCAACAGAACAAAAAATAAATATCCCAAATTTAACTGTGTTATCTATATAGTTTTATTTAAACAAACAAATGAATATTATTAAATTAACTAAACGAAACTTATTCCTATTGACTAATTAAGAATTAATGTGGTAAATTTAGACTAGGCGCAAGCTGGGGGGGAGCAGGATCAACAATAGGGGAATGGCATCCTCTGCGGAGTTTTTTCTGCAGAGCTGTGCGGTTCTTTTAATCTAGACCGTTCGTTTTGATCAGACGGATCAAATAAGATCATAGCACGAATCTCAAAGAAAAATTAATACTGCCCCCTCCATCAAATCGCGCACTCACCGGCTGGAGATTAAATCTGGACCGTCCGATCAAAACGAACGGTCCAGATTAAAAGAACCGCACAGCTCCGCAGGTAAAAACTCCGCAGAGGATGCGAGTCCAACAATAGGTTCTTATCCTGGTCCTGCCTCCGCATCAGAAGGAAGAGGAAGAGGAGGACGACAGCATTATGACCAAAACCTTTGATGGAGAGGTAATCATAGTGCGCAATTACGGTTACCATCCATCCGGCAATCCGATAAAAGCGTGGCATGGTCGGAGAGTACAAACAAGTTGGATATGCTGCACCAACGGAATATAGCTCAATTGCACAAATCCACCTCCATTTCAAAGCCTTCGATTCACAGAGCGTTGTTGATCCAAGTGAAGGAACCTGAATGCACTGTAAAAGGAGATAACACTCAAAGCGCAGAGTATAAAGCACAATATCAATGTTCTCAAATACCTAGATGCCAATGCGGTGCCAACAATAATGTCAAAAAGGAGCAATATCAATGTAGCTAAAATAGTTCCGGGAATCGGTGGCATTGAATGCTGAGGCGCCGCCGGAGCAATCATCATTGCTTCATCATTTGGATCCATTAATCAATCAATATTCAATAATATAGAAAAGCGCACAGCAGATTCAGAATTTCAGATACATTAATTAATTGGAAAAAATATATGGAAATTAATTAATACTCTGTTTAATTTTCAATTGTAACATGCATGGTCCTAAAGATTGTAAATATCTATTTTTGCTTCAAGGAGAATACATAAGAGTTATATATATTGATTGACTGTAAAAAGAAAATTTCTTTTCTTGATATGAGCAAATTATAAATTTATACTATTTATAAGAAAATCATTATAAACCTGTTACAGAAAAATATAGAAAAGCTTTAAAAAAATAATAAAAATTATAGTGTAAAAAATAACAATAATATAATTGATAATAAAATAAAATGAAATCTCCATTCTTATATAATGCACGTAGTTGTCCTGATCCACCAACGGCTAAGATTGAAAGATGAATTTTCATATTTAATATCAGCCCTCCAATCACATAATCTGTATTATTTTAATTAAATACATCTATTTTATGTGTAGAAGTCTAAATTTAGTTAAAAATATACACGCCACACATACTGTTATATAGTTTGTCACAATTAAGAATAAATCTCTAGCGATATGTTTCCTTATTTCTCCTTAAATTTATTTTTGATTCATGTAATTAAATTATTTTCTTATTTCTTTATTTTCTCTTATTCATGTAATAATAGCATATCTTATGAAATAAATGGATTCATTGAACCTGCAAGTTCTAAAAATATTATACAGCGAATGAATATTTTCAAGAAAAAATATATATGATTTTATGAAACATGCATATAGTAGAGTGTTCATAAATATGACAGGATATAGGAAATATTGTATCTTTTTATTATTAGTTAAGTGGATATAGGAAATATCGACCTTCTAGCTCAGAAAAAATGCAACTTAATTGATTATTATTTAGCAAGTGAACTAAATTTGTTTATTATTTTAAATGGAGATTATCAACTTTTTGTTTAATTATTGTCCTCTTTAATTATTATATGATTTGAGTAATATTCTAATAACATAATTCTTTGACAGATTTTTTTTTAAATGCAGAGACTGTCATTCTTTGGTAGGTTAAAGGTAAGAAAAAACTCTATGCTCGCTGTTTTAATGTGTGCATTTTCATAAATATTGTTCTTTTTTTATTTTTTAATTAATATATTTTTCATATTTGTTTGTTTATTTTCATAAATGTTATACTATATCAAAGAGGATCACATTGGCAATGATACTTCAAGAACTTTTTTCATGTTATATTTGATCTATTTTTTTCATTTGTTGTTTCTTTTATTGTTATTTATTATTTAAATTTATGTTTTTTTTCGTGTGTGTTTTTTTTTTCATTTAATATTTTTTTAATTTTGTGTGAATGTCAAACAAAAATATATCTTCATATTATATTCAATTTTATAATATATTTTCGTTGCAAATTGTAGTTCTCTAAATCATGGATCTGCTGGTGGCCGCATTTAATTGTTTCCATTGTTAATAAAAAAAAAAGAGAATGAGATATAATTGCTTCCATTATTAATAAAAAAATTATTATTTTCCATTTACTATGTCACCGGCATAGGGGTGTAAACGGATACGGATTATCCGCGGATAATCCGCTCCGAATCTGCTTATTATCCATATCCGGATTAAACGGATACGGATACAGATAATTTCGTGAGGATATAAACGGAGCGGATATCCGTATATATCCGGATCTGAAATTTAATCTTTCAACAGCTTTCAATTCATTTCACCCTTACAAAATTCCCAAAAAACATACATATTCGTTTAAATCCAAGAATTTTGGTAGAAAAATCATATAGTATATTAGAATAATTGATTGGTTCTCTGAACCAATAAGCAATTAGTCATGCATAATCATCACTGTGCAAACTTAAAAAATCTATTAATTTTTTGTCAATTTAGGTAATCAAATTAGGTAATTTAAAATTATGAAATTTAATAGAATTACTCAATATCCGACAATTATCCGCTCCATATTCGTATTCGAATCCGTATCCGTGGATTATCTGTTCCGTATCCGTATTCGTTTAAGACGGATATGGTTTTCAATTTTGATATCCGTTTACTATCCATATCCGTATCCGTATCCGCTTGTTAAAAAAAGGGATACGGATACGGTATTAGCATTATCCGCTCCGAATCCACTCCGTTGACACCCCTAAACCGGCACCGTTCCTCTCTTTAATTTTAAATGAAAAATGAATAATATTAGAATTTTCCATTTTGATTGAGTCCCGAAATCAATTCTTTATTTCCATTTTCTTTTGCTTTCCATTTATTGTATGCCTTTGCCCCTCTATTTAAATCTGAATTTTGTGACAAAAGAAAAAGTAAAACCTATTGTCCTTGGTTCCGATGAATCCATGATCAAAACAAGGGACAGCCCAATAAATCCAGAATAATCTTGATAAAATTAAATTGTATGCCCAATTGAAATTCCAAAATTAATCCATGATCAAAATGAATAATATCGATTATAATTCGATTCAATTGTATGCCCAATTGAAATTCCAACCACGTCGCATTGATTCTGAATAATCGTTGAAATTCAATTTGGATTTTCTAGATTGATCTCTATTAGATAATAAGACTTCTTTATAATATGTGTTTTCGATTTGTATGGTTGATTTAAATATTGGTATTGGGTATTAGATTATGATGACATTTTTAACATGATTCACGTGAATCTGAGATTGGAATTTGATTTGTGATGCGATGGTATTGTGTGTTGTGGAAGTTGGAAATCACCTATGAATTTCCAACTATATGAATTATGTATGACTTGTTCTACACATAATTGAGACTCAAGTACTATCAGCGGTTAAATATAAAGACATGATTTGACATGTATTTGTGTTGATTAATTCGACATGTTTATGGTTATTAAATTAAGTCAATTATAGAGAAGTGTGTCGTTAAATAACTAGTTACTAAACTTTGTAACTGACTCTGTTTTGTTATTTTTATTTTTTTATTGGCAACGTAAGTTAACGGATAAAAAAAATACAATAATAATATTATAATCACACTCCGAATGATCAAAATATGAGATGTGACAATTTATTAATTTAGGAGCTTGAACTTAAATCATCAAAATTAAACATCAGTTTCCCTTTTCTGAACTATCCACCACCAAGTACAAAACAAAAAATTATTCTGCATTACTAATATAATTTTCCGAATTAATAATTTTAATTAAAGTTTTACTTTAAAAAACTAAATAATAACACTATATATCCGAGAATAAAGCTGATAATAAAATTAAGTTCGCAAGTCTAAAATTCAAACGAAAAATTCTTAATTTGTAATATTTTGCTAGTTAAATAATTTGACTCTCAATTAATCTTTATTAAAAAAGAATAACTGTATGTAATGTTGGAGCTGGGACAACCATTAGTTAATTAATTAACTTGTTTGATCTCTTTCTTTGAATTTTGTATTGCTTGTCCCAGTCAATTGCGGCTGCTTTAAAATGTGTTGTGGAAATTGTTAGAAATTCCACATTTGGTAACGAATGAAACATACATTTCAACTTTATTTTGTTTCTTTTTACAAAAGATGGTTTTGACTGTCCAGTACGTACATGATATAGCCTCCCATTATTTGAGAAATAGTAAAGCAGTAAAATATAAATTTTTAAACACTAGCTAGAATATTTTTAATTTCATAAAGGAAACCCGATAAATATTTTTAAATCTGTTCGTGGTAGATATCGCATATCTTATTAATTTTGGTGTAAACTAGCTAGCTAGATATATATTGCTTGTTCAGGAAGATTTGGAAAAGATCGATGTTGATGTTTGAAATCCAACATCTTTTCTCTTTTCTAATAATTCCTAAATTATCACTTCCCCGTTCAGTATTTCAATATTAATTATCTCGCCTAATCTTTCTATCAGTACTCCTAAAAAAACCACCTTAAATTTTAGAGGGAGGAAGAGGCTATCTTCCCAGAGAAGATCTCAGCCTCACATTCAATTAATCTCAGTCGTTGATCACTGTCTGATTTTATATCTCCATTTCTATGTAGACTTCCGTGTAGAAGTATATAATTAATTAGAAACTTACCCATTTTCAATACAGGTATACTCTCTCTGTTGATACAGACCACAGCATTTTCCATTTTTTTCTCTGTTATTGCGCACGCGTGCGCTCCTTTCTCCTTCCCAATGCAGAATGCACGTCTTTTTTTCTTTTTCTTTTTTTTCCTTTTTCCCTTCCCACAGAACCGACTCCCCTCTCCTTTTTGTTTTCTTCTTCCCCACACAGAACCAACGAAGACATTGCACAACCCCTCTATTTTCTGCTTTCTTCGCTCCAATTGAGTTGAGTCGGTGGCGCGCGCCTCTTTTGAGCACCTCCTTCCTCGCCTTACACCTCTCAGAAAAAAATCGCTCTATCATTGTACACTAACCCTAGGTCGATCCTGCGCCTCTCTTCACCATCTCTCTCATACTCTCAATCCGATCCTTGATTCCAGGAGGTCCCACCTGTCATCCTAGAGGCGCACCTCTCTCCTCTCTCCAGACGACCATGGCACCGATATCTCTTCCCGACCGTTTCCCCGCTCCTCTCCATTATTGGTAAGCTTAATTATGAGTGTACATGTGCTCCTCTTAATTGCGCTGTTTATTCAAAGAAAACTGAGTATATGATGGAAATATCTGTTTATTTTGAAGAAATTTGAAATATTTACATTTAGGTTCAAGTTGTGATTCTAGGGTTTAGATTTCTTACCGATTCTAGGGTTTATCTTTCAAGTTTTTTTTTTTTAAAAGAGGCTGATGCCCATTGTATTAATTAAAATGAAATTTATCTTTCAAGTTGTAGGATCAATCTGTGATTTTAGGGTTCAATGTGTGATTTTGAGAGCTGGAGTGACAGTGTTTGATAGAATATGGGGACTGTCTCTCAATGAAGCCATGCTCTCATTCTCCTATTTAAAACCCTGTAGATCTGAAATCAACAAACCTTATTATTTTAACTGACTTATATGTTTCTGTGTTTCTTGAAATGTTGAATTGACTGATATGTTTCTGTGTTGAGGTGCCTCAGTTTCGCAATGCAGCACTAACAAAAGGTTCGAACTTTATTTTGTAACCCTTGCCTTGAGGCGGGAAGAAAATTAGAAAAAACAAAGTGCTCGTACGAAGGTCCATAAGTTTATCCATCGTTGTGATAACACACATGTTTGCACGGCGGGCCTCTTTTGTCTTCAGAAATGCACCGGACGTGAATAAGAAGCACATCAGGTAAATCGCTTATCCTTTCATTGCGGATGAAAGTATTATTCATTCTCCCACCTTTGGAGAAAGGAGATTCGTTCAGAGATTGATGCAAAACTCTTGAAAAAATGTAACACCTTACAAAAAAAATGAAATTACAAATGCACAAAGTGATAATGAAAGATAAAAATATCCAAATAACAAATTCCTTGCCGAAAGGATTAAGCAGTCTGGATTTTCCACAGATCAACTCAAAGTTTAAGATATCTTAGAGGATGCAAATTCATAATCATCAATGTAAGAAGCTAGAAGTGTTGGATTTGTCTTGGAATTGGGTTAACGGGTCTGATACCGGGTTGGATCAGTGATTTGGATTATATAACCTATTTAGATGTCTCTTCAGTGAAATACTGAAAAAATTGACCCAATTGAAAAGCCTTGTTTCAGGACATGCCTTCTCTTTTTTTCTTTTTCTTTTTTCTCTTGGATATTTTGCAAATAAATCCCTGTCATACCTTATCTCTTTTTTTATTCTCTGGTTTAGAGGACCTCCATTGTTCTCCAGATATGGTGTTACTTAGCTAATGTTTATAATTTTTTGTTGTTGTGAAGTTCAAGAAATTATGTAGGGATTCCTGCCTTATGTTAAAAATTATTAAAGCCTGTATATATTGAACTGAGATTAAAGTTCTGGAATGATCGAAAGTATATTATAGGACCAAAGGAATTTTTTTTATGGTTTTCAATGATGCAAGACCTAGAGGTTACTAAAATCTTTCATGGGCTTTTTCGATTCATGCTTTTGGATGATATTATCCTGGAAACACAGTTTATGAACTGTATGAATTTATTTATGGTGTGGTATATAGGAATTTCTCAAGAAGTATTATAAAACATTTTTAAGAATGGTAGAATAAATATTGTTCAGGTTGCAATGCGTAACTTTCTAGCAATAAAGGATGCTGCTGATGTTGCTATTGTGATAATGCATTATGGTATACAGGTTAGTGCTTCTGGTTGGATCCAAACGTTAAGTCGGGTATTTCGGTACCAGTTCCAAAGTTTTTTCTACCAGCATTAAGTCGGGTATCTCAGTACCAGTATCAAGGTTTTTTTTTACCATACAATATTGCACCGGTACCACTTGTACTATTGCTTTGATCAAACTTGAGATTTTTTTTTTATTTCTTTGGGGGAATTTCACGCATACCCCTCAAAAATTTCAAAATTAGGTTAATTGATTTCTGTCTTTTTCTTGATGTGTGGCTGAGCTCTGTGAACTCTATTGGCTTGTGAATTTGAGATGTTGACATGAACCATTGTATTCCTTGAATTTCTGATTTTCATTTCTTGCCATTTATGGCCTTGACTTGAAGAACATAATTCTGTTCTTGGTACACTATTTGACTTGTGCGGTGATTATATGATTTTTTTTATATTTGTTGAGAGGGTTAAGTTGTTGATTAAATTCAATTTATCAAGAAGAAACAAGAAAATCAGAGCAACCATTATAATAGGGGTTAGTGATGCTATGTTATGGTCGTTCTCCCAAGTCTAATGCTACAATTAATATGTAACACACCTTATGTTTTTTGTAGGCATATATAACTATTGTAGCTAAGCACCTTAGAAAAAGGATTATGTTAGGGGTTTAATATGTTTTGGATGATGTTTCGTGTTGAGATTTTGAGTGTTGTTTTTTTTTTAAAATTATTTATGTGCCTATTTTTAATGGTAATTGTTATGGATGTATGAGAACAATGTTTTGACTTATATATATTTTTTTGTAATTTATATCATTTGTGATTGGAAGCGCATGGGTATTTCGGACAAGAAGAAGAGAATAAGTCTTAGATGCGATGTAATTTTAAAAATGTGTAATTGCATATATTTTTAGGATTATATACTAAGGTTCTTGTTTGCTCTCATTATTGGTTAATACATTATTATGCAATTAATTCTTAAATTAATCACATTTTAGAAAAGTTATCAAAACATATTTTCAATCTCCACGGCAGCACGTGGCCAGCATTTGACTAGTATATATATATATATTGTCAATTCTCATGTTTTACTTTGTGTAGCAGTTGATATTTTATTTAGTATGTCATTGTCAACATATTGACAAATGAATAGTTCGGATTCGGTTCGGCGGGATTAAAAATTCATGATTCGGATATAATTCGAGTACAATTCGGAAATGATTCGGTACCACAAGAAAGAAAAAAAAAAAAACAAAAAAAATATATGTACTAATTTTAATTTTTTAATTTTTCAAAATTTTTAATAAAAATTGGAGGAAAAAAAATATTTACGAAGTACCTTAAATCTTAGATTAATTCTTAGAGTAATATGTACTATATTGTATGAATAAGAAATTAGTTAATTAAAATTTAAGAATTATTAGATGGGTGAGGTCCACTGAGTATCTTTAAAAATTTGAAAAGATTCCTTAGCTTAATTCACGCCATTAGCCACATGGGTCTGCACACATTTCAACAACTCTACACGATTAACGGAGCAACTATTTATACATAGAGCCCTAGTTTTTGAATAAAACAGGGCCGAGTTTTTCAATAAAACGCGAATAATTTGTGAAAAACGTTTTATTAGAGAATAAATCGGTAAAAATTTAAGCACGGATCTTGATGAAATCGAATGATCATTTCACCCATCGAACCAAAGTAGATCAGATGCCCATCGGACCTACTTTGAATTCGCGTACGATTGACATTTACATGCGTCAAGAAATGAACCAAAATTTTTATTAATATAAAAAAATCACATTTCCAAATCTACACGTTTTGAAAAAAATTCTAAATCTGCTTAATCTGCTAAATAATTTATCAGAAATGAGCCCTAAATCTGGTAAATTATTCACCGGATCTAGAAATTATCTTCTCCGTGAATAATTTATAAGAAAATAAGATTTTCCAATTTTATAGAAGATGTGATTTTTTTCTATTAAATTTTTTTTTTTTTAAAATATATGAAATACTATATAATTAAATTTATTGGAAAGACTGTCACAAATAATCCGGGTCAACATTTTTCAGGCCGAAATAGTTGCGGCTGCAAGAAAAATTAAAATATTTTTTGTGTTACTTGAAAAATAAATGTTATGGATCTGAATTAATGATTCTGGATCAAAAGTCAATTATGGATAAATAAAAAAATTATCATAATCCTTCTAGTACAGTCAAATTCCAAGATACTCCATCTATATTCGAAAAAAAATTGATTTGACATCATTCGACATAGCAGAAATGTCAAATTAATTTTTTCTTCTGAAAATAAATAGAGTATCTTACAATTTGAATGTACTACAAGGACCGCGATAATTTCTTTATTTACCCATAAGTGAATTTTGAACCAGGATCAATAACTCAGATCTAAAATATTTTTTCCATTAACACACAAAGAAATATTTTACTTTTTTCTTACAACCGTAAAAAGCCTGGCCTGAAAAATGTTAATCCGGGTTGTTTGTCGCAGTATTTCTAATAAATTTAATTATATAGCACTCCATTTAATTTTAAAGAAATAAAAAATATTTCTAATATTTCAATAGAAAAATAAAAGAATCCGAGTGAGAGAGAGAGGATGATGATATTTCGAAGATAGGACCTACAAGTAATGAAGAGAAATTAGAGTGGTGGTGGTTCGGAGGAGGAGGGAAATTAGGAGCTAGCGGCTCTAGGGTTTACCTTGGAGAAGGACAGAGATTACCTACCCCCGGGGGGCAGGATTGTCCTGCCCCCAGTGAGACTGATAAGTGGGTCTAGTGAGAAATTGATGCAAGATGAATGCAGGTATTATATTTTGCGAACACAACAACGGATTCATTTGGATATAAATGCAGAAAAAAGTGGTGTGCTAATAAAATTAAGGAAGATGAATCTGATTTGATAATCTCAAAAATAAAATTGTTCTCATATCAATTATTGAAAACTGAAAAAGGATTGATGGAGGCGCATCCATGTAGATTGTAGGGCACGTGAAATGAAAGTGGTCTTAGCTGGCGGCTGGAAGCCTGGAACTGGAACAACGAGTCCAAGTTTTACACTGCACATTCCAAAAAGAAGGTAGGAATTCGATCGACCAGGCAGGCGCAGCTGCCATTCCAAAAAGAAGGTGTTTTGTAATTATAACCTGTAAATCTACAAGTTTTAGTAGCCAGCTCTAATAAAAATATAGGGGCAATTGTAGAAAATTAATTATCCTTTCACAAAATATTTTGTGAATTGTCAGTTCGAATCAATTTTTTTTTCTTACCAACTTTAATTTTTTTAACTATTTAGTCACATTTTCTGAAAATTATACTTTTATCAGGTCAGCGAAAATTGTGCGCAGGTATAATCAGCGGGACCATTTTGGTTCCACAAATAAAACAAAATGATTTCGCAATTTGTATCTGCTCTCCATGTTTATACTTGCAGATCTAGTAAAATTCAAATTTTCAGAAGAAAAAAAAATGGCTAAATATTGTTCAATTTGAACACTTTTGAGTAAAGATGATAACCATGAGCACTGTAAGGTGAACCATAGGAAGGAAGGTAAGGTTCTCCATCAATTGTTAATAATGCCAACGAATCTAATTTTGAATTGCTGTAAAAGATGATAAACATAAGCTCTGTAAAATTAAGAAGCAACAACGAGATATTATTTTATGCCTCTTTTCTTTTCTACGTTGACAGAGATATTTTGTACCATGATATAATAATAATTAAAATAAGCAACAAGATATTCCATTCCTCTTTTGTAGTTTATCTAAAGTTTAAACTATTATTCAATAAACAACACTATTAATAATATAATAATAAATAAACTAATTGTTTTGAGCAAATTAAAAATAAAAAATTTAAAACTTAATATAAAACTATTCAACTCTTAATTAATTGAATATATAACTTGAATACATAATTTAAAAAATGAACCTAGCTTCCACCATTAAATATCTCCCAAAACAATATATATAAACAACCTAAAATGGATACGGAAGGCAGATATAATTATATAATTAGGCAGTTTCAGGCAGACAAAGTCTGGTGGGAATTAGGAATTAGTAAGAACTGAATCTCTAATTATCTGTGAAGATAACTGCACCGAAACAACTAGTCCAAGTTTGTCAAATTCATCTCAAATTTGTAGTTTATAGGATGTTAAATAGATATATATGAATCCCCCTCCCCCTCTATTTTTACATGCATGTATGTTGCCAAATTTAGTAGTACTCTTTAACTCTTCATTAAGTTTTTTTTTTTTTAAATATTATTCTATATGTATGTTAACGGTGGCAGTTTTTAAATATTTTTCAGACCAGCATTTTTTTAGTAGTGCTCTTTAACTCTTAATTAAAAACTAAAAAAAAAATAGAAACTTTCGACTTCGTACTCGTTAACTTTTAAAATGACTAATATTAAACAATAATATCTGGCATATTTTTGTATATGGTCCCTGTAAGCACTGCACGAAAGTAGAAAAAAGGTAATATTCTTCCACACAGACACACTAGCATTAAACTAGTGTGGAATTTCAATTGTTTTGAGTTTACCATGTCGTTAACTTAGGATGTATTCTTTGTTTTTTTAGCATATTTGTCACAATAAAGAGCTACCATTATAATTAAGCTCGCGCGAAAGGAGCCTTCATTCAAATTCAAATATGTTGTATGCGACAACTACGTACGTGCCATATTAATAATTATGCACATACATCTGTTTTTTTTTTTTTCTTATCAAAAGAAATAAATATTTTTTAAAGAACCAAAAGATGGAGAAATTTTACATGAATAATTCAATAATTCAATTAAAATTTATTTTTGTATATGTTTTATTTCATAATTTGCTACAAATTATATTTTTGATCTGGTTCTTTATTGAGTTAGCACTGCTAATATATAATTCCTTACAAGCAGGTTAAAATACTTCATTGGTTTTGTACCTCATCATATCCCAACATCGTTATCTCTAATTTCAGAGTTTAAACAGTGGATTCGAACCGCTCAATATGATCTTCATATTAAAATATGTTTGCATACTAAATTTTATATTTTTTGAAATTTGTTTTGCTATTTTTAAAGATTGATACAAAATTATTGTTTTTAGAAGATTCTGGACCATTCAAAAATAGTGATTTGATACCTCTCTAGCCAATTAGTAAAAAAGTTCCAAAAATTGTGAAATTTGTTAACCAAGCACATTTTAATATGAAGGTCATGCTGAACTGTTTGGATCGATTAATTAGACTTTGACAATAAAAATAATGATGTTGGATCATAATGGAACACAAAGTCATTGAGAAATTTTAACCCTACTCATTGTTTACATAGTGCAATTGATCTATGTAGCGCTACAGAGACAGATTTATGCTGAAAGATACTAATCTCCATTTATTTTTAAATGTTTATAGTTATATATGATTACTAAAATAGTTTAGAATTGTTAATGCTTTTCATATGGAAAGTCACAAGTTCGAAATTCGAAAATAATAATTATTTGTGAATATTAAATAGTTGAGCGGTTTGATCACCAACTTTACTCAAAAAATATAATTTAGATTAAAATATTATACATAATTTTGTAATAGTAATTGACAAATCTCAAGTAGGTCACACATGTTTTTAATTAATATTAAAAAATATCAAAATTTTAAATCCACACACATTTTGAACAAAATTCTAAATATGTCCAATCCGGTAAATAATTTACCGAAAACAAGCTCTATATTCAGTAAATTATTCACCAGATTTGAAATCTTATTTCCGGTGAATAATTTACGGAAATATGATTTTCTGATGTATTTTATTTTAAATAAATAGAAGATGTTACGATTCTTTTATTTCGTTAAAAATAAATGGAGTACTATATTATTAAATTTATTAGAAATACTGCGACAAACAACCCAAATCAGCATTTTTCAGGCCAAACTTTTTGCGGCTATAAGAAAAAGTAAAATATTTCTTTGTGTGTTAATGAAAAAAATAAAAATATTTTGGATCTGAGTTATTGATCCCGGTTAAGAATCCACTTATGAGTAAATAAATAAATTATTTTAGTCCTTGTAGTACATTCAAATTGTAAGATACTCTATCTACTTAAAAAAAAAATGACATTTCTACTATGTCAAATGATGTAATTTTTTTTTTCGAATATCGATGGAGTTTCTTATAATTTGAATGTACTAGCAGGACCATGATAATTTCTTTATTATCCATAAGTGACTTTTGATCTGGAATGAATAACTCAGATTCAAAACATTTATTTTTCCAGTAACACAAAAAATATTTTAATTTTTCTTGGTCCAGTAACACAAAAAATATTTTCATTTTTTTTGTAGTAGCAAATATTCCGGCTTGAAAAATGTTTATCCAGATTATTTGTGACAGTTTTTCCAATAAATTTAATTATATAATATTTCATCTATTTAAAAAAATAAAAATATTTGTAATATTTTAATAGAAAAAAATCACAACATCTTCTATATAATTAAAATAAAAAATCAGAAAATTTATATTTTTCTTATAAATTATTCACCGGGAAGATAATTTGTAGATGTGAATAATTTATCAGATTTAGGGCTCATTGCTGATAAAATATTTAGCAGATTAAGAATTATTTTCAAAACGTGTGTAGATTTGGAAATTTGATGTTTTTTTTATATTAATAAAAATTTCGATTCGTTTCTTGAAGCATGTAAATGTCGATCGTACGGATGACCATCTTATGACACGTGTTAATGATTCAATGGACGACTGTGAATGGCGGGCCCCTTGATGCATGCACGAGACTAATATTTATTTTCTGTGGCGACATCCGTGCAAACATATATAATATTCAGAACTACTTCTTGCCCGTTAGTTGGCAAATTCCAACTTATTGTACATATTAGTATTACCCACAGGTTTAATTCTCCTCAAAAAAAAAGAGAAGAAGAAGAATCAGGCTATATGTAAAAAGTTGCGGACCGCACGATTTAAATTTACGCAGATCTTAATAAAATTAAACAATTCGGATTACACTTAATTGGCATCTATCTCTTCGCTGTATGTTTCCCAAACTTAAATTTTGTTGGTTATAGTTTGGCTTAATTGCAATATGGGATGGCATATTACTAGAACGGTGGAAAAGCATGAACATATATATAATTTTGTACATATATAACCTTTTGAATGAACTACAAAAGAATATATTATTAATTCATATCGATCATTGAGTAGAATTAATTAGGGATTGATCTCAGAGCTCGAATTATATTAGAAAGAAATCAAGTGCTGCATGTATATATACCAATTAACCACTCGTCTCTTTTCTTGGAGTAAACAAACAAAAACAAAATTGTTGTCACATTCAATTCGTCTCCTTGGATCATTTTTTCCAATGAAATTCTCCATTACATCAATCATTTGGATATATACTACTAGATCTGAGTTTTTATTGTCAAATGTACTACGTATCAATTGAAAACTGATTTGTCATATATATCGTCTTTTCTTGGAGTAAACAAACAATTAAAAACAAAATTATTGTTATCACATTCAATTCGTCTCCTTGGATCATTTTTATCAATAATTTGGATATATACTACTGGACCTGCGTTTTGCGAACAGGGTAAACTCATCTCAACAGGAATTAATTAATATCAATTCACTTAATTGATTTCAAATTTTTGTGCTGCCAAAGAAAACAGAGCTCATCTCATCATTTCATTGTTCCTTCCAAATTCCATTACTTTACGATTAAATGACATGTATATATATACACATTTGAAAGTCCATAATTAATTTGACGTAGAATGAGATTAAGGTGAAAAATGATTACAAAGCACGTGCGTACGTGTCATCTTCAAAATTAGTACTTAATTCCAACTTCAAATTAAGTTCAAAGCTTCTCCCTTTGCTTCTGCTTTTTTTATTGCATGCCCTTATTATTATTTTTTTAATATTCTGAGCATGCATGAGATTAGAGTTAAAATCTTTCTACTCATCTTATATATTAAACGTGAACACTGAATTTTCAATGGGCAACCTCTATCTCACAAAACGTACAGCAACCTCTACTCTAAGTTAGACGTACGTACGTGGTTCTTGCTTTTCCTTATCTATCTATCAAGTTCTCTTTACATATGTACCATAAAAATCAGTGGTTGGTGCAACCTCGGAGCCTTAAGCGCTTCGTAGGGTACTAGATAACTATATATCTAGGGGATTCCTACTTTCTACTTCCTTGGCAAGAAACTAATATTCACGTTCTTAATTTGTTTTATTTTTTACGGTTGTCTTTTGTTTCTTTTTCCTGATAGTCACTGTTCTGACAGTGATGAAGGTGAAGTGGAGCTCAGCCATGACGTGTTACAAAATCTAGCAGTCAACTCAAGGCATTTGGATTTTGTTACCACCAGAAACAATTTGGCAATTAATTATATCTGTCACATGTACTACGCGGATGTATGTGTTCATAGTTTGCACCAGTAAAATCTGATCAGTTTGTTTGCGGATGTATATGTATTCACAGTCAACTCAAGGAACTGATTTTTTCCCCAAAAAAACTGGTTTTATCAATTTATACCTAGTTAGTGTGTGTGTATTCGGTCCAATGGATCTGTTCTAAGTTCTAACGTTACTTTTTATTTATCTGCTCCCCTTGATTTTAAATACATCAAATACATATATAAATGATATGCATGCAGTATTTTGGCTTTTGTATCCTAAGTCGTAAAATTCTCTTAAACTGTTTTAATTTGTATCATCCATGCATAATATATAGTGTTTCGTGTTTTCATCTGAGATTGCAATTCCTCCAGTTGAATGTAGCAGAATTTTTTTTTTTTTAAGGTTAATGGCAAATTGTCGCCAACAATATATATATATATATATATATATATTGATAAAAAAGATAAGTTTATTTACAAGGGAATGTAGCAGATTTATTGAAGCACTTTATGCTATAAGATGATTATTTCATTAAATTTGATAGAAGAGCTTCGACTGGAAAATAAATTAAATTATAATGTGACAGAGGAAGTTCAGGAAATAAATCTGCTGTTATTCTAAAGGAATAATAGGAATCTATTATATATTCTGATCGCAATTATTCAAAACTTTTCTATGCACGAATCTCAATGAAAAAAATTCATGTGCAATTAAAACTCAACGGTTGGGATCGGAATATCAGGTTCCCGTTATTCCTTTGGATAAGAACAGATTTATTTTCGGAGGCTCTGCTACTGTTTACAAATTAGGGATGCTTTGGACAACATTTGAATCATTGGTCCGATCGATGGTTATCAAATCGAATGCGGTCGGCATCAAGATTTGTACGCACTTAATTCGCACAAATTTTAAAGTTGTCTGCACAAATCACTTCGAACAAATCTATACATTTAAATTGACGATATTACCCTGCTGATTAGACCGTGTCTCCGATGTCTTCAAACAATATAAATATTCAGCATATATATAGGCAGTCCCTGATTCATCCTTAGTTTCATTTATGTTGTACTGTTATAGCAAAATGCTACCCGCTTTATAACATATATAAGTCTATGCATATCGATGTTGTAGCGATGCATCTAAAAGCAGCTTGGGTCTGATACTCTGATGCCCATCGAACTCAAACTGAGTTCAATGAGTTCCATAACAGTCCGATCTGCTCTAAGATATGTGCGTGTCACTTTAATATATGTGCACGTTTGCTTTAATATCTGTCTGCACGGATCTTAAAACGGATCGGATTGTTATGGAACCCATCGAAATCAGTTTGAGTTCGATGGGGATGTTGAGAAATGAAAGCTTGACACAAGGGTGTTACACTGTTTCGGCCTTTAGACCCACAATATTTCTAGGCCATAATTGGGTCAATTGGCTTTACAAAACATGATCCAAGCAAAATCCTCCCCTCCCTTATTGCTCCATGTCTCTCCATTAGAGAAGGAAATACGTGACATGCCGTGATTTGGTCTCATGACGTGACGTGACGTGATCAACTTTTTTTTTTCACGTGACGTGACCAAAATAGTGGTAGATAGTCACGTCACACGAATGGTCACGTCACGCACAGTCACGCCGTAATCATACGTGACGTGATTACATGTGGCGTGACGTGTCGTGATGTAAATTAGTCATGTCAATTTTTTTATATTTTACTTTAAATTGTTGAAAATTTAGAAAAAAAGATATAAAAAATATAAAAATTCTAAAATAAGTAAATAATGTCGCAAAGATTATTATTATTTTTTAGAAAAAGTTAATGATATTACTTTAAAAATTCAAATTACAAATATTCATTAGACTAATCTAAAGAAAATAAAAATTAGCACTACATGAGTACCAGTATCACTGAACCTATACTAAAAGAAAATTTTGAATACTTTATATATACCAAAAAATTGGATACTCTGTGTTTCATAATGTGATGTGACGTGACGTGATGTGATGTAATTGGTTCGCGTGACGTGACGTGACGTGTAATTTTCGCTCGAATGTGGTCACGTCACGCGACACGCGAGTCACGTCACGTAATCGACACACGTGACGTGACGTGACGTGACGTTCTGTGATGTTCTGTGATGTGACTAGTCACGCCGTGACAAATTTCCTTCTCTACTCTCCATCCCCTCCCTCTCCTGCCCCCTCTGCCTTCTCCCTCCTCGTCGCCGCTTCCTCTCCGCATTCGCACCTGGACAGTCAAAACCATCTTTTGTAAAAAGAAACAAAAAAAAATGAAATATATGTTGTATTCGTTACTAAATGTGGAATTTCTAACAATTTCAACAACACATTTTTAATAAAAAAAAAAGAAAAAGGCAAAAAGTCCGTTTCATTAAATGAAACTTCAGAAGTCACTACAAACAGTCATCACCAAATATCTAGCAAAAAAGAGCAGTAAAAGTAGCTGCTACAGGATCAAGTCACAAATTAATACCACGCAAAAGAAAAAAACTGATTCTAGATATTCTTAGTCCTGAGCATAAGAAATTCAGATAGAGTCCTCCGAAATCCATGTCAGCACTTGCATAAATTCAGGGGGTTCCACCTGCAGCGGCACTTCATCAGCATCCTTGGGCATCCAGTTGTTTGCCGCAGTTCATTGAGAGGACCTGTCCAATAAACAATGAATGAAACAATAGTCAGTATTACATTTCTACATGATTATGGTAAGGAATGCCTAAAATATAAATCATTCTGTTGTTTCCAGATGCACCATATAACAGCATTGACAACAATTAAAAAACAGTTTGTTTAGTTTTATGTAAGCTAAGAGCAAATTGTATCACATCCTCCAAGCATGACCAAGTGAGACTCAATTCTTGACATTGCCCCATATAAAACTAGATTGTTTTAGCAAAATAACATTGAAAAAATAAATAGTTTGTATCCTCTTGACAGAGGCAAAATTGGCAAGAAAGGTTACCCTGCCATTCTTTTTCATATAATTTGAGTTTAGTTAAAATTCTGTTTTTGCTCATCAATCACATAAATGATCTAATTTTAGGAGGCACTCATAACTTCCACCATAATAGAGGCTTAACAACACATTTTAAAGCAGCCACAATTGACTGGGACAAGCAATACAAAAATTTAAAGAAAGAGATCAAACAAGTTAATAATTAATGGTTGTCCCAGCTCCAACATTACATACAACTATTGTTTTTTAATAAAGATTAATTGAGAGTCAAATTATTTATCTTGCAAAATATTACAAATTAAGAATTTTTCGTTTGAATTTTAGACTTGCCAACTTTTATTATCAGCTTTATTCTCGGATATATAGTTATTATTTAGTTTTCTAAAGTAAAACTTTAATTAAAATTATTAATTTGGAAAATTATATTAGTAATGCAGAGTAATTTTTGTTTTGTACTTGGTGGTGGATAGTTCAGAAAAGGAAAATTGATGTTTAACTTTGATGATTTAAGTTCAAGCTCCTAAATTAATAAATTGTCACATCTCATATTTTGATCATTCGGAGTGTTATTATAATGTTATTATTGTATTTTTTTTTTATCCGTTAACCTACATTGCCAACAAAAAATAAAAATAACAAAACATAATCAGTTACAAAGCTTACTGACTAGTTATTTAACGACATATTTCTTTATAATTGACTTAATTTAATAATCATTCAAACATGTCGAATTAATCAATACAAATAGTCAAATACATATCAAATCATGTCTTTATATTTAACCGGCAATAGTACCTGAGTCTCGATTATCTATAGAACAAGTCATGAATAATTCATATAGTTGGAAATTCACAGGCGATATTTAACTTCCACAACACACAATACCATCGCATCACAAATCAAATTCCAATCTTAGACCCACTATCCCATTAAATATGTCATCATAATCTAATACCCAATACCAATATTCAAATCAACCATACAAATCAAAAACACAAATTATAAAGAAGTCTGATTATCTAATAATAGAGATCAATCTAGAAAATCCAAATTGAATTTCAACAATTATTCAGAATCAATGCGACGTGGTTGGAATTCCAATTGAACATACAATCGAATCGAATGATAATCGATATCATAATTTTATCAAGATTATTCTGGATTTATTGGGCTGTCTCTTGTTTTGATCATGGATTCATCGGAACCAAGGACAATAGGTTTTACATTTTTCTTTTGTCACAAAAATCAGATTTAAATAGAGGGGTAGAGGTGCTACTTTTACCCGATTATCCGGAACCGATCCGGAACCGAACCGGATCCGAACTGGAACCGACCCAGATCCGGTTCATTTGGGTAGGGTATGGTTTAAAAAATATAACCGGTTAAATTATGGGTACGGTTACAAATTTAATAATTTAATATCCGATCCGGAACCGATGTTGTAATGGGTAGGATATGGATTTGATTTTATTATCCGACCTATAACCGAACCCGACCCGATACCCGTATAAATACCCGATAAAACATATATTAGTTTTGCATATTAATTTAATATCCGATCAACAAATGTCACACCACTCCAATAATCTCGTTTCTATATTAATTTTTTCTATAACATTTATTGCGTTGGAAATTTATTGCATATATCCTTTGCCTTATATCCTCCCCATAATTATGGAAATTTATTGCTTGATATGTCCTTTGTAATAAATCTCATTAAAATAAAAAATCTGCCATATATCCTGCTTGATCTTTTGTCAACCAATATTTTACTTTCTAAAAATTATATCTCTTCTTCAATCTTTTAATTTCAAGAACAATAGTATAATTTTTATATTATTTATGAACAAGAACAATAGTATAATTTTTATTTTGCAACAGTCTTTTAATTTATATTATAATGATTTATTATGTGAGATACTGAGATGTTTAAGAAATTATAATTATATTTAAATGTAAATGATTTCTCAAATACTTATGAGTTGTGACATATACCCGCTCCGGATCCGGAACCGCTATGGATCCGGACCGGACCCGATAATTTACAAACAAATTATGGGTATCTATCTACCCGAAATCAAAAGACTGGACCCGAAATATCTACGGGTAGATAGGTATCCGGATCCGGACCCGACCCGATTTGAAACAAATAAGTGTAGGGATTGAAATTTGGACCCGAACACTTTTAGGGTACAGATCCAAATATAATAGTATCCGGACCCGACCCGACCCGATAGCACCTCTATAGAGGGGCAAACAAAGGCATACAGTAAATGGAAAGCAAAAGAAAATGAAAATAAAGACTTGATTTCGGGATTCAATCAAAATGGAAAATTCTAATTTGATTCATTTTTCATTTAAAATTACAGAGAGGAGCGGTGCCGGCCCGGTGACATAGTAAATGGAAAGTAATAATTTTGTTATTAATAATGGATGCAATTATATCTCATTTTTTTTTATTAACAATGGAAACAATTAAATGCGGCCACCAGCTAGAAGATCCATGATTTAGAGAACTACATTTCTAATATTTCGTATTATTTTTTCAAAGGTTTTCTATATTTTTCTGTAACAGGAGGTTCCTATGATTTGCTTATAAATAGCATACATTTATAATTTGCTCATATCAAGAAAAGAAAATTTCTTTTTACAGTCAATCAATACAACTCTTATTATGTATTCTCCTTGAAGCAAAAATAGATATTTACAATCTTTAGGACCATATATGCATGTTACAATTGAAAATAAAACAGAGTATTAATTAATTTCCATATATTTATCCAATTAATGTATCTGAAATTCTGAATTAATCTGCTGTGCGCTTTTCTATATTAATTATTGATTGATTAATAATGGATCCAAATGATGAAGCAATGATGATTGGTCCGGCAGCGCCTCCGCATTCAATGCCACGGATTCCGGGAACTATTTTAGCTACATTAATATTGCTCCTTTTTGACATTGTTGTTGGCACTGCATTGGCATCTAGGTATTTGAGAACATTGATATTGTGCTTTATACTCTGTGCTTTGAGTGTTATCTCCTTTTACAGTGCATTCAGGTTCCTTCACTTGGATCAACAACGCTCTGTGAAGGCTTTGAAATGGAGGTGGATTTGTGCAATTGAGCTATATTCCGTTGGTGCAGCATATCCACTTTGTTTGTACTCTCCGACCATGCCACGCTTTTATCGGATTGCCGGATGGACAATGTTCGGGTTTCATGTAGTAGTAATCCTAATTGCGCACTATGACTATCTCTCGACGAAAGGTTTTGGTCATAATGTTGTTCGTCCTCTTCCTCTTTCTCCTGATGCGGAGGTGGAGGCGGAGGCAGAGGCAAGACCAGGACCTGTTGTCGATCTTGCTCCTCCCCAGCCTGCCGTCTAGTCTAAATTTACTGATATCTCGTTATTTTAGCTACATTTCCGACCTAATTTTGTACCAAAACCTGTGTCCAAAACAGTAAAATCATGTTTATTGCATTGATTATCTATAGAATATGGTACTGCTGCGTTTTTGTTTGTTTATTGTAGGAAACGGGCGAAGAAAGGGTGAAATCCAGCAATCTGGACTTCCCACACGGGCCGAGTCACAATCCACACGGACCGTGTCATACCCTACTCGACCCCCTACACAGGCGCTGCACGACCCGGACAAGAGACACAGGCACACGGTCCGTACAACATCTCACACGGACCGTGTCAGACAAATCCGGCAGTTAATCTAAGTTTTCAGATTAATGCCTAATTAAAGATGGACGGTTATGGAGCAATAAAAGAACGACCCCTTGGGCCAGAAAGGTATCCAATCATACAGAGACCAATCTAAGGAGAGTTTTACAACAACCAACTTGGAGACGAAGAAGAGAGGAGGAAATCGAGAGATTCCGACGAACTTTCTTCGTATTTTCGGTCTTTGCAATGAATTGTTTATCTCGCTTTTATTTTTCTGTTTTAGAAACCATGTTTGAGTAATTTCTTTAGTTTCTTGGGATATGATGTAGTCGAATGCTTTGTTTACTGTTAGTTGTTTGATTATGTCTGATATTCTGATTTTGCTTGTTTGCGTATGAATTTTATTGCTTATCTGCGTTGTTCGATTATTATTTGGTTTTTACCATTAGGCTTGGCCACGTCTAACAAGGTACTGCGTCCAATTTGATCTTTCAACCAGACCAAGGTATTTGAGGTAAGTCGATGAACCGAGAGGGAAGACTAATTAGTAACCGAGAGGTGAACTTTTCAGCAATCGAGAGATTGTGAATACCTTTAGTAAACCAAACAAGTAACTTAGGTCATTCAAACCAACGAACGAGAGTTTAGGTTAGAACCCTAAGAGGATTGAATTGCATTTCCATTATCGAGTTTATTAAGCCAACAAACGAGAGTTGAGGTTTAGAAACATCAGGTATGGTCAGTTCACCCTATACGGAATCAATCAGCACAGAAACCAGACAACTACAGTTTCAGTCGAGTCTGACACGGACCGTGTAGGAGACTACACGGGCCGTGTGACATGGGTCGTGTACGAGAGTACACGGGTCGTATCAGGCAAGAGGCAGAGTTGCAGACGAAGTCAGAAACCCAGGAAACGCTTGTTTTAATTATTTTTAAACTCCATTTTAGTTTATTTGCAATCTTATATTATCGTCAACCAAAATTTCAACCAACTCAACCCCTTTGAACACTTCTAGTCTTGTGATAAATTAAGTAGAGATCTAGTTAAGCTATTGAACCGTTCTGTGGATCGATACCCGATATTACCAACGATAGGATTGTACACTTGCAGTCCGAATCAGAAGTAGAATCGAGGTTTAAAAGGTACAGCTTGCTGTACTGAAACTTTGTAGTACACTTTTGTGCGAACAAGTTTTTGGCGCCGTTGCCGGGGACGGCATCATTTAGTTTTTCTAGATTTTCGCTTACTTTATTTGCATCCTAGATTTTAACTTGTATCCTTTATTTTGTTTTTCTGTATTGCAGTAAAGCTGGCTTTTGTACCACCCCCGACGGGTGACTACAACCTGAGGAGTAGAAGACTTGGTCTAGATCCTTTCCCAACTCTTCAGCTTACTGCACCAACCAGTGACACGGGCCTTGTAACCCCTACACCGTCCATGCACTCCGAACCCGTACTACTGATCAATCACACGGACCGTACAGAAGATACACGGTCCGTGCAAACCGAATACCCAGCAGGATTTCCAGGCAGAGCAACAATGAGCAACCACGAGGAGGACGAAGTTTCAGACCATGAAGAAGAGATGCCAGACTTTGTGCCAAGGACCCTCCGTGAGCACAATGTACCAAGAGCTGGAGACGTGCGAGGTGCAATCCGACTTCCAAGAGTGGCGGGGCAGATGCCGAACATTGCCCCAGCAGTCATAAATATAGTCCAGCAGAACACCTTTCATGGCTTGGATCACGAGGATCCACATGAACATCTCCAAACCTTTCTTGAATGTTGCACCACAATCAAAACCACTGAAGCAACAGTCGATTACATTAGGCTTGCACTTTTTCCTTTCACACTTAGGGATAGGGCTAAAAAATGGTTATGGTCATTGCCTAGAGAGTCCATTACCACTTGGATGGAATTGTGTAAGAATTTTCTGACTAGGTTTTTCCCTCACAAACGAACTGCTAAGGTAAGAACCAAATTGACCAGTTTTAAGCAAAGGTTTGATGAACCCCTAAATGAGGCATGGAAAAGGTTTAGGGAACTGCAATACTCTTGTCCACACCATGGTATCCCTGACTGGTTGTTAATTCAAACTTTTTATGATGGTATAACAGAATCTACTCGTACCTCTGTTGATGCTGTTGCAGGTGGGGCTCTCTCTGAAAGAGAGCCGACCGAGGAGTTTCATCTGATTGACAACATGGCTCAGAACCAGCAGTGGTCCGGTCGTGAAAGTTCTAGGACAACCGGAGGCGGCCGAATTGAGTTGGATCAAATCACTGCTCTCACAGCCAAGTTAGACGCCATGCAGAAGGCTTTCGACAAGATGAGTGTCAAAGCGCTTGACAAGCAACAGCCGAAGTCCTGTGTGATGTGTGGGGACGAGGGGCATTTGTACGAGCAGTGCCCACATGCACAAAGGAATGATGAACCTGAGCAAGTCAATTCTCTCAACAACGAACCATCCTACTTCCCGAAGCCTCCCTTCAACCGGTCATACTCAAAGGACCAAGCTGAGCAGCAGGCCTGGAGGTTTCAACAGACAAGAAACAACCTCGCACCCTTCAACAACAATCCATCGGGTAGCAGCAACAATAATCGCAATTTCTACAACAATGCAGCGTTCAACAACCCCAGCAACCGTGCACCATATTCTGGCCCACCTAAGCCCTATGTTGCTCCCATGGTGAGCGACTTCATGCACGAGCAAGGGAAGATGAATCAAATGATCTTCGAGCAAATGGAGGCACTTAATGCTCAACTGGCCGGTTTGGCTGCTCAGAACAGAGCAAAGGAACAAATGAGGTACCCCCTGTTGACATTGCGCAGTGGGACTCACTACGCACCTCCAGCCATGCCATCCCCTGTTGACACGGCCCGTGTCAAACTCACACGGCCTGAGTCAGACCCACCAGTTGAAGAAATCCCCAGTCGTGCAGATTTGACATGGCCAGCACAAGTGGAGAAACCTCATGACACGGACCGCATAGAACTGACACGGCCCGTGCAGAAGCCTTCTGAAGGTCAGAAAATGAAGGAAGCAGACAAACCACCACCATATCGGCCGCCAGTACCATTTCCTCGAAGGCTAGCTGAGACTAAGCTCAATGATCAATTTGCGAAGTTCGTAGATATTCTCAAGCAACTACAGATCACTATTCCATTCACCGAGGCTCTGACTCAAATGCCGACTTACGCGAAGTTTCTCAAGGACATCCTCTCCAACAAGCGAAGCTTGGGGGGACGTGAGACGGTGAAGTTGACTGAACAGTTGGCAGATTCATACCATGCTCAATAGGGAAAGCCACGATCAAGAAAGCTCTATGTGATTTAGGGGCAAGCATGAGTCTCATGCCACGCACCATATTTGATCGAATGGAGGTAGGGCAGCTCAAGCCAACCCGGATGACTCTACAGTTGGCATATTCATCGGTGCGCCTACCACTAGGCATAGTGGAGGACGTACCAGTTTTGGTTGGTAAGTTTTATGTACCTGCTGACTTTGTTGTCATGGAAATGGAAGAGGACAAGGAAGTCCCCATTATTTTGGGACGACCTTTCCTAAGAACTGCAGGTGCCATGATTGATGTAAAGAACGGCACACTGACTCTGAACATAGGGGACGACAAGGTGCGATTCCAGATCGACCGTGCCATGAAGTACCCCTCATCAGCCGAGCCCTGCTTTAGGATTGATGTGATCGATGAATGTCTAGAGGGTCTGGCCGAAGATTACCTTCTAGAGCATGTCCACCACTCGATAAGGTATCATCTTGATCTTATATCTGAGAAACAGGTTGGAGAAAGCGAGGTGGATCTCATTTGTGCAGCAGAGGGGACGACAGATGCTCTAGACAAACAGCTACACGGACCGCACAACTCTCACACGGGCCGTGTGAGTCCCAAATCTGGGGAGGAACCCGGGCCGGACATACCACACGGGCCGAGTGTCACTGACACGGACTGTGTAGAAGGCCCGACTGAGCCAACTCCTGAGCTTAAGCCCCTTCCAGCCAACCTCAGGTATGAATTCCTTGGTCCAAACAACTCTTGTCCTGTGATTGTAAATGCAGGTTTAAATCCCGAGCAGACCGCCAAACTTCTGGAGAAGCTGAAAATTCACAAAGGCGTGATTGGGTACTCAATCAAGGACCTGAGAGGGATCAACCCCACCATCTGCACACACCAAATTCTGTTGGAGGATGACCACAAGCCATCTGTAGAGCACCAGCGACGACTCAACCCAAACCTTAAAGAGGTAGTGAAAAAAAAAATTCTTAAACTTCTTGATGCAGGAATTATCTACCCAATCTCTGACAGCAAGTGGGTTGAGTCCCGTACACGTGGTGCCGAAGAAAGGAGGGACGACAGCGGTGAAGAATGACAAGAATGAGCTGATCCAGATGCGAGTCGTGACTGGCTGGCGCATGTGTATTGATTACAGGAAATTAAATGCAGCCACACGAAAGGACCACTTTCCATTGCCATTTGTCGACCAACTCCTAGAAAGGCTTGCTAATCATTCTTACTTTTGCTATCTTGATGGTTATTCTGGTTTCTTCCAAATACCCATCCACCCAAATGACCAAGAAAATACCACTTTCACTTGCCCCTACGGTACATACGCATACCTTAGGATGCCATTTGGTCTGTGCAATGCACCAGCAACCTTCCAACGTGCCATGATGGCTATTTTTTCTGATTTCATTGAAAATGAGGTTGAAGTTTTTATGGACGATTTTTCCGTCTATGGTGCATGTTTTGATTCTTGTTTATCTAACCTTTGTAAGATTTTGCAGATGTGTGAAGAAGTCAATCTCATTCTGAACTGGGAAAAGTGCCACTTCATGGTCCAAGAAGGCGTTGTCTTGGGACATGTCGTGACTTCCAAGGGTATCGAGGTAGATAAGGCGAAAATTGAGGTGATTGAGAACCTAGCGATTCCAACAAACGTCAAAAGAGTTCGCAGCTTTCTAGGTCACGCAGGATTCTACCGCCGATTCATCAAAGACTTCTCCAAAATTGCCAAGCCCCTGACAAATCTTTTGGTTAAAGATTCTGAATTTAATTTTGACAATGATTGTGTGAAATCTTTTTGCAGCTTGAATGAAGCTCTCATATCGGCACCCATCTTGCAACCACCGGACTGGTCTTTGCCGTTCGAGTTGATGTGTGACGCAAATGACTATGCAGTAGGGGCGGTCTTGGGACAAAGAAAAGACAAAAGGCCATGCGCCATCTACTATGCCAGCAAGGTGTTGGATCCAGCCCAGATGAACTACACAACCACCGAAAAGGAGCTTCTGGCGATTGTATTTGCTCTTGACAAATTCAGATCCTATTTGGTCGGCTCAAAAATCATTGTTTACACCGACCACGCTGCACTCAGGTATCTTTTAAGCAAACAAGATGCAAAACCTCGTTTGATTCGATGGATTCTTCTTTTGCAGGAATTTGATCTCGAGATCAAAGACAAGAAAGGAATTGAGAACATCGTGGCTGACCACCTATCCAGGATCCATTTAGAAGATGAAAATGACGCCCTGCCAATCAATGATTCATTCCCTGACGAACAACTTCTGGCCATTACCTCTGCTCTATTCGAGGCTGACACGGCCAGCACAGAACCTCACTCGGTCCGTGTAATACACGACACGGGCCGTGTAGGATTCAATTCGGACCGTGTCAACAGCCTGGCAGAACCCTGGTATGCAGACATTGCGAACTTTCTTGCCTCAGGAGTGCTACCTCGCACCATGACCTACCAACAGAGGAAGAAGCTCAAGTCAGATGCCAAGTATTATTTCTGGGACGATCCTTTTCTTTTCAAATCAGGCGTAGATGGAATTTTTCGACGATGCGTACCCATTGAGGAAACGCGCTCCATTCTCGAACACTGCCACTCATCGGCCTACGGTGGACATGCCTCTTTCTCCAAAACAGCCGCCAAGGTATTGCAATCTGGTTTCTTTTGGCCTTCTATTTTCAGGGATGCGAAGAACTTTGTCTTAGCTTGTGACAAGTGTCAATGGAGTGGCAACATCACCCGACACAACGAGATGCCTCTTAACTCCGTACTCGAAGTCGAGATCTTCGACGTATGGGGAATAGATTTCATGGGCCCATTCCCATCGTCATATGGGAATGAGTACATTTTGGTTGCAGTCGACTATGTGTCCAAATGGGTGGAAGCAGTGGCATGCCGCAATGCAGACTCTAATGCGGTGAAGAAACTGTTCACGGATATCATCCTCCCTCGTTTTGGTGTGCCACGAGCCGTGATCAGTGACAGAGGCAAGCACTTCGTCAACCGCCAATTCGACAATCTCCTAAGCCGTCATGGGGTGACCCATAAGGTAAGTACGTCTTATCACCCCCAAGCTAATGGGCAAGCTGAGATTTCTAACAGGGAAATAAAGTCCATCTTAGAGAAGACGGTAGCAAGGACACGCAAGGATTGGGCGCTCAAGCTGAATGATGCACTTTGGGCGTATCGAACCGCTTTCAAAACCCCGATTGGGATGAGCCCTTTCAAACTGGTGTATGGGAAGCCGTGTCATTTGCCCGTGGAGATCGAGCAAAAGGCGTACTGGGCCACACGAGCCATCAACATGGATATGCATGCAGCCGGAAACAAACGCATTCTTGAACTACATGAACTCGACGAAATGCGCTTGCAATCTTACGAGAATGCATCCATCTACAAAGAGAAGACCAAGCGCATCCATGACAAGCACATCATGCACCGTGAATTCAAGGAAGGAGATCTAGTCCTTCTATTCAACTCTCACTTGAGGCTTTTCCCAGGCAAGCTCAAGTCTAGATGGTCGGGCCCATTTGAGGTGAAGAATGTCTACCCTTTCGGAGCCATCGACATTGGTAACGAAGAACAGGGGATATTCAAAGTAAATGGTCAGCGTCTCAAGCACTACATTGCTGATCATCCTTAACGCGAGCGGATTGCTCATGTTCTATCAGACCCAATTTCTGTTGCGATCTAACGACATACGGTCGAGCTCGAGACCTAAAACAAGCGCTCCTTGGGAGGCAGCCCAAGTACCTCTTACATTTCCTATCATTTCTTATATCTCATTATTTTTCCACTATTATCTGTTTTATTATTTTGCGTGCATTTATTCTTTCTTCTTCTTTCTGTTGCTTTCACATTTCAGAAGTCAGGATGGTACACGGTCCGTGTCCCAACACACATGGGCCGTGTTAATAGGTACACGGGGGTACAACACGGGTCGTGTCAAGCTGAAGCACAGGTGACCTTACACGGTCCGTGTCATATTCCACACGGTCCGTGTAGGTACCAAACGACGCCTTGAGTTAGCCCCAACGCGGGTCGTGTCAAATTACAGAGGGAATGGATCTACACGGTCCGTGTTAAAATCCACACGGTCCGTGTCAGAGCCGAGCGGTGCAACGAACAGACGCGCCCGCTCCGCGTCCGTTACTCTCTCCTCCCCTACTTAACCTCCTCTCTCCTCCATCCGGCCGATCTACAAAAATTTCAGAGAACTCCACCACCCGGCCGTGTTACTTGCCCGTGTGCACTGTAGCGTCGCCTATTTTCTCTCCGTACCGGTTCCGTACCGAGATCACCACCTCTTCTCCTCTCCTTCTTCTCTTCTCATCCTTTTTCCTTCTGTCCATAGCGCCCTCAGTACCGAGAAACGTACTGGCCGTATCTCTCTCCCTCTTCTCTGCCATTGATGTTGATCTCCTTGCTTCAAACCCTATTATTACACGGTCCGTGCCAACGTTTACACGGCCCGTGTCGACCCTGTTCTCAGCCATTTCTCAAGCAACACGGTCCGCGTCAAAAATCACTCGGCCCGTGTCAACACTTGACAGACCACAGAATGAATCAAGAGCGTCGCAGCAAGAGGAACCAGGACCGTGCACAGGCGGCTCTCCGTGCCGCGACACCACCGCCTGATCAGACACCATCATCCGAGAGCTCTCACTCCTCTCACTCCTCTCACTCTTCTCACTCCACACCATCAGCCGTGCGCTCGCCAACTCCTTCGGCTGAGCCATCACCTCTGCGGTATGATTCTGGTGATTCCTCTCACCTATCGGGCCACTACACCGATAGGGCTGCTCCGCTAGAGGCAAGTCTCTTCCCCATTCCGACTCGCCGGATGTATGAGCGCCTTGAGATTCTGCGACATAGGAATTTCAAGAACACCCCTACCCTCGACTTCAACGCTCTTCGCACTCTTGGGATCGAGGAGGAGTTCCTTGACCTCACAAGGCGCATCGGGTTTACTCCCGAGTTCTGGGCGATTGAGCAAAATGCTTACGAGAAGCTCACTCTCGAGTTCCTCTCATCTCTCCAGCTCAAGTATGACGAGGAAGAACAGCCCTACATCAAATTCAGGATGTGCAGCCAGACTTGCCACGTCCCTGTGGCTGATCTTTGCGTGTGGTTTGGGTTGCCCACAAACACCACCACACCCAACCTCAACTATCGAGAGGGGATGGACAAGGACCACTTCTGGAACTTGATCACTAGCTTGCAAGGCTGCCACAACAAGGACTACAAGGGTCTCAACATTCCTCACCCAGTCCTCTGTTGCATCCAGCGAGTGCTGGCTTGCACCATTTTCGCTCGTGGAGAGACAGTCTCCCGAGCCAATGAGACTGATCTCATACTCTTGGACCACATGCTACGGCCAGATGCAGAGTTAGAGCGGCCCGATCTGATGCTCATTATGATTAAGCACTGGCTGGAGATTCAGAAGTCTACGAGAAAAGGAGGTGATATCTCCCTCGGTGGCTATGTCACACTTATAGCCCAGCACTTGGAGTACCAGGTTGTAGACGACACGCTATGCAGGGGACCGGCCCACATTGATCTTGACTCCTTCCGCTTGGCGAAATTCATCCACCTCGACAAGGGTGCTGCTGGCCATAGTGACAGATTCTATTGGTGCATGCCTGATGGCTCGCACGAGCACCGGCTACCCTTCTCCGCACCTCTCGACTTTGTGGATAGGAGCACATGGCTATTCACGGGCCCTCGAGTTGCCACTCCACCATCTCCTCCTCCGGCAGCTGACCAGCCGATGCCTGATGTGGTCATGGCTGATGTACCCAGCTCCTCTCATCCGGTTCACGCCTCTACTCACACTGCGGGCCCTTCTTCTTCTACTGCAGGCCGCACTTACCCTCTCTCTGATCCTTCCATTGCAGATGTGTATCGCCTCATGTACGACATGAGGCAGGAGCAGGGTGCCGCTATTCGCAGCCTCACAGACAGGGTGGGCGCCATTGAGGCTGAGCTGCGCGAGTGGCGATGGTTCGAGTACAACGACGAGCACGACTCCGACCACGGAGCCACGGACCACTGAGCAGGTTTGTTTTCCCTATCCCTTGCTTTTATATCTCCTTATTTATACGTCTTTAAGCATTGAGGACAATGCTAAGACGAAGCTTGGGGGGGAGTTTATCTTTTGCATTCTAGGTCATGTTTACTTTTGTTTGTATCATAGTTTACTTTTGTTTGCATGTTAGGGCAAAAAATTTTTGCGAATTGTTTGAATCTCGTCTTTTGTTGTAACATTTTGGCCGTGACTAAATTGACCTTAGGCTGATTGAAACTAACACCATAGTTGACCACAAAACTTATTAGGATGAGATTGTTCTTTGTTATTGATGAAATCTCGTTCATATCGAGAAAAATACTTGAATTCTGAACTGTACCTTACAAAATAGAGAAATGGGGATTTTTGAATAAAATATTGTGATATCCAATGGTATGAAAGAATACCATTGGATGTGTGTATTCATGATGTTTGCAAATGAAAATAATTTGGAAAAGATGGAGAAAATAAGAGTACTGGCAATAAGCCCTTCGAAGCGCCTTTGAGCTCGTCTCCCAAAAGTAAAAATAGTACTGGCAAAATCCAATTGGATGCCTTTGAGCTCTATTTGCATATACCAACACACTTAAGGGCAAAATAGCCAAAATCACCACAAACGAGGGTATGTCTTCAGTTTAAAGCTTAATATCGATAAGTTCGGGTAATTAATCTTAAAGTATATCAAAGCATCTCAGAATTTGAAGCTAAGTGGTCAGTTTGTGGAGTGAATCGAAATTAGCTTAAGGAAAGCCCAAATTGTAGTCAAAATGATTCACGAGAACTCTGGTACAAACAATTCATAGAATTTTTCGCATTTAGAAAGTTATCTTGCATTTAGGTAGTTTAAATGACCAATCTGGGCCAAAGTTGTTATTTTTGCTTGAGGACAAGCAAGATTTCAGCTTGGGGGGATTTTATATCTCGTTATTTTAGCTACATTTCAGACCTAATCTTGTACCAAAACCTGTGTCCAAAACAGTAAAATCATGTTTATTGTATTGATTATCTATAGAATATGGTACTGCTGCGCTTTTGTTTGTTTATTGTAGGAAACGGGCGAAGAAAGGGTGAAATCCAGCAATCTGGACTTCCCACACGGGCCGAGTCACAATCCACACGGACCGTGTCATACCCTACTCGACCCCCTACACAGGCGCTGCACGACCCGGACAAGAGACACAGGCACACGGTCCGTACAACATCTCACACGGACCGTGTCAGACAAATCCGACAGTTAATCTAAGTTTTCAGATTAATGCCTAATTAAAGATGGACGGTTATGGAGCAATAAAAGGACGACCTCTTGGGCCAGAAAGGTATCCAATCATACAGAGACCAATCTAAGGAGAGTTTTACAACAACCAACTTGGAGACGAAGAAGAGAGGAGGAAATCGAGAGATTCCGACGAACTTTCTTCGTATTTTCGGTCTTTGCAATGAATTGTTTATCTCGCTTTTATTTTTCTGTTTTAGAAACCATGTTTGAGTAATTTCTTTAGTTTCTTGGGATATGATGTAGTCGAATGCTTTGTTTACTGTTAGTTGTTTGATTATGTCTGATATTCTGATTTTGCTTGTTTGCGTATGAATTTTATTGCTTATCTGCGTTGTTCGATTATTATTTGGTTTTTACCATTAGGCTTGGCCACGTCTAACAAGGTACTGCGTCCAATTTGATCTTTCAACCAGACCAAGATATTTGAGGTAAGTCGATGAACCGAGAGGGAAGACTAATTAGTAACCGAGAGGTGAACTTTTCAGCAATCGAGAGATTGTGAATACCTTTAGTAAACCAAACAAGTAACTTAGGTCATTCAAACCAACGAACGAGAGTTTAGGTTAGAACCCTAAGAGGATTGAATTGTATTTCCATTATCGAGTTTATTAAGCCAACAAACGAGAGTTGAGGTTTAGAAACATCAGGTATGGTCAGTTCACCCTATACGGAATCAATCAGCACAGAAACCAGACAACTACAGTTTCACTCGAGTCTGACACGGACCGTGTAGGAGACTACACGAGCCGTGTGACATGGGTCGTGTACGAGAGTACACGGGTCGTATCAGGCAAGAGGCAGAGTTGTAGACGAAGTCAGAAACCCAGGAAACGCTTGTTTTAATTATTTTTAAACTCCAGATTAGTTTATTTGCAATCTTATATTATCGTCAACCAAAATTTCAACCAACTCAACCCCTTTGAACACTTCTAGTCTTGTGATAAATTAAGTAGAGATCTAGTTAAGCTATTGAACCGTCCTGTGGATCGATACCTGATATTACCAACGATAGGATTGTGCACTTGCAGTCCGAATCAGAAGTAGAATGGAGGTTTAAAAGGTACAGCTTGCTGTACTGAAACTTTGTAGTACACTTTTGTGCGAACATTTACCACATAAATTCTTAATCAATAGGAAGTTAAGTTTCGTTTAGTTAATTTAATAATATTCATTTGTTTGTTTAAAAACTACTAGTCAAGTGCCCGTGCTTTGCAACGGGGGAATGAAATGATTTTTTAGGAACAATATAGAACGAATACCACAAATGTTTATGAATGAATAAAATATTTTTTGGAGAACGAAATAGAATGAAAAAAAAATTAGGAGCTACTTTGAAATTTTAAGATGAACACAAAACTAATGTCAGAACAAAAAAAATAAAATCACCCTCTCATTCTTTCGTACCAATACCCGTACTGGTACCTGATACGGCATGTATTTTCTAGTCTTAATGTGCATTGGTGTTGTTTTCTATATGGCGTGTACATCTATGAAACTCAAAAGTATTTGTTTGAACAGAATACATATATGTATGGAATTTACTGCCTACAAGCACCTTCGTGTGAAGTCGTTCCAGCTAGTACCATAAGCTGCTAAGAAAAGATCAATAGAACTAAGAAGCACCAGGACAGAAAAAACATCTGCCAACAAAACAGCCCACTTTTCCCCATCTCCTTTCTCTTATAAAATATTTACTAACATTTCTTTGGTTGGACAGAAAAAGGTGCTACTAAAAAAACAATTTCTACTAATTTTGTAATATTTGTTCTCCAACCACAGGATAATTAAATATTCTAAGCAGCAGCCAAGTATAATATTTGTTCTCCAGTGATAACTAAATATTCTCAGGAGCAGCAAGAGAAGTCGTTCCAGAAAAGCATATACCAATTGAATGTATTAAAAGAAAAAAAACGTCATCAATTTCATCCCTTTTTATGTCAAGAGACAATAAAGTTCATTAATTCAAAGTAAATTTTAGTTCTCCAACTATCTTTGCCTAAAAAAAAATATTATCTTTCCTTTAAGAAAAAATGATCAACATATTAATTGGAGGGGCATTGTATTGAAATTTATTAGGAGTACAATTTTTGTAAATACACAGTAGTAATGACCTTAAAAATAACAGCTAGATTCTACAAGTGATATTTTTCTTTTATTTTGTTTTAGGTTTTCGTTTCTGTTTTACAATTGAAATGATTAGTCAATTTAGTGCAAAACACCTGAAACCGAAAAAAAATATAGAGGTACCTCTCAAGCAATGTTACTTCATATTAGAGCTTAGTTTTGTCCTTTGCCTCTTCGATAAGCATTGATAACCCTAATTTATACTCAGTGTCCTTCAACCGCTCCCTTATTTCTTTATCCAGTAAATATAAATTATTAGATAATTCAATAACACCAAAGAGAAATATAATGACTATTTTTTGCCAATACAACTGACCCATTTCTCCACATATTGCTGGTACAATACAATTTCATCATGGCAAAAAGGTTCAATGTCATTTATCTGTAGACCTGAGACATAAAGCATAGTTATTTGGGTGCAGTGGCAACAATTCTTATTATACCACATACAAGCAATAAAAATTATTGATGTATTACATAAAAACTAATACAGCTTAAATAAACTTATTGGTGAACTTACAACATAGGAGTTCAATATCACATTTATAAAATGCAAATATCGCCTGAGCCTCACAGTAACTTATAGGATCACAAGTCAAGTATTGGACAAGCTACAAGTCCAATTTGACAATACCAGATCATTTAAAGGATGATGCTTTATTCCATGGAAGATTTGAGGTAGAATTTGGCTCACAAAAAATAGTCTTTAGAGAGATATATGACTGACAAGTGTTGCTGGTAAGTAGTTTCAATTATTAGTACCGTACTACAATAGTTTAACATATGACTGGTACCATGGTAACTCGTAATCCGATACGACTATGATCCTTGACTGGAACAATATTACTGCCAGCATCTTATGTTGTGAAAGAAATTTTTGTGTCAAATTAAAGCCAACAACACTATCATAATGGAAGCTATGGTTTGATTCATTTCTATTCTTGGGTACACCTGAAGAACAATTTCGAATTAAAAAGAAGTTTGGAGGAGAAAGAAGATATAAGAATTGATAAAAAATCTAGAATCACAGAAGGGTCAAACAATTGGGTTTCTGTTTTTTTTTTCTCACGGAAGGAAAGAAACTTTCTTTGAAGTTATTTCCTTTTATTAACATATTTGATTAATGACTCAAGAGAGAAGATGGAAGGGTAAAATGGGTATTTAGAAAAAAAATTCCTCTTAACTCTCATAATTTGAATAGAAGTCCTCAGTATAGCACTCCCCTTTCTATAATAGTGCAACAATGAGGCCCAAGAGTTTGGATTTCAGTTTCTTCAAACAAAATTATATGTTTGCTTGAAACACTACGGTATGAGATTTGTAAGCATAAATTGTATACCAATGTAGCCTTCATAAAAAGAAGCCAATTGTTAATACTAAATGATATTTTTTTCAATGGAAGTAAAACTATTAGACAAATAAATGCACCTATGGAATTGTTCAGTATCTCTGAACTTCAAGCTGAGCTGCAAAGAAATTAAATAAACGAAATTATTTACCAAACAAATGATGCAAATGTTATTCAAATGATCCAGAGAATCACTGTTGTGTGTTATTCAAATCACTTATAAGTAAATCAAGTATAAAAAAACGCCCTCAAAAGTCATGCATTGCTATTTTTTCCTCTGATGACTGAAATGCCCTAATTTTTTTTTTTAACCTTTTATACAATTGATGGGTCATTTATCTTCTGATTGGAAAGATAGCAAAGCCAATTGAAAACCAAAAGTTTGTTTTAAAGTCTCAGTTAATCAATTAAGCAGCACTAAAGTGAAAAAAAAAAAAAATTCTATGAAAGAAGCTACATTCCACTCTTTTATTAGTAAAAGGAAGGTATCAAAACCAAAAATACATAATATCCCAGCAAGCATCTCTCTACGAAAGAAGCTACATTCCACTCTTTTATTAGTACAAGGAAGGTATCAAAACCAAAAATACATGATACCCCAGCAAGCATCTCTCTATGAAAGAAGCTACATTCCACTCTTTTATTAGTACAAGGAAGGTATCAAAACCAAAAATACATGATACCCCAGCAAGCACCTCTTTACAGATGCTGACTGGTGAACTACCAACTACAGGTGTTGCAACTAATGCCGACTGGTACACATCAAAAATAAAAACTATTATGAACTAAATTGATAAATTGGTAATGCTAATAGATGGTAACATAAGCTAATTTGAAAAATGGCAAATTTGGGTTAAATGTCGAATAAAATTGATAAAAAAATGTTCTTAGTCTGATACAATAATGCTCAAGAGAAACAACTAATTCCAGGCTTTAAACATTAATCCGTCTTAACATCTATCTCATGCCAAACAACTAATTCCAGACCCTATGATGGCCATAATCTTTGTACGGGTGGATAGCTTTAAACTGTATGACAAAATGCCTCAATGAACAAAAGACAATAAAATTTAATTACAGTTCATGATGTAAAGTTGTAAACCATGGTAAAAACGTTTCTTATACAACCTATCAGTTATAACAAGGGTCATCGATCTAAATCAAGCAAAATACTATTGTAGTAAAATCAATTTACACATAACTAACACATTTAAAACGGGTAAACCATGTAAAAGAATTGTACACATTTCATAGGCAGTGTAAGCTCTTCGCAGGGGGGTATGAACCACACCAGCGGGTTTGAGTGAAGAGGAAGATTGTGCAAATGTAAATCGCAAATGAAAAATCAAGTCTGCAATTTGAGAGGCACAAATTTGATTGATATATATAGGTAGAATAGTCGGTTGAATTTGAACTTGCAATGGCAGGGACAATTACCTGTCAAATCCATTGAGGAGAGATCGAAGAGCCAATGTCGTCAAGTTGATAGAAGAGTCCTCCCAATTTGAACTTGCGCGGAACCTGTGGAAATATTGAGGAAAGATCAGAGATCGAAGAACCAAAATCAAGAAGAAAAAAGAGGGAAAAAAAAGAGACGCACCTCACCTACGGTTCCTTCTCCTGAAAAGAAGAAAAAAATGCAGAGAACAGTACACTATCGGGGAAGGAGAAAAGAAAAAGGGAAAAGACGTGTGGGCCTGTGGGGAAGGAAAAAAAGTCAGAAACGCGTGGCGAAGGAAAAAATTCAGAAACAATTTCTATGTATCTTTTCATGTAGCGGGTACGGATTTAATTAAATTTGGATTTCTACACACTTAACAACATCAAATAGATACACAAAATCAAAAGTATTTATCAAAGGCTGAGATTAAGATGTGTTTTGATGAGCGGCTGAGATCTAATGAATAAACGGTTGGGATTTCGTTTGGGTAGATAGGTGCTTGGAGACTAAACTTTTTAACGTGATATTTAGAGTAGTACTGATACTGATATATATAGATAGCGCGGTACTTAAATTTGGGATATCTTTTTTTTCTGTTGTACAAAGTTAAAAATATTCTTAATTTCATTTGGATATATATAAATGCAGAACAAAATTGTGTGCTAATAAAATTATGGAAGATGAATATGATTTGATAATCTTAACAAAAGTTGTTCTCAAATCAATTGAAAACTGAAAAAAGATTGATTGAGGCGCGTCCATGTAGATTAATTGTAGGGCACGTGAAATGAAAGTGGTCTTATCTGGCGGCTGGAACTGGAACTGGAACTGGAACTGGAACGGTCCTGAAGGAACTGACACGCCGACACGGCATTACACTGCACAATTCAGAATAAAAAAAAAAAGGTAGGAATTCGGCCAAGCTGCCATTCCAAAATGAAGGTGTTTTGTAATTATAAAAAAAATAATGACAAAATATAGGGGCAATAGTAGAAAATTAATTATACTTTCACAAAATATTTTTGTGAATTGTTTTCTTACCATCATTAAAAAAAAATTAACCATTTTGTCACATTTACTGGAAATTATACTATGTGCAGATCTAGTAAAAGCAAAAGTTTAAATAGCGTTTATCGCGTCATAGCGGAATGGCTAAAAAAAAGCGCTATGCCCAAATAGCGCCGCTATAGTGCGCTATAATGCTGATAGCGTCATAGCTTTTATGATCCGAAAACGCTATAGCGCACTATTTAGAACCTTGAGTAAAAGTCAAAATTTCAGGAAAAAAAAAAAAAAAAACTATGTGAACTACGTTGAAATTTAAAAATAAATTTTTTATTTTTTTTTGTAATTTTCAATGTGAAAATATTGTTCAACTTGAACACTTTTCAGTAAAGATGATAACCATGAGCACTGTAAGGTGAACCATAGCAAGGAAGGTAAGGTTCTCCAACAAATTGTTAATAATGCCAGCGAATCTAATTTTGAATTGCTGTAAAAGATGATAAACATAAGCACTGTAAAAGAAGCAACAAGAAGATATTTTATGCCTCTTTTCTAAGTTGACAGAGATATTTTGTACCATGATATAATAATTAAAAGAACCAACAAAATATTTCATGCCTCTTTTGTAGTTTATCTAAAGTTTAAACTAATATTCAATAAACAACACTATTAATATTATAATAATAAATAAACTAATTGTTTTGAGCAAATTAAAACTTAATATAAAACTATTAAACTCTCAATTGAATATATATATAACTTGAATACATATATAATTTAAAAAATACTCATCACTTCCACCATTAAATATCTCCGAAAACAATATAAACAACCTAAAATGGATACGGAAGGCAGATAAAATCAGCCAGTTTCAGGCAAACAAATTAAGTCTGGTGGGAATTAGGAATTAGGAATTAGTAAGAACTAAATCTCTTATTTGTCAAAATAACTGCACCGAAACAACTAGTTCAAGTTTGTGAAATTCATCTCAAATTTATAGTTTACATGATGTTAAATAGATTTATATATATGGAGTAAAACTAGGGTGCTTTTAAGTTTTTTTTTTGAAAAATTATTCTATATGTACGTTAATGGTGACAATTTTTCAATATTTTTCAGACCGGAACTTTTTTAGTAGTACTCTTTAACTCTTAATTAAAAACTCAATATATATATATAGAGAGAGAGAAACTTTCGATCGACTTCGTACTCGTTAACTTTTAAAATGACTAATATTAACAATAATATCTGTCATCTTATTGTATATGGTACCTGTAGCTGTAAGCACTACACGAAAGTAGAAAAAAGGTAATATTCTTCCACACATACACACTTGCATTAATTAAATTAGTGTGGGATTTCAATTGTTTTGAGTTTATCATATTGTCAAGTTTGAAATTCAAAAAGAATAATTCTTTGTAAATATTAAATAGTTAAGCAATTTAATTTCCAACTTTACTCAAAAAATATAATTTAAAATAAAATATTATAATTAATCTTGTAATAGTAATCGACAAATCTCAAGTTCGTCACACACAATAAAATAATACTTCGAGTGGTTGATTATCCGCAGGCTGCAGCTTGTTTCTTCATCTTTTTTATTAATATTAAAAAATATCAAAATTTTAAATCGACACACGTTTTGGACAAAATTCCAATATATCCAATCCGGTAAATAATTTACCGAAAGTAAGCTCTATATTCAGTAAATTATTCGCCAGATTTGAAATCTTATTTCCGGTGAATAATTTACTAAAAATCCTATTTTCAGTCATTTACTGAAAATAAATAGAAGATGTTATGACTCTTTTATTTCTTTAAAAATAAATGGAGTACTATATAATTAAATTTATTAGAGACACTGGGACAAACAATCCGGATCAACATTTTTCAGGTTAGGTTTTTTGCAGCTATAAGAAAAAGTAAAATATTTCTTTGTGTTAATAGAAAAAAAATGTTTTGGATCTGAGTTATTGACCCCAGTTCAAAATTCACTTATAGATAAATAAAGAAATTATCATGGTGCTTCTAGTACATTCAAATTGTAAGATACTCCATCTATTTTTGAAAAAAAATAATTTGACATTTTTGCTACGTCGAATGATGTCAAATTATTATTTTTTTCCGAATATAGATGGAATATCTTAGAATTTGAATGTACTAGAAGGACCATGATAATATTTTTATTTATCCAGAAGTGACTTTTGAACTAGAATCAATAACTCAGATTCAAAACATTTTTTTTTCTGTAACAAAAAAATCTTTCTTACTCATATCTTAAATGTGAAGACTGAGTTTTCAATCTGCAATCTCTCACACAGAGAAACAGCAACCTCTAAGTTAGACGTACGTGGTTCAATTGCTTTTCCTTATCTATCGCAAGTTCTCTTTACATATGTACCATAAAAATCACTGGTTGGTGCAACCTTGTAGCCTTCGTAGAATCGTAGGGTACTAGATAACTACTTAATTCTTGGCAAGAAACTAGCTAGTGCAAATTAATATAATAACATTCACGTTCTTAATTTGTTTTATTTTTTACGGTTGTCTTTTGTTTGTTTTTCCTGATAGTCACTGTTCTGACAGTGATGAAGGTGCAGTGGAGCTCAGCCATGACGTGTTACAAAATCTAGCAGTCAAGGGGTATTTGGATTTTGTTAGCAACAGAAACAATTAATTGGCAATTACATCTGTCACATATACTATGCGAATGTATGTGTTCATAGTTTGCACCAGTAAAATCTGATCACTTTGTTTAATTGCAATTGTTTCACTTTTCCTACAAGGAACTGATTTTTTCCCAAGAAAACTGGTTTTGTCAATTTATACCGTTACTTTTTATTTATCTGCTCCCCTTGATTTTCGTTTCATCAAATACATAAATGATATGCATGCATGCAGTACTTTGGCTTTTAATGTATCCTAATTAAGTCGTAATTTCTCTTAAACTGTTTTTGTATCATCCATGCATGCATAATATATATATATATATATATATATATGAGTAGAACTAGGGTGCTCCTAAGTTCACCCAACTTCTTGTGAACTTGACTCTCAAATATATCAAATCGACTTTAAACGATGAATCCAAACCATTGAAACCCTTCTACCTAATGAGTGATGCATCTACATGTAAAAATTTTAAAGTTTTGAATTAATTTAATATAGAGTTAAGTGGACAAAAGTTTAAGGTTTATAAATTAATTTTAATGCATCCATTTCTTGGACTCCTTTGACCACTTATCTCTATATTAAATTAATTCGAAACTTTAAAATTTTCACATGTAGATGCATCAATCATAGGTAGAAGGATTTCAATGGTTTGGATTCATTGTTTAAAGTTGATTTGATATATTTTAGAGTCAAGTTCACAAGAGGTTGGGTGAACTTAAGAAGCACCCTAGTTCTACTCTATATATATATATATATATATATATATATAGTGTTTAGTGTTTTCATCTGAGATTGCAATTCCTCCAGTTGAATGCAGCAGAATTTATTGAAGCACTTAATTTATGCTACAAGATGATTATTTCATTAAATTTGATAGAAGAGCTTCGACTGGAAAATAAATTAAATTATAATGTGACAGAGGAAGTTCAGGAAATAAATCTGCTGTTATTCTAAAGGAATAATAGGAATCTATTATATATTCTGATCGCAATTATTCAAAACTTTTCTATGCACGAATCTCAATGAAAAAAATTCATGTGCAATTAAAACTCAACGGTTGGGATCGGAATATCAGGTTCCCGTTATTCCTTTGGAGAAGAACAGATTTATTTTCGGAGGCTCTGCTACTGTTTACAAATTAGGGATGCTTTGGACAACATTTGAATCATTGGTCCGATCGATGGTTATCAAATCGAATGCGGTCGGCATCAAGATTTGTGCACATGCACTTGATTCGCACAAATTTTAAAGTTGTCTGAACAAATCACTTCCAACAAACCGGCATTTTTATTCATAACCAAAAAAAAAATATAAAATATTATTAATAACCTGACTCCCGAAAGTTTTCCACCCATGCCCAACCCGCCCCCCCATGGGGCGGTTTACCCCCCCCCCCCCCCAACCCGCCCCCCCGTGGGGCGGTTTACCCCCCCCCCCCCCCCCCCCCCAACACGCCCCCCGTGGAGCGGTTTACCCCCCCCCCCCCCCCCCAAACCGCCCCCCAGTGGGGCGGTTTACTATTTTTTTTATTTTTTTTATTTAATACGATAGATTTATTTATGTATTTGTTTATATTTTTAATACGATGGATTTCATGATTTGTGAATAGTTTAAAACATAAGTGAACAAAATAATCAAATAACATCTGATCAACATAAAATATAGAAACGAAAACAAAGTGAATAAAATCAGCAAATAAAGTCTAATCAACATAAAATATAGAAACGGAAATATAAAAATACTACTGTCAGGTCTACAATATGAAATATAAAAAACTATCAACGAGGAGGACGACGACCGGACAATTACAGTCTGGGAGCCGGCCCGCACGCCCTCGGCGGCTGCGTGCGGGTCTTTTGTCGCTGCACACGCCTCCTCCGTGGCTGTGGAGGATCATCGTTATGAGTCAGATCCACATGCACGTCCTCCTCGTCATCAGAATAATCCACATGCATGTCCTCCTGCATTGTGCCCGTGGATCGTCGGTATGAATCGGGCAATGGATCATACTGAGTACCCTGTGATGGATTCGTCTCCCATGGATCGAACTCCCAGTCCCCAGTATATGTGCTTGGGGGCTGTGTCCCGAACGCAGCAGTCTCCCAAGCATCAGTGGGCTGCTGTGCCCCACTGCCACTAGCCTCGTGGTCGTGCTGCCTGGGGGGTGGCATCGATGGTGTGGCTCCGGTGACATCCTCTACACCGGTGGCGGTGAGGCCAAAGTCTGCTGCAGTGAAAGTGGGTTCAGCACACCACATAGGATTTCCATCCTGCAGTTATATAATGTTAGTTTTTCTTTATGAAAATAACGAAAATTTAATTTATACAGAGACGAACCAGCTTACCTCGCCAAGCTGCACCGGCACATTAAATTTATTGTAGTAGGCGTGCCATTTTTTGTTGTCGAGCACCCAATCGTGGAACGCCCAATCCGGGTTGTCTTCTGCAACATTTGAGTTGAAGTTGTTAAGAACACACTTTGTAAAACAAAATTGACGTGTATGGTAAAATAATTTAACTTATAATACCTTCGGGGGGTGGTGGTAGGTCATCGTCGTATACTAATTCCCGTTCTTGATTTGGCTGGGTTGGCGCTGGTGAGTCTTTCTTGATCTCACGCCAGTTGATGTTCTCACCAGCGTCGTGCAACATGCCAAGGAGGCGTCCATCGAACTGGGAATCCTCGACGATCGGAGCAGTGTGATGCAGCATAGTACACCCGAACGCCCGAAAACTTTTTTTCGCCATGCACACCAAGCTGTGTGCAACTCCTCGGATCCCCGTTAGTACCTGTTCATAACGATTAATTAGAAAATAAGTTGTATGGAAAAAACTAATACTACAAGTAATCTTTATTACTTACCGCTCGAGTACTGATCGGGCCCCACGGCAAATGGGTCTTACTCTCGTCACCCATCATTCTCCGCCGAAGAGAATCACCGTAGTCGCCCTGTAAGTACACCGAATTCATGCACCACCGCTGGTACCAGACCATATATCGCAATGCCCATGGTCCCGCTCCCAAACTGACGTCTGCCGGGTCAGGCGGGACCCACAAGTGGTTCTCAGGCGTGCGGGCAATCCTATAGTGGGCTAAATGGCGGCCGCTCCAATCCACCTCTGGCTTCTTATGGAAGGTACTGCATTATAAGTTAGTTAGATACAATTTGTAAAATAATATCAATATTCAGGTGTGTATTACTTACTTGTGCAACTTCTCCGTCTCATCCTCACCAAGTATCGGGTCATCTGGGATGAAGGCATCGAAGCCGAACTGACGAGGAACCCGATCAGGATAGTGATACTCAACTATCCAGTAACAAACGACCGGACCCCGATATAAACCGAGATCCCTCTGTTCCATCGTCAAGCGACAGAATATCCTAGCCCGGTACCACGGCCGATACGGAAACCACTCGATGTTTGCCTGGTGCAACAGTTGGAGCTGATTTCGGACGTACGAGATACCCGCCGTCCCTCCTCTCGGCGTGTTAAAATAGTGGAGGCGGCTACCCCATATGGCGCCGTATGGAGGGCTTTTCTCGATGTCGGAGCCCCTTTGCCACTTCACATTTGATGGAATTTCGGGTCGGCAGACCGGTAGGTGCGACCAGGACCATTGCTGTAGTAGAAGGAGTGGCCCATTGAACTGCTGGCTGCCTCTCTGAAATTGTAGATGTGTATTTGTTATTATCAAATAAAAAAAACGTAAATAACATTAATTGAAGAAGACTTACCAGACAAGCGTGGCACAGTCCTCTGTACAAACATGCAAGCACGGCTCCACCCCAGTTCCACCGCGATTGCTTATCGAGTAGCTCCAGCTGCTGGAGGAACATAATCGGAACCGAGTCGCCACTAGAATCGACAAACATCGTGGTACCACATAAGTCAAGCACGAATGCCCTAACATACCTACAGTTTCAAGAGAAAGTAAATAATTGTTTATTCTTTTCAAAAATATTTTTAATGTAATGTAATGGACTTAGAAATTACCTCTTGACATGCTCCACGTCAGACGTGAATGGGGTAATGGCAATTTCGACGGCATATTGGCGGAGAGCCTTAAGACTGATGCAGTACTGGGAGAACTTCTCATCATCGTCCTCATTTTTCCGTTTTAGCTTCTTTGCCACCCCCTCCACATGCACACCCAACAGCTCTGGGATCAACGTCTGGAGTGTCTGATGATCCGAGACACCCCCTACCGGATCACCATCGATCCGCAGACCCCATAAGGCACTCACGTCCTGTAGGGTCACTGTCATCTCCCCCACCGGGAGATGGAATGAATGAGTCTCAGGTCGCCATCTCTCCACGAGACCGCACATGAGTGCCTGGTCAATCCGCCGTGGTTGTTTCATTGTGGCTAGCTGGTATAACCCGAGGTTAATGAGGTACCGATCCATCAGTGGATTTGCGACATACGGTACCTCCGGCGAGCGGTGCCGCACCGTCAACATGGACTCATCCTGCATTTATCAATGTTTTAGACCAGTGGAACTGAATAACTATTTGTTGTTTGAAACGTACCTCTATCGATGCAAGTAAGACACGGTGAATCCTGTGAGGGACCCACAGGAGAGGACTGAACGTATCTGCACGATGTGGTGCGCCATCCCATAGATAGACACCCTCCGCAGTGGGATCGGCGTGAGCTGGTGATGGCTCCGACGTATCTCGTGGTCGCTCACGTCGATGTCTAGTCATACTACATTTGAAAATATCAAGTTTAAAAATTATAACACCAATTTCTAACAATTCTATTTAAAAATTCCTATGAGATTGTACAACTTAATTCCACTCAATTAAATTTCTATTCTGTTATTTTCTCAAATTCCCATCTAATTTTTAAACCTAATTCCAATCATAACCAATTTCTATTCACAATCAAACAATTTATAACAATTCCAATGTAACAATTTCTAACAATTCCAATAAAATAATTTCTAACAATTCCAATCAACTAATTTCTAACAATTCCAATCAAATAATTTCTAACAATTTCAATTTCTAATAATTCCAAACAATTCCAATAAAATAATTTCTAAAAATTCCAATCAAATAATTTCTAACAATTCCAATAAAATAATTTCTAACAATTCCAATAAAATAATTTCTAACAATTCCAATTTCTAATAATTTCTAACAATTCCAATTTCTAATAATTTCTAACAATTCCAATAAAATAATTTCTAACAATTCCAATCAACTAATTTCTAACAATTCCAATTCCTAATAATTTCTAACAATTCCAATAAAATAATTTCTAACAATTCCAATCAACTAATTTCTAACAATTCCAATCAAATAATTTCTAACAATTCCAATTTCTAATAATTCCAAACAATTCCAATAAAATAATTTCTAAAAATTCCAATCAAATAATTTCTAACAATTCCAATAAAATAATTTCTAACAATTCCAATAAAATAATTTCTAACAATTCCAATTTCTAATAATTTCTAACAATTCCAATTTCTAATAATTTCTAACAATTCCAATAAAATAATTTCTAACAATTCCAATCAACTAATTTCTAACAATTCCAATTTCTAATAATTTCTAACAATTCCAATAAAATAATTTCTAACAATTCCAATCAACTAATTTCTAACAATTCCAATCAAATAATTTCTAACAATTCCAATTTCTAATAATTCCAAACAATTCCAATAAAATAATTTCTAACAATTCCAATCAAATAATTTCTAACAATTCCAATAAAATAATTTCTAACAATTCCAATAAAATAATTTCTAACAATTCCAATTTCTAATAATTTCTAACAATTCCAATCAAATAATTTCTAACAATTCCAATCAACTAATTTCTAACAATTCCAATCAACTAATTTCTAACAATTCCAATCAAATAATTTCTAACAATTCCAATCAAATAATTTCTAACAATTCCAATTTCTAATAATTTCTAACAATTCCAATTTCTAATAATTTCTAACAATTCCAATCAAATAATTTCTAACAATTCCAATCAACTAATTTCTAACAATTCCAATAAAATAATTTCTAACAATTCCAATCAAATAATTTCTAACAATTCCAATTTCTAACATTTCTAATTTAATAATTTCTAACAATTTCTAACAATTTGTAAAAATTTCTACCATTTTTCAAAAATTTCAAACTATTTCTAACAACCCTAAACAATTCCAATCAATTTCTACTAAATTCAATAACAACAATTTCAAGCAAATTCCGCAATTTCTAACAATTTCATATAAATCCCGTAATTTTGAATAATTTATACAAAATTCCAAATAATTTATAAAAATCTAAATAATTTATAAACAAGTTAAAGAAATAACTTCATACCCGAAAATGAATTCGGAGCGACGGCGCGGCGGTGACGGGGCGAAAAAATGAAAATGAAATGGAGAGAGAGAGGGTGGCGGGTAGAGAGAGGGAGAGAGGGAGAGGGCGGTAGAGAGAGAGAGAGGGGTCGGGAACGGTTGAGAGATGCGAAATGTCGCGTTCGGGACGAAAAAATGACGTTTTTGGGCCAAAACCGGCGGGTTGGGGGTGGTTTCGGGTGGGGGGCTGTGGGGGGGCGGGTAGGGTTTGGTTTGGGGAGGGAGGGTATTTAAAAAAAAATAAAAAAATTTACTAAACCGCCCCACTGGGGGGCGGGTTGGGGGGGGGGGGGTAAACCGCCCCACGGGGGGGCGAGTTAGGTATGGGTCGAAAATCTTCGGGAGTCGGGTTATTAATAATATTTTATATTTTTTTTTGGTTATGAATAAAAATGCCGGTCCAACAAATCTATACATATTTAAATTGACGATATTACCCTGCTTATTAATTAGACCGTGTCTCTGATGTCTTCAAACAATATAAATAAGAGTGTGTCTTCTATGGACATAAGGACCTATTTGTAAAATGAACATATTTTTATTTTCAAAGTTCAAACAGTCGATCCGAACCGTTCATCTTGTTCTCCATATTAATATGTGCTTGGAGACCAAATTTTATATTTTTCTGAATTTTTACTATTTATTAAGATGGGTACAAAATTTAATGGTCTGAATTTGATATTTTTTTGTACCCATCTTAATAAATAGTAAATAAATTCAGAAAAATGTAAAATTTGGTATCCAAGCACATATTAATATGGAGAACAAGATGAACGGTTCGGATCCTCTGTTTGAACTTTGAAAATAAAAATATGTTCATTTTACAAATAGGTCCTTATGTCCATAGAAGACTTTGCCTATAAATATTCAGCATAATGAATTCAACTTGTTTAGGGAAACACACCCGGCATTTATTTTCATAACCAAAAAAATAAATAAAATAATATTACTAACCACATCTTCAACAAAATTTCACCCATAACCAAACCGCCCCCTGGGAGGACGGTTTACACCCAGACCAACTCGCCCCCAGTGGGGCGGTTTACCCCCAGACCAACCCACCCCTCGGGGGGGCGGTCTACCCATTTTTTTTTTAATACGATGGATTATTTATAATTATTTATTGTTTATAATTTTTTGTATTTTGTAATATTATGTTAATATTTGTTTATATTTTTAATACGATGGATTTTATGATTTGTGAATAGTTGAAAACATAAGTGAACAAAATAATCAAATAACGTCTGATCAACATAAAATATAGAAACAAAAACAAAGTGAATAAAATCAGCAAATAACGTCTAATCAACATAAAATATAGAAACAGAAATATAAAAATATTACTGTCAGGTCTACAATATGAAATATAAAAAACTATCGACGAGGACGACGACCGGATAATGTCAGTCTGGGAGCCTGCCCGCACGCCCTCGGCAGCTGCACACGGGTCCTTTGTCGCTGCATACGCCTCCTCTGTGGCTGTGGAGGATCATCGTCATGAGTCAGATCCACATGCATGTAACAATTCCAATGTAACAATTTCTAACAATTCCAATCAAATAATTTCTAACAATTTCAATCAAATAATTTCTAACAATTTCTAACAATTCCAATTTAACAATTTCTGACAATTTCTAACAATTCTAATAATTTATATGCATTTCTAATAATTTCAAACAATTCCAAACAATTTATAAATGAAAATTTCAAATAATTTATAAACAAGTTAAAGAAATAATTTCATACCCGAAAATGGAAGCAGAGCGACGGCGATGACAAACTCGGGTGGAGAGAGAGAGGGAGAGAGGGAGAGAGGGTGGCGGGTAGAGAGAGAGAGAGGGAGAGGACGGTAGAGAGAGAGAGTGGGGTCGGGAATGATCGAGAGATGCAAAATATTGCGTTTGGAGCGAAAAAATGGCGATTTTCGGTGAGATCCGAGAGTGAGAGAGAGAGGGGGCGGGTAGGGTTTGGGGTTGGGAGGGGAGGGATTTTATATAAAAAAAAAAAAAAAAAAATTGGGTAGACCACCCCCCCGGGGGGCGGGTTGGTCTGGGGGTAAACCGTCTCTCCGGGGGGCGGTTTGGTTATAGGTGAAATTTCGTTGAAGATGTGGTTAGTAATATTATTTTATTTATTTTTTTGGTTATGGAAAAAAATGCTGGGAAACACACAATTTGGAGTTGAGTTGAATTAATATCATTAATAAAAACTTAACCAAGGAATTGAAATGTGTGCACCACATAATATATATATATATATATATATATATATATATATATATATATATATATATATATATATATATATAGCTTCATAAATAATTAATTATTCTTGATTGAGCACCAAGGATGGAGTCATATTTTTGTTTATATATAGAATTAATCCAAGATCAATGAATAATTAATGTGATCAGCCTCAGCCTCAGCCTCAATCTCAGAATCATATATATGGCAGGCGTGGTACACACTTCATAATTTGTGATGTCAGAACATGTTGTACTCGTGAATAATTTGTGATGTCAGAACATGTTGTACTCGTGAAACTGTGAATCCATTCATCGAAACGCAGCACTGTTTCGGCCTTTAGACCCACAATATTTCTAGGCCTTAATTGGGTCGGTCAATGGGCTTTACGAAACATGATCCAAGCAAAATCCAATGTCACAGACCTGCTTGACCACATTAAAAAAGCAGTTTCCGGACATGATTCTTCTTGTCTGCCTTTACATTCTTCGCAACCCTTCCTCCTCCGACAAGAACCAGCACTATCAAACCCTCCTCTACCACCCCCCTCTGCCGTGCTCAGCCGCCATTCGGAACAGGAGAAGAAGAGAAGGCAGGAGAAAAGAGAAGGCAGGAGAAAGAAGAGGAGAAGAAGGGTATTTTAGTCATTAATTATTTAGAGTGACATTTTTACAAATTAATGAAGTTTGGAGTGACATTTTGACAATTTCAAAGTTTAAAACCATTGAACTCAGTTTGAGTCCGATGGGCATCGGACCCAAACTGCTCTCCTCAAGTAGTCACAAAGCAACAAGTAGGGGTGTTCAACCGGTCAGTTCAGTCCAAACCGAACTAAAATAACCAAACTAAACTTTTTTTTGGTTTTTGAAAATTCAACCGAACTGACCGAACTAAAATTGCAAATCGAATTAAAACCTAACTGATTAAACCGATTTAAACTTCGGTTTGTTCGGTTGAACCGAATAGAGGAATAAATAAATGGTTTGGTTAAACCGAAAATAAATGATCTCAAACTATTAATAAATGGTTTATTTGGTTAAAGCGAATAGAGGAATTTAATCTCAAAAAATCAAAACACGTAAATTCAAAACAAAAAATGAACCAAAATAATACACGAAGCCTCAAACTATTAATAAAATCGGTCGGTTCGGTTTAGTTGGTTTTGAGAATTCAAAACCGAACCGAACTATTTCATAAAATCAACTGAACCGAACTATTTAAACCGAAATTTTCCGGTTCGGTTTAAAACCAAATAAACCAAACTATTTGAACACCCTTAGCAACAAGCGCCAATTGGTTTGACATCGATCATTAGAGAAAAATAAAATGCAAGCCGGTATCAAAATAAGAAAATAAAAACGTCAACAATTTGGTGTTTAATAATTAGGCAGGTTGCCATTTGTAATTTACGGTGGTGCTATGTTTAGAGTTATTTAGAGCTGAGAGATTTATTTATAGCTTTATGTCTAATTTATCCTTTCATTTTTTTCTTTCTCATATTTGTGCAACAAAATTCCACACACCAAAGAAAACAACGAAGTAATTCTAGTGGCGTGTTGTGTCCAACGTTGGTTTTGTTTGGGCCACGTTTAACCTTTTTTTTCATAATTTAAATTAGTTTATTAAAGATTTACCATTTTCAATCAAGATCTAACAATTCTAATTACATGTGATTCGTGAAACCACGTGTCTGACACGCGACAAAACATATAAATGATCACGTCACAAAAAACGTAAATCACAACACGTGACTGACACACATACCATGCGGTGACATACTAATCAGGTGACTTTTTTAAATCCCTACCTACCTAAGATGTTTTTAATTTTTCTTATTCTTATTATTGTTATTTTTTTTTTTTTACGACTCCATTAATAAGAGCACAAGCATATAAGATCATCACTAAGTATTCTTGATGAGCAAATAATAAAAATAACATAAAGACATTATGAATCATAGAGAAAAAAAAACCTCTGCATTTTCTTTTTGAGATGTATTCTTTATCTTCTTGCAATAAATTGTGAAAAATGGTCCGATAAAAATGTAATATTATTTTTTTGAGTGAAAAAAAAAATGTAATGAAACAGGCTTGTAATAACGATATACGGCAATTGCAACATTAATAGGAATAAAGTGCAAAGTAGAAAAATCCAAAGTGTATGATTAAGTAGAGTAATTTAGTTGTGGAGATTATCAATCTGCGGGATATATAAGTACACATGTACGAGATCCAAAAATAATTAGACCACAAATATAATATAATATGTTGATTCAAAGTTCAAATAGTGTGGTCTCCCTGAGTCCTGAGATAGAAACTTGCAACCAACTACGTGCCATTTAATGTCTAAGTGTTTAATTAAAAATGCAATGTAAGGCTGCCGTTGAATTCAACTAATACGTACTATATACTATATATTTATTTATTAGTGCATTTTCTTTTGGCTGGCGTTGAATTCAACTATTTGAACTTTGAATATATATGTCTTTTTTTGAATAGTTGACTGATGCAGTCAAGGTGGGCCCGGCCTGTATATATGTTACTAGCACTGGAGAGTGGAGAACGGCTTGCGCATCAAACTCAAATTTAAATCCAACAGGTTCCTCTACTGTTTAATTTACTTTATTATATGTGCCCTTTAATATCCGTTTGAGTTTCCTTCAAAATTCGTGCCGATCTAACACACACATTTTAAAGCGGATCAGACGGTAACTAGAGGAACTCAACTGATAGACATTACACCCAAATTTCTCCCTTTAGACGTACTGATGAGGCTTCCAGCTCCCAGCTTCCTTGTGTGCATTTTATTTTCCAAAATAAATAAAGTAAACATTTGAGATTTCTAAACGAAAATGGTGACAAGAGCGACATACATTCGGTTGCCAGTACTATATATATAGAATCAAACAGATATACAAAAATGTATTTTTTTTGTCATTCTTTTTGCCAGGTTGTTTTACCATCGATATTGTAACAACATCACTGTATAATTATTTAATTCGTTATGTTATGTCCAATCCAAATTGACTAATTAATGCAATCATCAAAAAAATAAAAATAAAAATTGACAAATTCCCTTTTACAATTATGAACTAATTAATGCTCATTTCTCATTTGGATCTTGCTTCATGCTCTGTAAAATAGTGAATAAAATCAGCAAAATTCATATATGATGAGCCTCCTTCCTCCACTGCCTTGTTTGCTTTGTCAGAAAAATCTTTACTCCTCTCTCTTCTTTCATTTGTTTCAATTCCTCCATCCATCAGAGCACATACTGCCTTTCTGACCTCATCGCTCTTCACCATGACAACATCCTCGGTAGCATAGTTCGGCACTTCTACACCGAGACTAACTCCGATCCTGAGAACATCCACAATTAATTTCTCATTAACAAATTGATCTGCAAACCGCGGCCATGTGATCATCGGTACTCCCATAGAAATCGCCTCTAGCAACGAGTTCCATCCACAATGCGTTATAAAGCCGCCAACCGCCGGGTGTGACAAAATAACCATCTGGGGAGCCCATCCAACAATAATAAGGCCTCTATCCTTTGTTCTCTCTTCAAACCCTGCATATATCCAATTTTCAACCTCGGGTTTCATTTCTTTCTTCTTAATCACCCATATGAACGGTTTGTTCGACGCCTCTAAGGCGTTCCCGATCTCCATAAGCTGCTGAGGGCTTGTAATTGCAAGACTACCGAAACTGATGTACAAAACCGATGCAGCATCCCTGCTGTTGAGCCAGGTGAGCACTTGATGGCTTTGATCACTTGCCTCTTTATTACCCCGGCCTACTTTCATTTCAAAATCCTTGTTGTAAAGGCAAATCGACCCGATTGTCCAAACCTTTTTTCCTATCACCTTCTCATAATTCTCCACAAACAGTTGCTCCAACTCGAGGAAGGTATTTATTACCACCCCATCAGCTGTCAACTCTTCTTCGAGACACTGTTTTCTCATATCAGCAAACAAGGGGCTATTAAGGAAGCCTGGTGTCTGAGCTTTGGTGACTTGTAATTTGATAGGAAATTCTGGCACAATGACATATTCATTCTCATCGGTTATACTATCATACACCTTATGTTGCACTAGATTATAATCAGTAGATATATAAAAGCAACATGGTCCATGAAAGATTACCCTAGGTATGCCAAACTTTCGTGAAACAGGACCCGTCCATCCATTGCACATATCAGTGATCATGCAATCAGGTGGTCGTTCAAGGCTTCCGAGGAAAGCTTCCAAGGGCTCGTCGAGTGAGTAAATGGCCTCAAAGAAAGGTCTAAAGAGGCTATGGTCGGTGATGTGATCGACATTTTCACAGCCCGGTGGCAAACCGAACTTTTCATTTGGAAAACTGAGCTCGACGAATTCTATTGCGAGATCTGCTTCTTTTGCCCGCTCAATTATGGGTTTGATACGGTCGGCATTTGCCGGTGTGATTATGAGGCTTACACGCACCCCACGCTTGGCTAGGATGCACCCAATGTCTACCATGGGGATAAGATGGCCTTGAGCAGCTAGTGGAACTAACACAAAATGAGGTTGATTTGATTCTTCTCTGAAGCAAGTCATATTTGCTTGGTGTTTTAATTGGTCTAGCTCTAAGCTCTTTTTGTTACCTAGCTTGTATTGTGAGCTCCAAGCTGTTGGTGTTGGAGAAAGGGGCTCAAATTGTATTTGGTATTTGTAAGGGAGTAGGATTTATCAACTATATATATATGAGGTGTACCCATTACAGAATACAGATTTTTAGTTTATGGTGATGGGAAAAGTAAGGGTAGGAGAAAAGTGTGGAATGTTGGGGTGCATGTGGATTCTATTCTGGCTGCTGACTAAAAAGTTGTTAGATAATAAACTAAAAACCTAACTAATCACGTGCAAAATTGTAGATGAAAAAAATTCCAAGTCGATCCAGATTCCAAATTTGACTATCCACATCCCTCAGTCTCCTGTGTACAACAGTACAAGTGTATTATTATTAACGAAAGAGACATCCTTAGATCGATTTTCTGTGACAATCTTTGGAATCATGCTTTAGAGAATTAGTCAAAATATGTCAACCCAGCTGGATTTCTAATTAAATATCAAGAAGAACACAGCTGTCAAAATTCCAACGACAATTTTAATTTGGTTAAATTCCAAATCATAATGTTTTGCAAAGTTATCAAGGACATGTCTAAAATTGAAAAGTGGCTTGGAGCCTAGGAGAGAATATACCAGTAACACTGAACTTGCATAAAATTTTATCACATCATATATATATATATATACATATAATATGTTATAAAGTATAGATTGCATTTGATTGCCGTACGAAATTTATAAATAAAAATTATTTTTTGCAATATTGTGAAACTAATTGGTTGTCCATATAATGTATCCCCACTATATATTAATTATTTGAAGCTGCTAACTGTCCCCCAACACCAATTTCTGGATTTTCTCCGGATTCTGTAAAAATCAATACTAAATCATGTAAAACAATTCAAAGAATCTTGGAAACATAAAAATTGTTCATTCCTGTGTAGTCTCTAATAATATCCACTTTAACCTCGACTTTAGCAAATTTAACTATTTTGACCAAATCACTTTTAGACCTTTGACTAGAACCACCGGACACATCTAGAAGACCTCTAACATCTTTTTAAAACTATTAACTAACTGGGACTACTTTTAAATTTTGTAAATCTTTTTTCGAATTCTGTAAACAGTTAAAAAAATTCAAATTTTTTTATTTTAAATTTGTTTTCAAAAAAATTTGTTTTTAAAAAATATTATTCCAAAATGTTTTTCAAAAAATTTTATTTCAATTTTTTTTTGCAATTTTTTTCAAATTTTTTGCTAAGTGTGTTTTCATTTCTGGTTCACTTTGGGCTTATATAAGCCTTACAATCATGTTTGAGTCCCTACAATTCTCTATAATTCCTTTCTTACCTAAAGGACCCTATAGTTTCTATATAATGCATAAACATAAATCTCAACAATTTGTTTTTTTTCCGTTCAATATAACCAATATTTCTGACGATCTGTAATGAATTTTTCAAATCTAAAACTACGAATGTCTTCTACATAATTTTCTCTTTCAAACGAGATCCATGATGACATACTTTTGAGTTGTCGGCTGCACAAGTATTTATTCTCATCATGCAAGTATTCATATATCATCGAGCAAGTATTCATTCTGGTTGTGTAAGTATTCATCCTTAGGTTCTGCTTAGCTGTCCCCCTCTAACATTCTCTCATTTTGTCCCCAGGTCAATAACTACCTGAGTAACTTAATATTTGGGGACCACCTAATATTTGAAAGATTTTACAGCTGTCGGCCTCAAGTCTTCATCTGTAATACATCAAGTATTCATCTTAAGATATCAAGTATTTCAAAAAAAGGACATATCATTCACCCATCTTTTACACGTTTTTAAAGGTGGTTTGTTTTTTCTTCGTTCAATATAACTAATATTTCTGACGATCTGTAAGGAATTTTGCAAATCTAAAACCACTAACGTCTTCTACATAATTTGCTCTTTCAAATGAGATCCATGATGACATACTTTCGATTTGTCGGTTGTACAAGTATTCATCCTCGTCATGCAAGTATTCATCCTCCAGCAGATCATGCGTCTTCATTTTTTTGCTCCAGTATATTTATTAATTTTTTAATGAGTTAGATTATAGATTTTTTTTTGTTTTGAAATGAATTGAATTTGATTGAAGACACGAGGACTACAATAAAGGAAGAAATTAGTTTGTAGTTACCACAAATTAGTTAAAACTAGTAATTATAGTTAGAGAATTGATCTACTTTGATGAGAGACTGTTAAGTGGGGGATGCTATAATTACCCTAAAAAATAATGATTTTTTACCTAAACAAATAGTAAAAATAATAAAAAAATGTAAAATTTGGTTTCGAAGCACCTTTTAATATAGATATCATGTTGGACAGTTTAGATCGATTATTTGGACTTTTAAAACGCAAAAACAACTTAAAAGAATATGAGGTTGAAGTACTTATGGAAGCGTATTATCTGGTCTCATTTTTTATTAATATACTAATAGATCATACATACTTGTAGAAAAGTTTGGACCCTTTATATATATACAAAATTTGAACCTTAATATTTTATTTATTTTTAATATATATACAAACTAATTTTTTTGGCCTCTTGGATCTTTGATCTTGGGCCCAAGGTGGTTGCCTTGGGTACCCTACACCAGAACTGGCCCTAGTTAGTCTTGTTTGGGTCACGTTTAACTATTTTTTTTCATAATTTAAATTAGTTTATTTTAATTCATCATTTTAAATAAATAGTCACGTCATGCAAATTATCACGGCACGTGACTAATACACATGCCTTGCAGGGACATATCCGGTCACCCCATGACTTTTTTAAATCCCTACCTAAGTTGTTTTTAATTTTCTTATTCTTATTATTTATTATTTTTTATTTTTATTTTTACGACTCCATTAATAAGAGCACAAGCATATAAGATCACCAAGTATTAATTATGAAAGATGAGCAAATAATAAAAATAACATAAAGACATTATTTTGCAGGAATGAATCATAGAGAAAGAAAAAAAAAAAAACCTGGGCACTTTCTTTCTTTCTTAATAAAATATATTACGCATACATTTGTGAAAAATGGTCAGATAAAAATGTAATGAAATATGATAAAAAGACTCATTTAAAGCGCGCTAAGCGTTTGTGGATAGACATTTACATGACTGACAGTGCAAAAAGAAACATGCACTTGTAACAATGATATATATACGTACGCCAATTGCAACATTAATAGGAATAAACTGCTACGTAGAAAAATCCAAAGTGTATGATTAAGTAGAGTAATTAGTTGTGGAGAATATCAATCTGCGGCATATATAAGTACACATGTACGAGATTCAAAAATTTGCTGTAATTATTGACGTATATTGCTATAAAAAAATAAATCTGACGGGTAATTAATGAACGTGAAATGCTTTATGAACTAGCTAGACAATAATTTTTGGGAATTAATACAGTTCATTACAGTCCATATTATTGACGATAATTATAATGCAATGTAAGGCTACGTGCCATTTAATGTCTAACTTAATTAAAATGCAATGTAAGGCTGCCGTTGAATTCAACTAATATATATACTATATATATATATATATATATATTAGTACATTTTCTCATTTTTTTTTTTTATCAAGTTGTCAGATAACCTTAATTTTGTGGCTGTTATAGGTACCGGTCGCCCATTATTCCTTCTAATCTTAATTTTTTATGCAATGTAAGGTTGGCTGGGTCTGTGTATATATATATGTCATTAATTAATTAGCACTGGAACGTACAGATTGCGCATCGGATTCCTATACCGTTTAATTCAGTTTTATTCACTTTAAGATCTGCGCGCTTTGTTTAGTATCCATTCGATCGGTCCTCAACAGCTTATCAAACTTAGCCTCCAATTCATCGCCTTTTAAAGCTTGAAATTACAAAGCACAAACTCAACTACTTTTGAATGTTTGAGATTTGTACAAGAAAATGGTGATCTTAAGTATCCCCTCATGTGTATAAACCAAGGAGAAATTAATCAATTACTGACAAGAGCGACATACATTCGGTTAATTTACCATCATTATTGTAACAACATCACTGTATAATTATTTAATTCGTTATGTTATGTCCAATCCAAATTGGCTAATTAATGCAATCATCAAAAAAATAAAAATAAAAATTGACTAATTCCCTTTTACAATTATGAACTAACTAATGCTCATTTCTCATTGGGATCTTGCATCATGCTTTGTAAAATAGTGAATAAAATCAGTAAAATTCATATATGATGAACCTCCTTCCTCCACTGCCTCGTTTGCTTTGTCACACAAATCTTTACTCCTCTTTCTTCTTTCATCTGCTTCAATTCCTCCATCCATCAGAGCACATACTGCCTTTCTGACCTCATCACTCTTCACCATGACAACATCCTCGTTAGCATAGTTCGGCACCTTTACACCGAGACTAACTCCGATCCTGAGAACATCCACAATTAATTTCTCATTGACAAATTGATCTGCAAACCGCGGCCATGTGATCATCGGTACTCCCATAGAAATCGCCTCTAGCAACGAGTTCCATCCACAATGCGTTATAAAGCCGCCAACCGCCGGGTGTGACAAAATAACCATCTGGGGAGCCCATCCAACAATAATAAGGCCTCTATCCTTTGTTCTCTCTTCAAACCCTGCAGATATCCAATTTTGAACCTCGGGTTTCATTTCTTTCTTCTTAATCACCCATATGAACGGTTTGTTCGACGCCTCTAAGGCGTTCCCGATCTCCATCAGTTGCTGAGGGTTTGTATATGCAAGACTACCAAAACTGATGTACAAAACCGATGCGGCATCCCTGCTGTTGAGCCAGGTGAGCAATCGATGGCTTTGATCAATTGCCTCTTTATTACCCCGGTCTACTTTCATTTCAAAATCCTTGTTGTAAAGGCAAATTGGCCCAATTGTCCAAACCTTTTTTCTTATCACCTTCTCATAATTCTCCACAAACAGTTGCTCCAACTCGAGGAAGGTATTAATCACCACCCCATCAGCTGTCAACTCTTCTTCGAGACACTGTTTTCTCATATCAGCAAACAAGGGGCTATTAAGGAAGCCCGGTGTCTGATTTTTGGTGACTTGTAATTTAATAGGAAATTTTGGCACAGTGACATATTCATTCTCATCGGTTATACCATCATACACCTTGTGATGCACTAGATTATAATCAGTAGATATATAAAAGCAACATGGTCCATGAAAGATTACCCTAGGTATGCCGAACTTTTGTGCAACAGGACCTGTCCATCCATTGCACATATCAGTGATCATGCAATCTGGCTGTTGTTCAAGACTTCCGAGGAAAGCTTCCAAGGGCTCGTCGAGTGAGTAAATGGCCTCAAAGTAAGCCCTGTAGAGACCACGATCAGTAATGCTATCGATACTATCACACCCTGGTGGCAAACCAAACTTTACATATGGAAAATTGAGCTGGACGAATTCTATTGCGAGATGTGCTTCTTTAGCCCGCTCGATTATGGGTTTGATACGGTCGGCATTTGCTTGTGTGATTATGAGGCTTACACGCACCCCACGCTCGGCTAGGATGCACCCGATGTCTACCATGGGGATGAGATGGCCTTGAGCAGCTAGTAGTGGAACCAACACAAAATGAGGTTGATTTGATTCTTCTCTGAAGCAAGTCATATTTGCTTGTGTTTTAATTGGTCTCTCTCTAAGCTATTTTTGTTACCCCTTTTTTTTTTTTTTTTGGTATTGCGAGGTCCAAGCTGTTGGTGTTGGAGAAAGGAGCTCCAATTGTATTTGGTATTTGGTATTTGGTATTTGATATTTGATATTTGTAAGGAAGTAGTGTTTATCAACTATATATATATATGGAATAGAGATGAGATTAGGGAATAGAGATTTTTAGTTAGTGGTGATGGGAAAAGGCCAAAAGAGTAGGAGAAAAGTCTGGAATTAATGTAGGGATATGGGTTCCACGTGGCCGCTCTCCAGTCAATGATTGGAGAATTGATATCCATGTCATCCCCCTCGATCTTTCTCCATATATTGCCAATTGAAATGGAAATGGAAATGGAAACTTGAGGTTAATTAATCAATCAATCATGTGCAAAACCATGAGCCACATGTATAGTTAATTTTTTTTACTTTGAGATCGAATACGTCAAAAGTAAACTTAATTGTGATATTAAAAAATATTAAAAAAAAGATGACTTGACGTATTCTCATAGACCAGCTAACTTTTCTTCCAAGGTTAACTCGGCCTTAATTCTATTTTGGCAGCTAAATAAAAAGTTGTTAGATAATAAACTAAAAACCTAATTAACTTGTCTTCCAATATTAGCCCGGCCTTTCTATTTTGGCAGCTAACTGAATGGTTGTTTACCTAAAGAAAACAGAAAAATTAAAAAAAGGCATGGCGGGGAAAAAAAATTATTCATAAAAAATATTATAGAGAGAGGGGAAGATGCAGAGAATCTTAGATTTAGATTTTTGGTGTCACTTGCTTTTTTTTTAAGAAAATAAATCTGAATCGCAAAGGATCGTATGGTCTTTGCGATTTTAATTTCGACCGGTTATATACTTTGAGATTCGTGCACGAAAATTAACATCTTTTGAAATTTATGTATTCTAATAAATAAACGGTTAAGATTGAAATCGCAGAATGTACTATCCTTTGGAATCGCAGCAGATTTGTCACCGCCCACAAAACCTCAGCAATGATGCATGCGCTAAAAATATATTGTAATAAAAATAACAGCAGACATATACGACAAATGACAAGTGGAATTATTGATTAGAACCGCAGATTTGGGACAGTGCAAGCATGAGTTAAAAGCTCCAATTCAGATTGACGGGAAGACATAATAATTAATTAATTGAGGACATTGAGAATTTTGATGATTTGTGAAACTCTTTCTGATATTTTGGTATAAAATGGACATAAGACTATAAGAGAGTGTAGAGAGAAGGTAAGAAGAAAGGGAGAGACTCAGGAATTGAATTATATATGGGTAGAGGCAATAACTCAAACAATGCATAAGTTAATTTTTTCCTTCCAAAATCTAGTGGTAGACAACTGAACCTTATAACTGAGTTTGTCCGTGAAGAGATACATGGAGGGAAGGAAGTAACTACATGATAAAGAAGAAGAGAGTTCAATACTCAAATTCCCTCATCGTGTTAATTATAATAATTATATGAGTATTTATTGCTAATTTCTTGCACTTGTCATTCTATTTTTTTTTTTTAAATAACACTCATTAACTATTTTATAATTGGTGGTAGGCATCAGGGCCGGCAATAACTCAAATATATCCGATTTTTTTATATTGAAATATGTCTGAAGACCAAATTTTATATTTTTTGAAATTTTATTTACTATTTTTATAGAATTTTTGAAATTCGGTATTTTTTATTAAATAAAAAATTCATAAAAACACTAATTTTTAAAAATTCTAAAAAAGTAGTAATTTTTTTCCAAAAAACTATAAAATTTGATCTCCAATCACATTTCAATATGAATAACATGTTGAGAAGTTCAAATTGACTATTTAAACTTTAAAAATAGAGATACGAGTAGGAATTAAGACATCCATTTTAATTCTCAAAGTATGGTAGCATCATATATATACACACACACACGCCTAGTTGGATATGGTATGCTTTTTGGGTAAGTTATCTTAACCTCTGTTTTTCGGATGAATTGTTGGAATATCAATTAAAATATTCTAAATTGTCTACTTCTTCGTCAAAATACTCAATTTTGTTATTTCCCAGTTAGAATAATTGCTGTGCTACCCATAAAAAACTTTGAAATATCTCATTTTTCTATCAAAACTTGAGAATTGCATCTAAAAATCTAAAAGATGTTGGTTTGTACCGGAACTCCGTAATTAAAAAAAAAATACAGGTACACGTAACAAGACAGACACATAAGAAAATACAAATTAGATTCCGTTCCAATTCTCTTTTTCTTTTATACTATGAACTGAATACCAGTATCTCAGTTTTTTACTAATGCCCATTTTTCATTTTTCATTTGGTACCTTGCTTCTTGCTTTGTAAAATGGTGAATAAAATCAGTCAAGTTGATATATGATGAACCTCCTTCCTCCATCGTCTTCTTTGCTTTCTGAGAGAAATCTTTACTCCTCTGTCTTCTTTCATCTGCTTCTCTTCCACCATCGATCAGAGCAGACACAGCCTTCCTAATGTCATTGCTCTTTACCATGACAACTTCCTCGGTAGTAAAGTTCGGCAATTTTACACCGAGACTAACTCCGATTTTGAGAACATCCACAACCAAATTCTCATTGACAAATTGGTCAGCAAATCGAGGCCATGCGATCATCGGTACGCCCATTGAAATTGCCTCTAGCACTGAGTTCCATCCACAATGTGTTATAAACCCTCCAATTGCTGGGTGTGATAAAATAACCATTTGGGGAGCCCATCCAACAATAATAAGGCCTCTATCCTTTGTTCTCTCTTCAAATCCTTCAGATAGCCATTTTTCAATCTCGGGCTTCATTTCTATCTTCTTAATTACCCATATGAATGGTTTATTCGACGCCTCTAAGGCATTCCCAGTCTCCATGAGTTGCAGAGGGCTTGTATATGCAAGACTACCGAAATTGATGTAGAAAATCGATGCGGCATCCCTGCTGCTGAGCCAGGTGAGCACTCAATGGCTTTGATCAATTGCCTCTTTATTACCCCGGCCTACTTTCATTTGAAAATCCTTGTTGTAAAGGCAAATCGGCCCGATTGTCCAAATCTTTTTTCCTATCACCTTCTCATAATTCTCAACAAACAGTTGCTCCAACTCAAGGAAGGTATTAATCACCACCCCGTCAGCTGTCGACTCTTCTTCCAGACACTGTTTTCTCATATCTTCAAACAAGGGGCTATTAAGGAAGCCCGGTGTCTGATTTTTGGTGACTTGTAATTTAATAGGAAATTCTGGCACAGTGACATATTCATTCTCATTGGTTATACTATCATACACCTTTTGTTGCACTAGATTATAATCAGTAGATATATAAAAGCAACATGGTCCATGAAAGATTACCCTAGGTATGCCAAACTTCCGTGCGACAGGAGCCGTCCATGCATTCATGAAATCAGTGATCATGCAATTTGGCGGTTGTGCAAGGCTTCCGAGAAAAACCTCCAAGGGCTCATTGAGTGAGAAATGGCATCAAGGAAAGCCCTGAAGAGGCTATGGTCGCTGATGTGATCGAGACTTTCACAGCCCAGTGGCAGACCGAACTTTAGATTGGAAAAACTGAGCACGACAAATTCTATTGAGAGATTTTTCTCTTTTGTCCAGTCGATTATGGGCTTGATATGGTCGGCATTTGCCGGTGTGATTATAAGGCTTACGTTCACCCCACGGTCGGCTAGGATGCCCCCCATGTCAACCATGGGGATAATATGGCCTTGTGTAGCGTATGGGACTAAGACGAAATGAGGTTCATTTGATTTTCCTCTGAAGCAACTCATGATTTGGATGTGAATCTAGCAGCTCTCAGTTCTTGTTTTTTTCTTTTGCAGAAAGGAGGCCTAGATAGTTGTGGGAATTAAGGACTGAAGGTATTTGTAAGATAGCGTGATTTTTTTTCTTTACGGTGAACAGAGACTCAGTGAGTAGGGTTTATCTATCATTTATATACAGAGAGAAAAGGGTAGGATGGAAGTCTGAAATTTGGGGTCATGTATTCCATTTGGCCGCAATTAATCCAATCAATGATTGGGAGAATTGGTATCCAGTCAATGTCATCATCCACCTCTTAATTTCTCCATTGCCAACTTAAATGGAAACTTAATTCAGGGGTAATCACTAATCAATGATTAATTGGAAGTATTGACTCCAGACTCCAGAGCCAGCATTGCTTTTCACCCAAGTATGAATTTATACAAGTTTAATTAATGTATATATAATCATTTATAAATGAATCTTTCATAATACATATATGAAATGTGACGTAGATGAAAATAATATAAGTAAACTGTACGAACTTTAATAATTAATTGATCGATGCTGGGCAGATAAAATATTGTTCCTTCATGATATCATCACTAATGAGATTTTATTATTATAACAATGACAACAACAACAACAACAATAATAATAATAATTGTTGTTGTTGTTATTGTTATTATTGATATGATCATTTGGTGAGATTTTGGATTGATGTGATTGTGCTTGATTCGCTTCCAAGAGCTGATAATGAATTTGGAGTCTGATACATTCGATCTGCTGTGTGGCTTCATTTCATGTTCTTGGGATACAGATCAGATATTAAACGGATACATACAAATACGGATTGAATATCGAATATCATCTATAGATATGTACATAAATATTTTTATAATATATATTAAACTATATGGTGTATATATATTATTCGTGACAACTTGGAGAAGATAGAGAAAAGATTTTTTTTGTATTTGTATTTCTAATTAAAATTCAAAATCATATCTATACCATTATCTGCACGAATATTCAAATAGTGGATATTTGTATCTTCTGAGAACTTGCGAATTTTTTTTTATTTAACACCCCAAAAAATCGGAATTAAATAAAAACCACTCTGTTTGGGGTTCTATCACAAATACCACCCCCGCACAAGCCTTGTGCGCACCCGAAAAACGGATCCGCACAAAGAATTCGCGCACCCGACGATCCACGGAGAAATTGCGGTTTCAAACGGGTTCGCACAACCATTGTGCGGATCCGGTCGGGTGCGCACAAGCACTGTGCGTTCCCAGTTTTGTCGGGTGGTACTTTAGTAGCTTCTACCAATATTTAAAAAAAAAAAAATTTCGGGTGCGCACAACCCTTGTGCGTTTCCGTGTTTTCGGGTGCGCACAAGGCTTGTGCGGGGGTGGTATTTATGATAGAACCCCAAACAGAGTGGTTTTTATTTAATTCCGATTTTTGGGGTGTTAACTAAAAAAAAATCCGGAGAACTTGAGATTGTCACTGTTGTGGCTCTTAAAAATTTTGAATTAATTGAGCTTTTCTGTCAACTATTGTTGCGCAGATTTCGTTCCAGACGAGATGTTTTTTCTTTGGTAAAACTGTGTTGCTTATAGGGCTGAAAACGGGGCTGGATATCTGCTCCGAATCCAAGTAAAATTTGTATCCGGATTAAACGGATCCGGATAATTTCTGTGTATGACTAATTATTCTGGATACGGATTCAGATAAAATCCACGAAACCTAAACGGAGCGAATATCCAAATTATCTGGATCCCAATATTTTTTTGAACAATCCGGATCCCAATATTAGAGTCCGAGACCCGCTTAGCTAAGTGATTTCTACCGGGCTACCCAGACGTCTTATATAGACTTGCTACTTGTCACTCTTTTGTTGATAAGCGAAGTGGGACTAATTAATCAACGTGTACAAACGGGACATAGTGCTGGACAAAGCCTTGGCCACTTATTCTAGTAATATATTAAGTGGGCTGCTGAGGTTGTTGCTTGTTGGATTGTATTTAAATGAATCTTCGGCCACTAATTTTAGCATGCGCTTGATGTTTTTTTAGAACTAAATAGTGGATAAATATTGAGCTAATTTTCTGTCAACGTACTATTGTTGCGCAGATTTCGTTCCCGACGATCGAGATGTTTTTTCTTTGGTAAAACGTACTGTGTTGCTTATGATGGGTTATGGGTACAGTTGTCTTCGAGTTTTTTTATCTGACAGGCACATGAAATTTACTTTGTGGAAGCTAATTAGTATGTTGTACTTATTTATCTATTTTTGCTTCCACAACGACACAACGTATTACTTCCGTCTCTCCGTATATGAATTTTAAAAGATGTTAGGTTTTTTTTCAAATTACTGAAAGTTGACATTCTTTTTTCTTTTTTTTACTATTATTATTGTTACTTAGAAATTAATTAGAATGGAAAGAAGACAATGGATATCTTGGTAACATGTGTACTCCCACTGGGACACTCCTCCCACGTTATTACTTTTGTCTGGGTAATACTAATATGCGTTGCGTACCTACTACTAGAGTGCAAAAACGAATCGGATATTATATGTTTGAATCCAGATGGGAGTTAGCACGTAAAACTATGGAAGCCCATATTCATATACCAGCGGAAGCGAAGCCAAACTTTATGACTATAGATATCAACCGTGAATGAGAATCGTATAAAATTTTCAGAACAAAGTTAGGGTGTGATGTGCTCATCAAGAGAGTTTGGTGAGCACAACTTCAAAAGTATATCAAATCGACTTTAAACGAGAAATCTAAACCGTTGAAATCCATGTACTTCATGAGTGATGCATATACATGCAAAATTTTTAAAGTTTTGAATTTATTTGCTATAAGGTCAAGTGGTCAAAGAAATTATGAAAAAAATGAATATTTAAAACAACTTATAAAATGTTCATTTTTTTTACCGCTTGACCTTGTAGCAAATGATTTCGAAACTTTCAAACTTTTACACGTACATGTATCACTCATGAAATACATGAATTTCAACGGTTTGGATTCGTGGTTTGAAGCCGATCCGATATACTTTTGGAGTTATGCTCACCCAATTCTCTTGGTGAGCACATCACACCCTAGCTTTGCTCAAATTTTCATATTGCGAATGAGAGTCGATTTTACAGTATTCGTAGCGTTTTATTCTAAATTATATAGTAAATCGTATATAAGTACAATTTTTCTTTTTTTTAAAATGAGGATCAATTGACTCCATTACTCTTTTCGTAGTAATGGAGTCAATTGATAAGCACAAAAAATAAGATCCACCGTAGCACTATTATAATAATAGTAGTAGGTGGCACACATTGGGTGCACAGTGCACTACTTTGGTGCTTATTTCATCACCCACTGCTTCGGTGATTGTTTCATTTTAGTTTTGAGTGGAAAGTGGATAGGGGGGTAAACAAAGTGGATTCGAAGCGGATAATGCTGATATAATATTCATATCCATATTTCAATAATCGGATACGGATACGGATAGTAAACGGATATCAAAATTTAAAACCAAATTCACTTTAAACGGATACGAATATGGAACGGATAATTCACGGATACGGATTCAAATACAAATATAAAACGAATAATTATCAAACAATTGAGTCATATGAACTTTAAAATACAAATACTAATTAACAAAATTCGGATAGCAAGTGGATACAGAGCGGATTCGAAGTGGATTATCCGACTCCGTTTTCAGCCCTAAAAGTGGAGCTTGCTTTGTTTAAATGAGTTGAAGTGGAGTAATTCAATCCACTGGGCCCAAGTCATGTTGAAGTGACATGAGGCTTACGTGTGGGCCAGGCTAACAGTTCCCACAGTAGTATAGGCTTACAGGTGTTAGAATTAGCCCAGAAAGCAATATTCTCAAATAGTCATGGCCTTTTATTGATGGTAAAGTCCAGATTTACCCAATTTAAAATCTACTTAAGCCCATTTATTGCCATGAAAAAGGAAAAATGTCTAATTCTAAACCTCAATCAAATTCCAGGTAGCCGCAACCTCAAACAAATAAATTAACAAAGTGAATTCATAAATATATTGTACTAAACATACTTTCACTTATTAGCCCCACAGTAATAAAATGCATATGCCGAGATTAAAGTACATAATTATGTACCAACTTAACTACATTCCAAATTATGAAACAAATGTTCATTTGTTTTCATCATTGTTTCTTCCATAACCCACAAAGTAGGAAATCATATCTGCCAAATTTTTCCATGAAGAACCTTGCTCTTCAACTGCCTTCTTCGCTTTATCGGCAAGATCCCGGGCTCTGTTTCTCCTTTCCTTTCCTTCATTACCATCATCCATGAGAGCCAATGCTGCTATTTCAACATCGAGCCTATTCACCATAACAACATCACTCCCAAAGTCCGGCATTTTCACACCGATACTAATTCCAATTTTCAACACATCCACAACAAGTTTCTCGTTTAGAAATTGATCGGTAAAATGAGGCCAAGTAATCATTGGCACTCCCATGGAGATCGCCTCCAGTATTGAGTTCCATCCACAGTGCGTCATAAAGCCTCCCACGGCTGGGTGTGACAAAATAGCCATCTGAGGAGCCCAGCCAGTAAGTACAAGGCCTCTATCTTTAACCCGTTCTTCAAACCCTTCTGACAACCATTTTTGGACTTCAGGCACAATTTCTTTTTTCTTAATTACTAGTATGAATGGCCTTTTTGATGACTCGAGACCACTGGCTATCTCAATAAGTTGCAAAGGGTTTGAATACGCTGCACTCCCGAAATTGGAGTAGAGAACTGACCCGACATCCTTTTGATCGAGCCATGTTAGTACTTCATTCCGGTCAACTGTTTCTTTGTTTCCTCTAATGAATTTGGTATTGTTTTCCTTGTTACAAAGACATGTCGGCCCAATTGTCCAAACCCTCTTTCCTATTACCCTCTCGTAGTGCTCGATGAAGGGTTTCTCCAACTCGTTAAAGGTATTTATCACGATTCCGTCAGACGTCGACTCTTCTTCTAGAATCATTCTCCGGATATCCTCAAATCCAGGAAAATTAAAGAAGCCCGGTGTTTGCATCTTGTTGACTTGTACTTCAACCGGGAAATCTGGCACTCTGACAAACTCCAAACTATTAGAGATACGATCATAGACCTTGTGAACCTCCAAGTTATGAGCAGCAGAGATATAAAAGCAAGACGGGCCATGAAAAATTACCCTCGGAATGCCTAATTTTCGTGCGACGGGTCCCGTCCATGCATTAGACATGTCAGTGATCATGCAATTGGGAGCACTCTGAAGGCTTTTCAGAAAAAGTTCAAGAGGCTCGCATAAGGAATAAACAGCATCAAAGAATTGCCTAAAGAATCCTCTCGGCATGAGCTCCATACTCTCGCATCCCTCAGGTAGACCAAAATTGGCAGCAGGAAAAGCCAGTTCCACAAATTGTATAGGCAACTCCAATTCTTGCACTCGATCAATAATGGGCTTGATCCGAGCGGCATTTGCCGGGGTGGTTATGAGGCTAATGCAGAGCCCGCGCTCAGCTAGGACGTGCGCCATGTCGACCATTGGGATTAGATGCCCTTGAGCTGCTAGTGGAACTAACACAAAATGAGGTTTCGTTTCTTCTTCGAAGGATGTCATGATTTTATTCGACAAATTAAGTGTTAAGTGCGATAGATATTGGTTTTTGAGAATCAGATCAGTTAATGGAGAAATAAGTAACAGTTAACTATATATATATATATATATATATATGTACTGTTCAAATTAATATCCTCTGTTACGAGCTCCTTCATACAGTCTCTGTTACAAACTCACTGATGACTGATGGCAGTGATGGGTGTGGGGAACCAACCTGGGAGGCTGAGCCTGTGAGGTGTTCGTGACTTGTGGCAAAGAATGTCTCACAGGTGTGGTAACAGAAAACCCGGACTCTTATACTGATATGTGGATTGGGTTTTATACTTTTATGTGGACGAGATTTTAAACTTCAGCTGAATAAAATACTCATTAAGACTTTTTAGGCATGAATCGTTGTCACTTGTCGATTTAAACAAACAATTTTGTCTCTCTGTAAAGAAAGGTCTAACGTACAGACTAACACTGAACACGTGCAGTGCACGAGGAATTGAGGAGACTGGCTTTTGGATTTGGTCCAGCCCAAGTAAGTGGTAACAGGAACAGCTACTGCATGTTTTTATTTATTTTGGATCTTTCTCAGTAGCGAAGCGAGTTCAAATAGCATTCTAAATAGTAGGGTAATTAATTAAGGAATAAGGATCCCTCCAAAATATAGAGACTGAAACTGAGACGCAACTCTCAGCCCTCAGCCCTCAGCCCTCAAAATATCTACTTGGAGAATTTCTCCTTGGCCACTACCAAAATGGCATTCTAAATAATATATAATATTATTTGATGCGACTGCCGCTGCCCTCGTTTTTCTAGAATTACTCAGTACATAATTATTGACAACCACTGAGTCTGAGTAGATAACCCCAACTTGAAGATACTAAAGACAAAATCTATCTCAACTAAACTGCATACAAAATCAAACATTGTGCTTATCTGAATTAGAAATATCTAGTTGGAGATATAGTCCTACGGGCTACGCCCCGAGACCGAGACAATGGTTGTGGGCCTTGACGGTTCCTTATCAAGGCCCAAAATGGGACGTCCATTATCGTCTTTAAATTGGCAAGTTCCCTAACTCTAGACAAGGAAAAGCATTCTCAAAAGTGATCTAGATGTACAACCTACAAAAACTTTATTAAATTAGATTAGGATATAGTTTCAAAATTATAAACGATATATTAAATAATAAATACGTAGGGGTGCAAATGGATTGGATAATATCCAACCGTATCCGAATTCGTATCTGAAAATTTTATATGGATATCCGATATCTAAATATCCGTGCGGATACGGATACGAATATGATTTTAAATTTAATTATCCGTATCCAAATAGTAGATACATACCATATAGTTTAATATATATTATGAAAATATTTATGTATATATATTTACAGATGTTCGATATCCGATTCGTATCCGTATGTGTCCGTCTAATATCTGATCGGTATTCGTATCCAAAAAATAAAAAAAAATACGGATATAGTTTTACCACTATCCGATCCGTATCCGATCCGTTTGCACCCCTATAAATACGGCTATAGACCTATTATTTCTGATACAAATCATATTCGAACATGTCATTACAATGTACGGTATAGGGTTTAGGGTTTTATTATAATTCATCTTCAGAATATCTTAAATTAACAAAATTTTCAGAGATACCTTAATCTCTAACTTCAACACATTCGACTTTTTGCAAATGTTGTACCGATGAGTCCAAACAGTCGATCCAAACTGTTTAACATTCAATCCATAATAAAAAGTGATTGGAGACTAAATTTTACATTTTTTTTTAACCTTTTACTATTTATTAGACTAGTTTTGAAATCGTTGGTTTCAATGATCCATAAATTTTTCACTGTTTATTAAAATCAGCGATTTTAAAACTGGTGTAATAAATAGTAAAAAAAATTAAAGAATAAAAATTGGTTCTATAGAGATCACATTTAATAGTTTGAATAGACCGTTTGGACTTTAAAAATAAAAAAACAAATGTTTTGATATTAGCCAACCTCCTCTCTCTTTATATACACACACTTATATACCTGTAGATATTTTTTGTTATTTAATGGAAATTAGTAGGCAATTTGACTACTTCCACGATCAAAATAGCCTCATGCCTAGCTATACTTGTGACTTCGGAATTAGCTTGAATGCAAGGGGGGATTTAAGTTATATAAATGAAGTTAATTTACTCTATTTATATATTTTCTATATAATTTAGAGTGAAATATTTTGGATATTGTAAATTGACTCTTATTTTCAGAATAATATTTTTATATAATTAACTTTTAATATGTGTTTGATTTCCATAGTTCGGAAGTCTAGTTCTATCCTTGCTTAGATACGACCATATGTTCTCATAAGCATTGGACATATATTTTTTTTAAGGTTAAGCATTAGACGAATATTGTTTTCTAAAAGAAAAATACAATTGCTGAATTCCGTTTCTTAAATCCCTCATCAAATATTTTTATTACGAATAGGATTAAAATGTTCTATTAGTTTCGTGTGTTCAATCATGCCTTACATCATTATTTATGTTTTTTATGTCCAAATAGTTGATTTGACAGCTCAATATGATTTTCATATATAAATATACTTGGAGATCAAATTTTATATTTTTATAAATTTTTACTTTTTAGATAAATATAAAATTAATGTTTTGAACGGTCCAAAACATAGATTTTGTACATATTTAAGAAAATTGTGAATATTTTTTTAAAAAATATAAAATTTAGTTACCAAGTACATTTCAATATGGAGATAGTTTGAATATTTTTTTTAATATTAATAAGGATGTGAAAGATTATTGGAGCACGGAACAATGGATATATAACTCTACTTTTTTATTATAATTTATCTGAAGTAATAGCAACGCTCTCAATCAAAATTTAAATATTGATCGTATTATTATAATGCAATATGATAACAATTTTAAATAATAATAAAAACCGAAACGTTTGTTCCATAGTCTAGGAACAAATGTTTTGAAATTAAACCACCTCTACATATATAATTATATTATGAGAGGCGGAGCCAGTATGGACAAGGAGGCAATTGCCTACTCTTGAATTTTGAAAAATACTTTTAAATATGTATAAAATTAGATTATTTTCTACTCTTATTTCAGTCCATTGCCTCCCACCGTCATGATTATCTCTAGATCTATAGCTGTGACTTGATTCAGCTTTTTTTGTGCTTCAATTGGAATCTATCAATTTCGTTGATTTGGGAAAAAAATTAAGAGAACGCAGGTCCGTGGAGAAGAAAGATTATGTGGAAGAGAAAGTTAATTGAATATTTGTTCCTAAATACACTTGATATATTGATCCATTGAGCGTTAAAATTAAAAATAATAATTGGTTCACAGTGAACCAGGGCCATAGGAAGTGTGGCATCAATCAAGACAATTATGCCTTGCTATTTGGACATTTTTAACATGTGGTGAGTCAATTTACTTTTTAAGTTATAAAAAAAATGGTCTAAATCACAAATTATAGTAAAAAAATTAATTATTATTTTTTTCAATTATGATTTAATGTTTTCAGACATTTACATTTATAGTTAAAAATATATTATGTATAGTTAACTTGTAAATATAGTCAACTTTAGTAATATATGTTTGTCCTGAAATTACAATTTGTTTATATTTTAATACAAATTAACTTTCATTCTACCTAGTGTGAAAGTTGCTTTAACATGATTTTTTACTAAATTGTTTAGAAATAAAAAAAAATGATATTCATTTTTAAGAAAGGGTGCAGTGACAATTTTAATTTTATTAAATAAGTAATAATAAATTAAATAATAAAATTAATTATATTTAATAATAATTTAATGCTTTGCCTAATGTTGATGAAATTAATGAAGGCTGTCAGGAATTGTCGCACCACGTAGTTTTTTTCTTGTACAAGTCCACAAAGGTGACAAAGCGTTTCATGAATTCGTCGATTGGGGTAATCAATCTGTCTATTCTGCGAAACATAGTGCGTGCGACGTGCGACGTGCGACGTGCGACGTGCGACCTATCTATCTATTGTGCTGCTGTTGTGACTTGTGAGGCTAGTTGTGTCTGACTTTGTGACTTACGTGTCCGACACGGAATGAATATGGCCAATACGTTTTCTTTTCTATCCGAACAGGTTTTTTTCTTCCCACTGGACCACAACTTTATTATCCGTGACTAACTTTAGAATTTATAGCATAGACTCTTTTTTATGAATATTAAATTTCAAGCACTCTGCAGACCTGCAAACGAATAGAAATTACCCTAATTTGAGTTTGGCTTGAATTAATTTCAAATTGAATTTTTTACAAACTTTTTTATGTTAAGGAAGAGTGATCATGGTCGCCAAGAGTGAGAGGTGAAAATAGTCTAGGATTTCAGAACTGAGAGCGAGAGTTACGACTTACGAGTTATGACTTATTGCTGGACGGCCTTATGTTTTAACTTTCAAGTCATCAGCAAAAATCAACGATTCACGTTACTTTGAGATTTGAACTAAAATAGTTCGCGAACCTATTTCGAACGAATCAGGTCCAGTTTGAGTTTGGTTTGAATTAATTTTGAACTATTTCGAATCAAATTTTTTATAAATTTTTTCGAATCAAACTCGAATTGAATCACAAACTACAATTTTTATGCAGCCCTACTACACACATGTCGCCCCGCATATCATCCAAATGAAAAACCTCTAGTCCTTGCTAAAAAAAAAATTAGAATTGTTCCCCTGACTCCATTTTAGAAAAATAAATTCAAATTTGTTTATAATGAGATAATTTTTGTAAAATAAATTTTTCATTTAGTAAATTTTAAATACAAATAAATTTTTCACCAACTGCTAAAAATGTTTGCAATGATAAACAGCACAATTAATCATTTAGAAGGCCGATTTTTGTGAAAAATTGTGAGAATTTTAGGATAAATTTTATACTAATGTGTGTTAGAATAGGTGATCTTAATTTTTGTTTTTCCAAAATGAGATTCGTCATTCGTGTCAGTCAATTCTTCTTGATGGAATTATCAACTCATGACTCATGAGGTCAAAATATAATATATATATATATATATATATATATATATATTTGTTTTTCCAACTTTTTGACTGGTACGGCTAATACCAAACAAAAAATAATATAATAATTTAATGTGACAAGAAGGGACACGTGATTGATTGCTCCATTACTTGGAGTTGGAGGCAACGTCGTTCTGGGTAAATCAACTGGAACGCGACGTGACAAAATGGCTGACATGTGTACATACATCATTTCTTTCATTCCATTCCATTCCATTCCATTCATTAGATAAATCAACTGGAACGCGACGTGACAAAATGGCTGACATGTGTACATACATCATTTCTTTCATTCCATTCCATTCCATTCCATTCCATTCATTAGATAAATGATAAATCATAAATCCTAAACGCAAGACCAACACAGCCTGAAGCTGCCACAGCCCCACAGCCCACAATCCACATGCATCGTCCCACACCACCATTTACTCAATATCCATTTTCTCAGGGACGCCTGCAAAAAATCAATTTTACACAAACTGACAAACCCATATTCATTTTCTTTAAATTACAAATTTTGCAAATATCATGTGCCGCCATTTTCTTACTTCAGAAATAATATTTTCCGTCTTCTCTTTCTCAAAAGAAAGTCATTTAACATTCTGTTTCCAAACTTTAAAAATTGGTCTTCTATCTTAATAAAATACACACACACACAAAATTATTGTATCTTCTGCCAAAACAAAAAATATATATATTGTATCTTCTGCCAAAACAAAAAATTATAATGTATGGTATATTGTGCCCATTTGCGCAAGAAATCCGCATATAATAATCAAAATGATATTTTGTGTACCCTTTTCCAAGTAAAAACAGAAAAGAGTTGGCGACATGTGACTATATATATATTATATACACACACACATCCAAAAGGATACAAAAATATATAGCAGCCAGAATCAACCTCAGAATATTTGATCTCTTCCAAGTTATCTGACCTATATAGCTATACTATACACCAATATTATTTGTTGTTCAAACTTCAAAACCATATATATCATATATCATAGATAGGTGCCAACTTCAAATTTACTTCCACTTTCATTCTCATTTTCACATATAACAAATTACTTGTTCCACTTTGCCATGGATACCGTTAATTTAGAACCCAAACCTTATTTTGTCCTGGTCCCACTCATGGCACAAGGCCATATGATTCCCATGGTCGACATGGCGCGTCTACTAGCCGAGCATGGTGCAACCGTTACCTTCGTCACAACTCCTGTCAATGCATTGAGAATGAAAAAAATAATTCAAAAGATCGAAGAATCCCAACTTCCGATCGACTTTCTCAAGCTTGAATTCCCTTGTAAGAAAGCCGGTTTGCCGGAAGGTTGCGAGAGTGCAGATATGATTTCTGGAACGGACCAGATAATTAAATTTGTTAATGCATGTTCAATGCTCAAGGATTCGCTAATATCATGTCTAGAGGAGAAATATCCCTCGCCGACCTGTATAATAGCCGATCTGAATCAACCGTGGGTGGGTGATGTTGCAAGAGAACTCAGCATCCCAAAACTAACCTTCAATGGTTCTGGTGTGTTCCCAAGCCTTGCATCATACATTATTCGGCATCAAAATATATTTAGGGATGTAAAAGATGATAAAGAAATCGTCCAAATACCGGGGTTTCCACATCGGCTCGAGATAACAAAGGGCAAATCACCAATAAGCGTCCAAAGGCCAGGTATGGAGGAATTTTTAGAAAAGAGGCTACAAGAAGAACGAAGTGCTGATGGTGTTGTGGTAAATAGTTTCTATGAATTGGAACCTTTGTACGTAGACTCTTACGCAAAAACCGCAGGGCAAAAGATATGGACGATTGGACCGATGCTGCTATGTAATAGGAATACCAATGAAATGTCTGGAAGAGGAAATAAGGCATCAATTGATGAGGATGATTGCTTGCGTTGGCTTGACATGCAAAAGCCGGCTTCAGTTGTTTATGTAAGCTTTGGAAGCCTCGCACGAACAGCATTCTCACAACTGGCTGAGATCGGGTTAGGGTTAGAGGCCTCTGGTAGACCGTTTGTGTGGGTAATAAAGGCCGGCAACAAATCTACTGATGTGGAAGTGGAAGAATGGCTCTCGAATGGTTTTGAGGAGAGGGTCCACGGTCGAGGTTTGATAATCAAAGGATGGGCCCCACAGATGATGATCTTGTCTCATGAAGCCATAGGAGGTTTTCTGACGCACTGTGGTTGGAACTCGATTTTAGAGAGTATATGCACGGGCGTGCCTATGATAACATGGCCCCACTTTGCAGATCAGTTCCTGAATGAGACGCTGGTAGTTGAAATACTTAAAATAGGTGTGAAGATCGGTATACAGTATCCTAATCATTGGGCAAGAGATGTCGAAGATGGTAATAATAATAATAATAATAATAATGTGATGGTGGAGAGGGATGATGTGGTGAGGGTGGTGTCAGAATTGATGGATGGAGGAGAGGAGATGAGAGTAAAGGCTAGAGAGCTAGCAAGGATGGCTAGAAAGGCCATGGATCAGGGAGGCTCGTCTTCTAATAACTTAATAGAATTGATCAAGGAGTATGGGGATACAGGGAAGACAAGCGCAGTTGAACCATAGATTGTAAATTTACATTGTTTGTTTCATAGTTTACTTTACTATTTCCTGAAATTCAAGTACCATCAATTTATTTTTCTGATGTAGGTTGTACGCTACAATGTAATTTGCTTAACGTAATTAGAATCTTTTTGTTATATCCAACTTGATGATAATAACCTGATCTGATGGACTAAAAATAATTTCTAGTTGTTTGCTTTGCAAAGAAATTAGGAGGTTCTGGTCCTTAGAAACAAACAAACTGAAACTAAAACTCTTTTTTTGATGAAAATGCACGTAGGCCTATACATCTGCAGACATGACTGCTCCCTAATTAAAGTACCATGAAACTATGTTCTTCTTTTTCATTTTATTATGCTTTTATCCTAGATCAGTTATATTAATTTGTTAACTTGTACTTTAGTTTGGCATTGATGAGATGTTTTATTCAAAGAAAGAAAAAGCAAAGGAAAACAAAGAGAAGAAAACCACCAAAGGAATCATGTGCAATCCTTTACTAAAAACCACATGTACCAGTTACATTTAGTAAACAGTAACAGATAGGAACCAAATTAAACTGGTATGCAGTGTTTTGTATATATTTACCTTGTCCCAACATTTACTCCAGAAAATTTACTCACCATGTAACAAGGAGACAATTTCATAGAAGAAAAAAAATAATATTTTCCTGCTACAAAATTCATCACTGATAGTCTGTACACGAGCATGAGCCGTTCTTAAAATGGTGAATCCTGATTCCATCTCTCAGTACAATCTCCCTGCTGTATATTTTCGAAAGCATCTTTATCGCCTTGTGACAATCTGCACATATCCTAAAATTCTTCACAATTCGTACAATTGCAAACGGATCAGAGCTGAGCAATCCAAAGGCCAAAGCCACCTTCTCACTATGCCAAAAGACCTTTCCTGAGGCCGTCTCAACAAAAACATCAAAACCATTAGAGGTGTAACCAAATACTTTCAGCTTGGCATTTATCTCTTCCAATTTAGAATGAATCTGTTTAATTTGCGGGTGCGACCCACCACCAGACTCAAACTTGTGTACAATCTTTTTCACCTCAATAAAACTACAACCTGGTTCTTTCTTGATACCTTTTGCCAGTACCATATCTCTGATTCTAAGCTGATCTTCCAACCTATTACACTTTCCATAAAAATTATATAGTAGTACATACGCTGTAATGTCATCAGGGTTTAGCTCAATTAGGTGTTTAGCAGCAAATTCACCCATTTCTGTACTCCCTAAAGTATTACATGTGCCAAGAAATGTGGCCCAAATGTCGGTACTAGGTCTCATGGGCATGTTTGATATGGTCTCTAGTGCCTCTTTTAGCCTCCCGGTTCGGCATAAGAGGTCAATCATGCAACAATAATGGGTCACATTAGGCATTATATCATAACTACTTATCATGCTAACAAATAGCTCCCTTCCTTCATCTATCAAACCTGAATTTGCACAAGCTGTGAAGACACTAGAAAAAGTGACCTCGTCAGGTCTTTCACCCGACTTGATCATTTTATCTAACATATCAAGGGCTTTCTCTCCATGACCATTGATTGCTAAACCAGCAATAACTGTATTCCATGTGTACATATCTCTCTGATGCATTTTGTCAAAAATCCACATTGCATTGCCAGTGGTCCCACATTTTGCATACATATCAATGAGAGCATTTCCAATAGAAACATTCATGTTTATTTTTTTTCTATCCAAGAAACATCTAACCCATTCCCCTGTATCAAGAGCTCCTAACTCAGCACAGGCAGTTAAAACATTAACCACAGTTAATGCACCAAGGTCGAGATCTCTGGTCTGTACTGTTTGAAAAATCTCCAGAGCCTCCTTAAAGCAACTTGTTTTGACATATGCATCAATCATAGTGGTACAACAAAGAACATCTCTTTCAGGCATTTGATCGAACAGTAACCTGGCATGATCTACCTGACGAGACCTCACTAGTGCAGTAATCAATGAAGACCAAGAAGCCAAATCTCTCTCAGCCATTCCATCAAACAGTCTGCATGCAGCGCCAATAGCACCACACTCAGTGTACATAGTAATCAATGCATTCTCTAATTTCAAATTAGGAAACATCCGTTGTTCCTCGGCATGTAAGTGCACATGCACTCCGAGTTCCAGATCTTTCAACTTTGCACAAGCCAAAAGAATGGTAATACAAGTCACAGAATTGGGGGTCACATTTTTGCTAACCATATGTTTAAAAAGCTTACATGACTCACCAAACCTATTGTTCTGAGAATAAGAAGAGATCAAGTTGTTCCACATAGTGACGTCTCCCTTGGAATTTCTATCAATTAGTCGACAGGCATCATCAACCTCCCCTGTTAACGTATACATTACAACCAACAAGCTTCTCAAAAGTTCGTGAGATCCGAACCCAAATTTGAACAATTGGGCATGAATCTCATCACCAAAATTAATGGCAGTTTTTAGAGAGAAACCGTTGAGCAAGAAGGTGAAAGTATCTGTATTAGGTTTGTATCCTGTAGAAATCATGCGAATATAGAGGATGAGAGCGGATTGGGAGGAATTGTGGGTGGAGTAGGCTTGAAGTAGGGCGTTCCAGTGAGATAAATGAGGGTTGGAAATTTGATCGAAGAGGAGTTGTGCATAGGCCATGTCAGTCCAGGGTTGAGAAGCAGAGAAGGAAAGGAGTTGGTGCTGGATTAATGGGGAGGTAGCGAAACCAGTACGGATGGCTTGAGAGTGGATTTGTTTGAATTGCCTCATTGTCTTGCACTGGCTGAGGAGAGAGGTGAGAGAGCGGTGGTAGTTTTTTTGAGAAGAATTGCAAGGTCGAAATGTAGCCATTTGGTGAGGTTAGCTGCTATGGCTTAATGGCTATGGCCTATGGCCTATGGCCTATGGGTATGGGGCTATGTCAATATGGCATCAACGAAAGAAACAGCGATCTTGATAAGATCCATTTGATTTGATTTGATTTGATACTAAAAGTAAAATATTCCTATTCCTATTCCTATTCGGATTTCTCATTTCTGACTTCTGAGAAGAAGGAGAGGAACCGGAACGGAGAGTCGGAGATGCAGATGCTGCCGCCTATCGGATCGGATCGGATTTTCTTCCAGATCCGAATCAGATCATACACACAAATAAAATGCCAATGGTAAATGGTTCGTATTATTTACTGGAAGGTGTTGGGGATCCAGTTCGCCATGGTACATTATTGGGCTAGATTTTGTAACAGTTTGGGCCTACAAGTCCAATTACACATTAAATTGGATCAAGAATAATTGTAGATATCCGAACTAGTTTTAAGCACATTTTATAAGGGCCTTTGCAGTTGAACTGTAGATCTATTTAAACGAAAGGACCCGCGTCCTTTTCTTTTTTTTTTATTTTTTTTTTTTATTTTTTTTTTATTTTTTTTTATTTTTTTTTATTATTATTATTATTTTTTTTTTTATAAGCATCTCTTAGAGTAAAACGTTAGTTTAATTACTCATGTTAGACATGCATGGTTCTCAATGGTTGACAGTTTTTTTATTTTTTACTAGAGATTGGAGTTCAAACTATTTAACTAAATATTTAAAAGGATTCAAATTTGCTGCTTTGCTGAGGATGCTACAACAGATTTTGTTCCTATTTACAATAAATCTTTCATTCAGGTTTTGAACTTTTGTGTTTCCGATTCTTTATTCTTTTTCGGTTAAATCTTTTTGCTAGTTGTCTAATATATCTATATCGCACTTGCAAAGAATTGAAACATGCTAATTTGCATCTTGAAATTTTTTATTATTGAAATACTAATTTAGTAAGATAGCTAAATTAGCAATTTATGCGAAGATTTCACATAATTTGTGCAATTATTTTGCAACTGGCAAGAACATCTTTATCCCTACAAATGCAGAAAAAACAAATTGATATGATATATATCGGGTTTTACAATTTAAATTACAGAAATAAATACAGTATGAAAAGAATTGATGAATGGCTATTGAATATTGATGCGTAACAAATATATATGTTTTTACTAGAATTGAGTAAAAAAATAGGAGTTTGGAGCATTTATTTAGTAGGCGACATAACAAATAACCCAGTCCCAGAGACAAATACCATAATTAATACAGTATTGGCTGTACTCGGGAGTACTATATTATATTATTCATATCCTTTTAAACTCTGACAGAGATTTTTGTACATAGAATGCGAATGAGATTTTTCATTTTTGTACCATTAATGGTGCCTTTTGTCATCTCTTTATCTCCTCCACACCCCCTCCAAACAAATAATTCCTTTTTTAATCCCTCCTTTGTCCTTGTGCACGATTAACTATTTTAAGTTTTTTAACTTAGAGAACCTTTTTCTGAGTTAATTTCTGGTCTCCGTGTCGGTCAAATGTAAAAAACAAATGCCAAGGCGCGCCGTTCTAAGCCGAGAAATCAGCAAACATTAATTAATTATTTAGTTGATCTGATTCGGAAAGCTTAATTTGTTAATTGTTAGAGAATATTCATCTTGTATGCCGTGCCTAATTTATTTACGCCGCCCCATTACTCAATACTCATTATCATTCCATACAAAATACTTTCATCCATTCAGTTTTAAGTATTTCTCAAAACAGCCGTTTATTTTGATTAATTAATAGCGCAGCGGTGCCTAAATTATTACGAATAGACTTGTAGAAATGTTATTTACGGATGAGACCGACTAATCGATCAATTTGTTTAATTAATTGCTCGTTTTCTGTTTAAATGGTTTGATTCATCCTCTGTTTTTCGTTTATGCGATCAATTAGTCGGTTATTTCTATTTTTTTTTTGTATTTATTTGTTATATGCAATATACATTGTGTTATTTTATATGGATCTTTCCTATATAACACTTTGCTGATATTTTATTAATTAACAAGGACATTAAGTTAAAAAATTATTTTAATAACTTTGATGAATTAAATTATTCATTTATTAATAAATTATAAGTATATGTATATAACATTAATGAAACACAAAATTATTTGTAAAATTATGATTAATCGGGTGCATACTGATTAATTTCTTGGTGGTACCCCATCCATCCAAATAAGCTCATAGCGTTATTTACAACATTGTTTCTGACTTCTAACATTCATATAAAATTTTCAATTAAATTTTAGTTCATGACCTTTTTTATTTGCTTTTATTATATCTCAAATCACTTGACATGCTTAAATATTTTATCAACAAGTAGGATAAAAAGATATTTGAAAAGTTAATTTTAATCCGCTAAATAATTAATTTTTGAAAAGATTAAACGATTAAACAAGATCAAAATAGATATAAAAAAATGAGACGATTGAAATTTACCATCATTATATATATCCATCTTTTGAGTGCCTATGGCTATGACCACGGGATTAAGTGAATTGATATTATTTAAACTTAATATTTGTAAATTTGGTGAATGAATTACATATATATATATAGTACCGCAATGCAATGATATTTTTGCATGATTTAGTAATGATGATGGACATGGAGGTTGGTTCTTGTCTTTATATATCCAAATGGCCATCCTGCATTAATTGGTAATTCCTATTCCTACCTGTCTTGTCATGGATTTTATGGCAATTTATTTTAACCCAACCATGCTCATGCTCATGCTCATGCTCTCCCCTTAATTTCTCTACGATTGCATTTGCATCCAATAATTTTAATGCACATCACAATCAAGCCAAACATTCTCTACCTGTTTCTCTTGTGATGTTACCTGCATACCCAACCGCGCTTATCCCCACCAAAAATATAAAATACGTGTGCTCTAAACTTTATAATTATACAAATTATTCATACAATGTGATAGTTTAAAATCTTACTTAAATTTATTATATTGATGTTGAAATCTACTAACAATTCTTAAATATATAGTCAATTATATATTTCATAGAGGGCTATTATCAAAAATCATATTTTTCTTGGTAAATTATTGTTCCTCTATGGTAAACAGTAGTTTATCTTTCGAAAAAACCTTTTTAGGTTTGCAAGTTAAAAAAATGTTTTTTCTTACTATATGTTAAAATTATTTCGTGTGAGTTTTGATTGAGTATAATGAATTATGATTTACAAAATATTTCATTACTTGAATATTTCGTGTGAATATTTCATTGAAGTGACCGATTGATTTCCTGGGCCTTTTAACAAATTTAAGAAAAATCTTTTGAATAGATTGAATGAACTTTTAAAGTTAGCAAGTGGGATCTCTGTAGCAATTCCAGACATAATAATAATGATGATGATGATAAAATGCAACTTTATTGATAACAATGTAATTTGGTATCTGATCAACAATAGTATTCAAACCAAGTAAAAAAAAAAAAAAAAAATTAGAAACCATGCTGGTGTTGTATTAATTGAATATGTATCAAATTGTATATATTTTTAATATCATTAATTTTATCATCAAGCACCACTAAATATGAATAATCATAAAATTTAAATTAATAATTAATTAATGATAAAATTGCATTGACTTTTACTATTTTCTCCATATGGAATAAATATTATCCCACTACATGTATAGAATTCAAAATTAGAAATTATTATTATGAATTTAATGTGAAAGAATGATGCATGTAATAATTATAATCATAAAAGCCAAAAAGGTTGGTAATTAATAACAGCATCTAATAAAAAGGATACTGATCTTTTACACAGACGACAGTATCGTTGCCACGTGAACAAAACCTAAAATAATCACAAGTTTCACAACCCGATTAACCCTGCCTAGAGTCCTAGACTGCTACACAAATCGAAACTCTTTAATTTGCTGTCTTCTCAGTTCTCTCTCTCTCGTTCCCTCAGTCACGCACAAACATGCACACACGCAAACACCAACACAATTGTCAAAATCCTCTACAATTATCTTTAACCCGCGTCTTTGCAATTTATATTCAAAAAAAAAAAAAAAAAGTTACTTTTGAATTTTCAGGACATAGATGAAGGCGCACCTTCCTCTACAATAGTGAGAATTTTAGAGATGATCTCTTACTCTGTTTTTACTAGTGTTTATCACCACAGAGAGCAGAGAGGTCATACTCTTACCCTCCATAATACTCTATCAGCTAGCATTCAGCCCCCTCAAGGCTCAAATACAAAAACCCACCTTAATTAATTTCTCACTATCTATCTTTGATCTTTCTTCCTTGTTAGTTGGTACCTATATTGCTTCTCCTTAGCTACTAGCATCTCACTTGGTAGTGGAGTCTTAATTAACACAAATTAACCATGAAATCACCAGCTCAAAGCCCAAAGAAGCCGCTGCCACCACCACCACCACCCCATGACCCTTCTAATCCTTCTCCTTCTCCTTCTCCTTCTCCAAGTCAAACCCCAACCTTTAACCCAGGAAGATCAAATGAACAATGGCTGGACGATGCTTCCATGAAAGATGTCGACCACTTTGCCAAAACCGTGTCAGCTATAAAATCTAAAACAGGTAGTTCGTCCCGGCCCGACCTTCTCGCCTCCGTCTTATCACATTATGCCTCCAAATGGCTGCCCGAACTCTCCTCCACTTCATCAGGCCGTTTCAGTGGCCCGCCACCCCCTCCCGAAAGCCCAACAGCTGTGTGGTTGAAAAAACGGCTCTTTGTTGAATCGCTTATTGCGGCACTTCCACCAGAGATGAATAACAAAGACATGGAGTCGGCGATTAATTGTGATTTTTTGCTGAGGTTATTAAGAGCCGGGTTGATGGTTGGAGCCGATCAAGGCAGCCTGAGGGAACTAGAGGCACGTGCCGGTCGACGACTTGAGCAGGCGAGCTTGAGTGAGGTCATGATACCGGCTTTCGGGCACACATCAGGGACACTGCTCGATGTTTCCCTTGTCATACGGCTAGTGAAAGGTTCCATCCATATATCTCAAATAATTAATTAATATTAATTATTCACTAGCTTTTAATCTTTTATTAATTGATACGTACGTACAGACACAATTAATATATATATATATATATATACTTTGCTCTGCATATATATATATATATATATATAGTACGGATTAATTCATTTCTTCAGAGTCATGAAATTAAAAACATTAACCCTTTCATTATTTTTAGTTAATGATATATTTTTCAAAACAAAACACAGGATTCTTGGGAGCTGAGGAAATGGTGAGTGGTGCGGGCATGGCCCGGGTGGCGAAACTGGTGGATGCATATCTGGCAGAAGCGGCGCTTGACGCCGGGCTGAGCGTGAAGGAATTTGAAGAGCTTGCGCGTGCATTGCCAGCACATGCACGCGCAACAGACGACGGCTTGTACCGGGCTCTTGATACCTTTCTCAAGGTTAATTGCTAATCTAATCTAATCTCTTACTAGTTATATAATATATATTCCCTTTTGAAACCTTAATTTGTTTGCAATAAAAAACAACAACAACAACAATAGTTTACATCTTAATTAATTTGGGCTAGGAAATTAAACTAGTCACTATCTCAAATTCTGAACGCAACAGATAGCACTCGTTTATCCAAATGCACGCGTCCAACTCATTAAAAAATTGGTTGGTGTTGTGACAATTGTGACACACTCTAAAACAATTCAGAGACTTGAATAATTAAAAAATTAACGTTAACATAACATTAGTTTTTTTAATATATAAGTATGAAAGATATGACCGTATGACTATGTATTTTTAAAAATATTAATTCATGCAAATACTACTTAATTTTAATACATGCTGTTGCAATTCTCGATACATGTTTTATTATGCTATGAAGTTGCATGAATGACCATCATTGTATTTTCCTAATATTATCAAGCACGTACTTTGAGAACTGGCTCATATATATATATATATATATATATATATATATATATATATATAAATGTTAAACAGAATAAATAAATGTAAATTTTTTTTTGCTTATTATCGATTTAAAAAATACATATAAACTATAACTAATTTAATATTAAAACACATAGTCATTCTGTAACTTTTTTACATTATAAAAATTTGCTAGCATATTGTCGAATACAGCTAGTTATTAAATGTTCACATGTACTACATCTAAGGATCCACAAGTAAGTAAATATTGACTAATATATAGATAATCTCAATACAATTCCCAATAATTATAACCTATGTGTAAAAAAATTATTTCATAAGTAAAATTTTATCCGTTACATTTTACGGTCTTTCTTCTAATTAAAAGTGTTATATATTTGGAATTTATGGGTTTTGTAAATGTACGACTACGATACCTAACATTATTAACTTTGCTTTGTTCGATTGTTTACCACGTGACTTTGACTTGTATCTATCATCTATGTTCGAAATAAATATTAAATCTTCAAAACACTTCTTACTATTGTTAATTAAAATTTAAATGACGTACAAATCTCTCTAAATTAAGTATTGCTGTTTACTAGTAATGAAACAAGTAGAAGTATAAAAATATATTTTAATATACTGGCAAGCAAAATTAATAATTTTTTAACTTCAAAATACGTTAAGGATTGCTTAAACAAAATTTATTCTACTTAAAAATTATAAATAAAACATTACAGCAACACTATATATATTCAAAGAATATTGAAAATAAAAGATCAAGTTCCATCAGACGGTTAAAATTGTTGACCATTGATGGTATTTATAAAGGAAATCTAAGTGCTAGTATTATCAACTTATCATTGTGCCTCTATTTCTATATATTGCAACTTGTGACGAGTCTAAAAGACAAGTCTATTATTATTATTTCTCTATTGGAACTTTTTGGAACAAACAAACAAACAGAAGCGGTCAATGTTACATCAATAATAGTTTCACCTTTTTGGAAGCTAAGGACACGGAATTAATACCAAAAGTAAAGCCTAGCTACCCTTTTCATTTTCATTTTCATAATTAGGCACTACCGCACTAGCAATAAAACAAGTGATCAACTCACCATACGAAATCATAAATTTAGAACTTAGAAGGTTGTTTATCAATTTTGGGTTGTTCAAATGTACCGTTCTTCACTTTTATCATGTTTCATTTTTTTTATTTTCATTTTTAAAGTTATTACAGTTAATTCAAAAGCTCTATATTATTTTCATATTAAAATATATTTCAAGAATAAATTTTATAATTTTAAAATTTGTACTATTTTTATAAATAGATACAAAATCACTGTTTTTAGATGGTTCATAAATAATGATTTTGTACTCTCATAAAACCATAAATAGTTTCTTTTTTTTCAAAAAAATATAAAATTTGGTCTCCAAACACATTTTAATATGGAGATCACGTTGAACGGTTCAGATTGACTGTTTAGACTTTAAAAGAAAATAAGTGAGGCATGAAAGATATGAGGCATTTTAACCCTCAATTTTTGTATTTAGAAATTGAAATATATAGATGTTGTCTTTGCAAAAAAAAAAAACACTAATTTTTAAATTTATAGATGTTCTCTTTGCATTTTTTTATTTTCTAATTTCGTTCAAAGAATCTGTTTCTTGTTGAAATGTTCTAAATTTACTTCTCGGTCGATTAATCATTTTTATCCGCAAACAGACATCCATTAAGCGTATTCGTAATAGTTTGACCGCCGTTTCCGATTAAACAGTTGTTAACACCAGTGTTGTAATTTTGACAACACTGGGTATAAATAAAAATTTGGGGACATTCATTGTTGTTCGATAAAGTATTTTGTAACCAACATAATGAATTGGTAAAAAATTATTGTTTAATTATTGTACCTTGAAAAAAATAATCCTAGGGATGAAAAAGTTACATGGTATGATTATTGTGGAGTGTGGACCATTCAATTATAATTTATAATATAGCGTCCGAGTGGTTTGTCAATAAATGCCTGAGATTAGAGGTCCCTTGAGCACCAAATGGTGAATTAATTCCAAACCCATTGTAATCCAGCGCATGGATAGGGATAGGGATAGCATGCATATAAGTTATAACGGACCCATCATTATAATCCAGCGCATGCATGGTTGATGGTAGCTCAGCCTCAGCTCTCTTTTAGTCTCTTACCAATCTATTTGCCAAATTAAGTAAAAAAAAATGTTACCATTACCAATGATACCAGGATTTGTCCCTGAGCCGCTGAGCGTGACCACTTCAAGAAAGGGGTCCAATAGTATACACTCCTGTTTCACAGTACGTTCACACATGGCCTAATTCTAATTAACCAACTCTTTTTACTTCATGCTATATCTAGAGTGGAAAAAATGGCACAGCGGAGCCAGTTCCGTTACGGAATAGAACGGTTACGGCACGGCACGTGACTATTTGCGTGCCGTGACTCGCATGTTGTGACCACCCCTCCACATTTTAGTCACGGCACGGCACGATACGTGTGGCTGTTCACAGGGGTAGATCTAGGATTTTCGTCCCGGGGGGGAGGGGGGGCAAAAAAATATCGAATCGGGTTCAATAATCGTTCGATTCGCTTTTTCAATGTTACTCTTTCCGGTATAAAAAACCCCTCCCCTACTAAACCTAACCTGGGTGGTTTTATCGCGTAGCCTGGTTACCCGACGTCCCGGGCAGTATATTAAAAAACTAAACGGGTCCAAATTCATTAACTAATTAAGTATTTAATAAAAAATAATGCTTTAATTTATACTTTTCAATGCTCTGACTTGTAATTTCTGATATTTCAATCTATAATTCTAATTATTAATCATAATTGAAGAAATTTATTTTAATTTTAACCCTAAATTTAACCCGAACTACAAATTAAACATCCAGCGGGGGGCAAAAAAATTTCCAGAGAGGGGCAGAGTCGATCGAAACGTTTCGACTTCCACTAAAACGCAAAATCCAGGAGGGGGGGGCTGCCCCCCCCGGATAGGCTTGGGTCGGCCCCTGACTATTCACTTGGTCGCAGCATGAGACTAAAATCACGGTATGTTAGTCACGGCACAGTACGGCACGTTTTGTCCACTCTAATACTACCGTACATACAATTTTATAGCTCTGGTAACTAGTTGGTAAACCGATCGATAACATAATAAGACAAAGAAGACATAAATGACGTCAATGGTTATTTTGACAACGATTTCATAAAAAACTTAAATAGAATTGAAAATTTAAAAGTAAATTTATATCGTATGTTATTGGACATATATATATAGTCTAATAATTAGATTTCATGCAATTTATTTATTATTTAATAATGCATCAAGGACTGTTGAAATTTTAAGTCATTAGATGTACAGTGAAACATACATACACCAGATTTTGTCATATTTTATAAACATGACGTGCGGATGATATAAATCCTTTCTATAATATTTGACTTCAAATTTAACTTTATGTTTTAAAATTTTCAAGATATCAAATATAAAGGTTGTCAAACGATCCCTCTTTATATTAAACTAGTATTTTTATTCACTGTAAAGATATACTAATACCCATGGCAACCAGGGGCAGATTTAGAATTTTCGTCGGGAGGAACAAAAAAATATTGAATCGGGTTTAAATAGCTAATCAGATTTAAACCCATTAACTAATTAGGTATTTGATAAAAATAATACTTTAACTTATACTTTATAATGTTCTGACTTGTAATTTATGATATTCTGACTTATAATTATAATTACCAATCATATTTCAAGAAATTTATTTTAATTTTAACTATAAATTTAATCCGAATTACCAATTAAACATTCATAGGGGATAAAAAAATTTCCAGGGAGGCAAAGCCAGTCGGAACCGATAAATCTCCACTAAAACTCAAAATCCATGGGAGGTGGCTGGGCCCCCCTGGACTATGCTGGATCCTCCCCTGATGGCAACCAATAACATAATAATACAAGTAATACCTAATTGGCTTTTAAATTTTACTAAATTCAATATCCAACATATCTAAGTTATAGAGAACATATTTAATGCCTTATTATTTAAATATTGAGTACTATTTTATTAGTTTTCAAATTATTTTTTTTGTCAATATAATATTTCATTACTTGATTACTTGGAATAACAACTTATCTACCACTGATATGTAAGCTTTACTGGTAAAAATTGCACGGAGTACAAAAAATGTATAGATATATATTCTGCAATTCCAAGTGGAATGATATGGGTAATTTTATTTGAATTGTTGTTTTTCTTGGGGGAACCAGAAGCATCAATTGTTGTCAGGCTTTTTCTATTTGTTTTCCTTTTTCTGAATTATTTTGATATTGAAAGTTTGAAACTATTGCAATATGTGTATAAAGCTGCACAACCTCGTCTTCTGCTCTTTATTATCCCTTGTAAATTGAAATTTTTGGGAAGGCCTAAAGGAATGCATTTGGTGGGGCCCAGAAATCTGTACAATGTAGGTTGAGCCTGTGGCCCATTAGACCAACTGGATATTTGTACTGTTTAGTGCACAAGGGCCAAGGGCACAAGGCTCAAAAACCCATACCCATTGGCCATTGGCCATTGCATTGCCTGACATACCTACTGCTCACTTTTTGGATAGCATCAGTTATTCAGTTTACAAACCATGTAAGGTTAAAAATAAAAAATAAAAAAAATATTCAGTTTACATGTCAACAAGTCCGGACAAGTTGCTTTCACAGAAATACATCCAAATTATTTACAAAAGTTTATTATTATAGTACATAGGTTTCAACATTCCAAGGAAAAGGCATCTCTACCATCTCTGCCTCTCTGCCTCTCTGCCTCTCTGGGTGGGTGGTGGTCAAAATCTTGGACCAACACACACACACACACAGTGTTAACTTAACTCTGTCAAACTAGTTGCCGTCATATGACATGTCTCTTGCTGATCAGCAGGATTCATGCTGGTTCCCACAATCAAGTCACATGTGCCAGTGAGTTGAAAAAATAAAATAAAATAAAATAAAATGTTGATCAATTGTTACATATATAATCTAGGTTAGTTAATAATGCAAATCGAATTATCAAAAGAGTTTTATTTGATTTGATTTGATTTTACTTTTTCAGGCGCATCCTAACACAGCAAAAGAAGAAAGAAAGACATTATGCCAGCTGATTGATGCAAGAAAGCTTTCATCAGAGGCATCCGCACACGCAATACAAAATGAGCGCCTGCCGGTGCGCTCTGTGATGCAAGTCCTCTTTTCTGAGCATACCAAACTCAATCGTCACACCGGATCCTTCTCCGGCCCAAGAAGCCCCAATCTGTCCCAACTTGATCTTCCTGGCCGGTGCCCTTCCAAAAGGGAAACCTTAGCCCATCAACAGGTAAATTAAATTTTATGAGCCATATATGTATATATATAGCATTCCATTCAGAGTCAGAGATGAGATGACTAATGAAAATGATATTATTTGTCGAAGGATTGTTATCTTTTTTAGATGTACTATTTGTCCAAGGATGATAAATTTTATGACTCCAAAATTGTTAGTGTTTCTAATTAAGTAGATATGTTAATGACATTTTTATATTTATATAAAAATATTTTCAATTGCATGCAGGAGATACGTCGATTAAGGGAGGATGTGGCCCGCTTGCAGGTGCAGTGTCATGCACTACAAGCACACGTCGATCGGTTGATGAGCGACAGAAGAAGGAAGGGCGCTTTCTTCAAATGGAGTACATTTTTCTTTGGGGGAGCTGATGTGGCGAAGGTGGAGGATTCTGAGAGTGGGGCCGAGAGGCAGACACCTTCCAACTCCAAAAAAGGAAGGCTGGTACCGCCAGCTCATGCATCCGGTACTGCCACGCCTACCAAGTGGCGTAAGTCATTGTCTTGAAAGTATTAATTTGTTTGATTATTTGTATTTTATTGCTTTTTATTTGTAAGTTTTAAGTCATGAATTAATTAATGTGCTTCAACTGGAATAGCATCCTTTTTGTTAATTATATATATATATATATATATATGTACACGCCAGTATGATAAAGGACTTTGGTAATCTTCTTAATTTCCCTGTTGGGCTGTTGTCTGTTATTAACAGTTGGCTTTAGCATCTTATAGTAATTATTCTTCAAGTTGGTGCAGTGTAACCTTTAATTTACTGGTGTCTTTGGTTAATGGAATCTAGGGACTTTACCCCTAAATTTCTTCTTCAAAACAAAAAAGTGAGGTTGCAATATCATATTTCCTTTTTGGCTGTTCTTGCGCCAACTGGTCCTATTTTGGAACAGTTTAAACGGTCACATGAGCCTGGTGGCCTCTGTCCAAATTGATTTAATTTTTCAAAAATATACTAATAGCGACCTGATAAATGATATCATATGATTCTGTATACAAACTTCTTATTTTATCTTATTATATTATTACATCCACATGCGAAAGCCCCAACACGCACTAAATAAATATGTTCATGCATCCAAAACATCCAACAAGCTTAAAAGACTCATCAATTAAGCTGGCCAACATAAAACCAAATCCTAAACTTCAGAACAGAAACCCAGACAAAACATATTGTATGATGAGCAAATTTTTACAACTCTCACCCCTCCAGGTGCACAATTTTTTTAATTCTTCCACATATTTGTCCTCCATAACAAACAAAAAGTTTAGAATACGAACTGGCAACTAATAATACTGGGACTGGGTGTTAAAATTACAAATAATAGAAGACAACAGAATAAAAACACACTTCACTTTTCTCCACCAACATCAAATCTCTTACATTGCACAAAAATAAAGAAGAGAAGAAAAAACAAAATACAATCAAACTTCACAAACTATTTATACACTAGCGCGAGGACAAGAAATCTTGAGCCAAGCAAGCGCCAACTTATTCGACCAGAAATCCAATCAATCACCAACCTCGAAAAACAAACAATAAAATGAAATACAAACTTGATCAAACATATACATACACTAACTAAACACAGATAGCAACAACATTACTTGATCAATGCCTTCTTGATCGCCTTAACAAATTTGCCATTATTAGTTGAAGCCGAACAATCCAAATACCCATACTCTTCATCCTCTCCTAGTACTTTTGGTTTTCTTCCAATGCAATCGACCCCCTTTCTCATCCCTAAAAAAACCGATGAAGGAGATGAGGGTAATGACCGGAATGCCCTTGCGCTCTCTGTCCTCGGCAACCCCACTATTTTTCTCTCCTCTCTCTCCCTGACATGAAAGCTCTTTCTGGCAGCAATCATCTCAGTTTGCTTTAAATCTGATTCTGAGTGTGCTTGTTCAATCTCAGTAATTTCTTCCGATGGGGCGGTAAATTCTTCAGTTAAGGGGTCCTCTTGAAAATCATCCACTAGCATTTGAAGCCATTTATCTACATTTCCCCTACCAACTTCATTTATGTACTCATGATCTTCTTCTTCCTCTTCTGTCTCATTCCTTGATATTGAATCAATTGCACGCCTCGGCAATTTTTCGATATTCAACTTGTAAGGTGGTTCTTGCGCTATGGGTCCTTTACCCTTTATATCATTGAAATCTCTGATTGATATAGTATCGAGTTTCTCATTTACCGACCTACTGCCTCTCTCTACCAAAGAGAACCTCCTATGCCTATTTTTGTTCAGAATTAAATTTTCTTCACCAGCCTCTGACGCCCTTTGTTCTTCTTCTAGGAAAACCCGGAGTTCCTTTGTCAGAGGCTTTCTATAATGTCTCCTAGAAGGAAACCTGTTGTATAGGTCCTGCCTTGCCTGTGTGGAAGTGGCATTACTGTCCTCTATGCGTGACCTTTTGCGGGGTTTGTCTCTGAATTGTTTGATTTGGGTCTCGATTTCATCTCTTTGCTTGAATTTACGACGGAGCTCGTTCTCTGACAAGTCACAGATTGATCTTTGCGCCTCCAGTCGTGCCATGAGAGAATTGCTGGCAGCCTGGTTCAGCCTCAGTTGTTCCTTGTAAACAACACTCCTATATAATATATGAAATAAATAATATATATTGTTACAAGATGATTTATTGTAGACTTATCATATTAGAAACTAAACCATATACATTGTACTTCTTAAGGTAGTGTAAAATCATACCAGCAGTTTAATGTACATTTGTGGGTTGTGCATGACGAGACAATAAATAGACATTGAAATCACCTTAGAGAGTTGCTAAGTATGAACTTAAGCTTACAAAGATATTTGGTGATTTTAACTCAAAATTCTATTGGATTGGCTTCAAATGATGAATTAAAAACCGCCGAAACCGATCTACTTCACAATCGATATGCTTATATGCTATTTTGTTTTAGTGTGAAGTCCAGTGGTCAACAAATGATAAAAAAATAAATGTATTAAATAACTTAAAAACCTTCATCTTTTGACTGCTTGACCTCATAATAAATGAGTTCGAAAATTAATAAATTTGAAATGTAAATGAATGTACAGATCGGTTTCAACAATTTAGATTAGTCTTTTGAAGTTAATCCAATAAATTTTGAAGTGAAACTCATTAACTAGTAGTTTCACTCAACATTTTAAGCTAAAAATTTACTTTTACACGCAATCCCCTTAGAAATTGTAGTGTTTATAAACATTCTGCCCTGATAAGGCTTATCAAAAGACTCGAAATTAATAACAGAAATATCAACTTACTGGTGCATGGCATCTCTGATCATCTTCTCAAGCATTGATTTGTACTGTGCCTGAGCCTCTGCCAAATGCCGGCATTTCTCAGCCCGTTGTTTTTTCTTTATCAACAATTCCTCCAAACCCTGAATCTCTACTCTCTCCTCTTCATTCCTTTCCTTCAATTGCTCGACCTCTCCATCTATCTCCTCCATCTCAGCTAGTTGTTTCTTCTTAGCATCATCTCTCTGTCTCAGTGAATTCCTTGCCAAGGCAATAGAGAAATGTGGATTTGTACTGTATGGGTCTGAGTCGAGGTTGGGGTTGGAGTTTTCCTTTGAGATGTATGGGTCATGGGTCCCATTGTCTTTCTTGGTGGAGAATTTCATAGCAGCTAACAAAAATGTAAAATAAGAAATAAGCTACTTAGTCATTGTTCTTAATTATAAACATAAATTAATAATCAAGCAAGTAATAAAAGACCACTAGGAATGGTTGAGAGATTCGAAAAGTGAACCGTAGAAAATTAATACCGGACAGTATGTACTGGTACAGATACAAAATTTCACATACCAGTACTAGACTTGACATATATGTACCTCTATAGGACATTATTTGTACCAGACCTGATTTATATGTTTATTAACATTCAAAACTTCAAGACTAAATCTCAATGCCAGTAGCATGAAATGAAATTACAAAGATAAGTACCTATTACAGGATAAGTGGGTCTAGTAGGTCTGTTTATATCAACCGGCTTGAGCACTGATGCGTCAGAGCTCCGAGTTGAAACAATGGCGGCTGGTGCAAGGCCTGATTTATTTTTTGCCTCGATAAAATGATGGGGAAATGCATGTGCTTCCACTGATTGAACTGCGTTTAGTTCTTCATTTCCGCCATCAGAAAATAAAAAAGAAAATGCTCTTTTCCTACTCAATCATGAAAGTTAAAAAAACAAGCAAGAAGAACTGTATCAGCATAAGCTTCCATGAACTTTGAGTAAGGGAAAAACAAGTAGAACTGTATCAGCATAAGCTTGTATGAACTTTTAAGGGTCACATTTACTATAATGAAATTTTGTTACCATGTTTATACTTTATAGTCAGGTGCTTAATAGTTAGGAACTAGTTAAGATTATCAAATCTAAATTTCACTTCCAGAAGAAAAGTATGAACGCTTTTCATATTTTATTCTGGCAAAATCCAGTGTACCTGTAGTCTGAATCTTTGGATGCAAAAATTGACAAGAACTGGTTGACTGAGATGCCAATTTGTAAGTCCCACCATGGGATAAGGAACTCCAGCTTGTGCCCTTTTTTTTTGCACACATGAGACTGAACTATTCTCAGATTGCTTGGAACAGTTTTTCCGCCCCCTGATTTTGAAAATATACAGAATATTATTCATACAAAATTAACTCAACGACATATAGAAACAAATCTACTTGGTTTTTACCCACTTGCACAAGGGAACCAATGGTCAATTTCCCATGAAAGAGGAGAAGCCGAGTCGGCATGGAGGTAGAGCACATTCCCATATGGGTCGACCCGAAAGAGAGATGGGTCAAAGCCAGCATTCCTGATTTTAAATAAAAAAAGACGATTAATTAAAACTGTTTGAAATTAACCTGAGACAGTTAGAAATTTTGAGAAAATTTCCACTAACCCAAGATGATCCAGTTGCTTCCACAACAGATTGACAAATCCTTGAGGGTTAACAGAAGGAATTGCCTCAGAATCTATGACTGGAAACATCTCATTTACTTCCTTTATTTTCAAAGCCTACAAAATAATATCTATATTAGCCCTTTGTTTTCACAATCTTAATATAAGAATAAGAAGAAAACTAACAAAATCATTCTAAATTATTAGCCACGATAAGAATCCAGATCCAATAATATTTCCTTCAAGCAAAAATAAACTAAAAAACCCACAGAGAAAGATGGGAAACCTTTAAAAAAAAAAAAAAAAAAAAAAACAGTACCTCTTGGGGTTGAAGCATGTAGGGAAGAAAGGTGAAAGGGGGTCCATGGATGTACGGACAAATAAGATTGGGGCTCTTGCACAGCTTGGCGTAAGCCTTTGGATAACCTAGATTTCCATCAATGGTTTTCTCTTCCTCTGTGAAAACCATCCTCGTGCTTCCCATCAGGTGTTGGACGAAATTTCTCAGAGAAGAAAGGAGAAAAGGTAGATGGATTTCGATTTAGAAGGAAAACAAAAAGAGTTTGGACGGATCAAAGGAGCGCCCTCTGGACCTCTGGTGGGGTTAATTTTTTTGGGGAGAACCAGAGAAAAGGCAACGGTCGAATCGGAGGAGTTTTTTTCTGAGAGAAAGAGAGAGAGCCGTTGGGGTTTCAAATTATGTCATTCCTTTGCCCACCTCGCTGTTTCTGTTTCTTTAATTTGCTTGTCAGATGCATTTAATTGTTTTGTTCTTTGTTTCTGTTCAAACTTCAAACGCGCCTTGTCCTTGCCTCCGGGGCCCAGTCAGATCATGTCCAATCAGATGATCAGAATTTCAAGCTTCATAATAATATGAACCGTTGGAATTGTAGATTGAAGCGTTCAATTTAGTAGATAAGAAATGAATGGTGTAGGATAATTTAAAACCGTTCTCTAGTTGTGTTATGTTGGAGAGTAAATAATGCGGTGAAATGATTGGTGAGGACTGACGAGGTGAATTCGTATCCTCTGAGATATCTCAAACTTTGCGTGACTTTTTGGAAGATCTTAATCGTTCAAATACGTTATGCAAGAATCTCAAAGCTCAAATAATACTGGCCCCCTAGGTTCCCCCGAATAGGCACCGGACACGTAGGTCACGCAAAAATTGAGATATCTCAGAGGATACGCACCCCTGAGGAGGTGGGGCAGGAACGCGTATCCTCTGCATTAACTCAAAAGGGAATCTTTTGAGTTAATGAATCTCAACCGTCCGATTTTAAACGGACTCAATCCGGCTACTGCCTATACTATAGGGGTTTTTCAATATTAGTGCAGATCTAATCTGCACGAATCTCAAAACAAATCGAACGGTGGAGATTCATTAACTCAAAAGATTCCCTTTTGAGTTAATGCAGAGGATACGCGTTCGTGGGGCAGGTAGATTTTTCAGTCGTTCACTTAATAAAAAAACGAATTGCAGGAGGGGTCCACGGTTCATTAAATTAACAATTAACAATTAACAATGAATCTATGATTGTGGGTGGGTTGAGCTTCAGTTTTCATTCGAGGTTTGGTTTCAACTTTCAAGCAGATTGCTTTCGTACATTTTATATCGCAAGGTTATTATTCAGCGAGACACCTTCGGATAGGCACTGTTAGACAAATAGTTATCATTTATCTGAACCGTTTATATTCAAAATTAATGATTAACATTTGTCGGCCCAATAAAACAACATTAAATTGGATTGGAGACCAACCCAAGGATTCCTGCAGCTTTTTCCCTTCTTTTTTTTTGTTTTTTTCATCTCCGAGCTTTTCATCAACATAATGCCAAAAATAAATAAATTAAATCAGTATAGTTAACCTAATTTTTTTTAGATTATTAGTAAGCATGCCTTTTGAAAGGTTTAGTTTATGCTAGATTAATAAAGCTTGCTTAGCAGTCTAATTTTAACGAATTAGCAATAGAGATGTCAACGGGTACGGTACGTAGTCGGGGGTGGAAGTATGCCCGTACTCATTACAGATTGTTTTTATCCGTACTCTATCCATACCCGTTATAAATTATTTTACCCATATTCCACCCTTACCAGTCATGATTGTCGGATAATAAAACGGTAGTTGGTAAATAACGAGTAATACTAATTTAATATTTTTATTATTTATTAAATAAAACATTAAAATATATACATTCATTTAACACATATGTAGTTTTTTTTATTGAAAAAAGATTCTGATAATGCTAAGCACAAGTAAATCAATTAAAGTACTCTCTTCAATACTTATTAATATATATAATATTTTTATAATTATCCAATCAGGTAACGGGTACGAAATTGACTTTACCTGTACCCTTACCTGTTTAAATAATGAATTTTTTTTTTACCTATACCCGTACCCGTACCCGTACCTGATAAGTTTACGAAAACAAAAATCTTACTCATATGGGTACGATATGGGTCGGATCGGGTAAACAGATAAAATGGTGCCATTGACACCCTAATTAGCAAGCCAGAAATGTTTGTTTTTATTCTATGAATGTGGGACCCGTGCGCCAGTGGCTTGTTGCAGCTAATAATTCAAGAGGGAATGGTATTGATGTAGTGGATGTGGTTCAATCTTTTTATGAGCCTCTTCTTTATATTGATATTTCGAGCATAGTGAAAATCCGGCCTTCTATTCTGGTAAACTTCATCAAACAATTGCACTCGGGTTTGAGCCCATTAGGAACTGTAGTATTTTATGGGCTGTATTGAGAGGAGACTTGGGCCCAAAGAATTCGCTAGTTCTATTTATCTTGATTTTTGTAATGTTACTAGTTTGTATGAAGCCTGATATATATTGACTTTGTGCAAAAATAGTGTTCAGGTTACCGACTTACCATGCATTTGAGTTATTTAAAAAAATAAAACAAAATACTATAATATAATATTTTTGAAATGATGAATAGAAACAATTAAATTTACTCACAAATGTTAATGTGTCATGTAAGGTTGTCTTTTGAAAAAAACGGGAGGGTCTAAGACCGGACCGTGGGACCTGTGGACCTCATCCGTACTGAACCAGACTGAGGTTCAAAACTGGACCGGCAGAGACAGAACATAAGCCTAGCTGGGAGGTGCTAAGCCACCCCAACTTTTCAAAATTTTATTATCAAATACCTAGATTAGGTAGAAGAAATGAAATTTTGAGAGAGTTTTCTTACTAATTTGTTTCTTTTATATGTATTAGCACCCCTCAACTTTATATAGTCCCCTCTATACTCATATTCTGGTTCCGTCCCTACAGACCGAACCGGACTGATTCAATTTAAGAAGTTTTGTTTATAAACCATAAATAGAAAGGGCAAAGTTAGAAAACCAATATGATTGTGCTGAAATTTCAAAAAATCATAAAAACCAAAACTTACTCATGGTCTGAAAAAAAAAATTCCCAAGACCGAAAATTACTCTCGGTCTCTAGCTAAATTTTCAATTTTTTCTACTCGGCCACAAAAAATCCAATAGTCTGACTCAAGACCGAAAATTAAATTGGGTCTTTCTCAAGAAACGTGGGTTGGTCAGTGTTGGTCTTCTGTGGCTGAATTGTGTTTGTTTTCGCATGTTGAATCTGGCACTACAATTTACAAATACAAACAACTAACAAATTCATTTAATATTTTATCTTCATAGAATTGAATTTTGAACTGAATTTGCTCAATTGGACTAAAATTTATCATGTTAGTTTCGGTCTGAGATCTCCACCTTAATTTTATAATTGGACTCAGATCTAGGTCTCAGAATTTTATAATTGGACTGAGTCATGTTAGCTAAAATTAAGGTGGAGATCTGAGTCCAATTATAATTACCTTAATTTTATAATTGAACTCAGAGTAATTTTCAGTCTTGGGAATATTTAGCTAAAATTTATCATGTGAGATCGAATTTTAGTTTCGATTCATGCAGGAACCGAATTTTAGTTTCGGTCTGTGGTAGAACCGAATTTTAGTTTCGGTCTGTGGTGCTACACCAATGGCTAGTGAATTTGGATCTGAGCAAAAACAGAATTTAAGACCGAGAGTAATTTTCGGTTTTTATGGTTTTTCGAAATTTCAGCGCAATCATATTGGTTTTCTAACTTTGCCATTTCTATTTATGGTTTGTAAAAAAAAACTCCAATTTAAGCTTCTAGAAAGGTTTTTAGTTACTATTTTGGACTAGAACCGTACTAGACCGGACCCGACAAGACTCGTGAACCGTGTGAACCGGAACCGTGACAAAACCGAACCAGACAGGATCTAACCCTTGTAGAACCGGACTTAAAGAAACCGGACTTAAAACTTTAAGAATAAAACCACCCCTAGAATATTTCATGTATATTTTTAATGTTGTATCAAAGTTAGAATTGATACTATGGATCAAAGTTAGATCTGTTTTTAAATATGTTAGATTTATTTTATCTTATATATGTTAGATTCATTTTTATTAAATAGCTCTTAAATAGAATTCCAAACATAGATGCGTGTTTGATTTCTTTTTTGAAATGAAAACGTTAATAATTATTTGATTTAGGAATATGCTAATTTGAAATTAAATTCCTATAATCAAATATAAATATATTCTAGTATCTTTCTTGCTATTCTCACTTCAATGAAAACCAGAACCGTATTTTTCCAAAAAAAGAAAAGAAAAGAAAAAACCAGAACCATAGACGCCTCTATATTCACTTCCATCAAATATAAATATATTCCAGTATTTTTTAACTGTAGATATCTCTGTTTTGAAATTTTTTTTGTTACTTATGGTATAATAATAAAAAAAAACTGTAGACCCGTCCGGATCGGACTTAGGACCGGACCGGATTGTGTGAATTTGGACCATGGTTCTAGTACAGTTTTGAGCCAACTATTTTAAGTTAGAACCGCTGGATCCGACCCATGTAGAACCGTGCACCGTGGGAACCGTAACCCGTGCGGAACAGTGAACCGGCTGAATTTGGACCAAACTGGACCGTTTGATAAACACTAATGTAAGGTGACATGCCAAGCACGTCACATGAGTTGCCACACCATTAGTTACATGTACCCACGCCTGACTGGTACGTACTTTGTAGTTTGTTGTAGAGAAGGAAATTTGTCACGGCGTGACTAGTCACGTCACGGAACGTTACGTCACGTTAACGTCACGTCACGTCACGTATGTCGATTACGTGACGTGACTCGCGTGATGCGTGACGTGATCATTCGCGTGACGTGACCACATTCTAGTTAAAATATACGTCACGTCACGTCACGCGAACCAATCACGTCACGTCACGTCACGTGATCACGTTACGTCACGTCACGGTATGAAACATAGAGTATTCGACTTTTTTTATATGTATAGAGTATTCAGATTTTTATTTTAGTGTAAGTTCAGTGATATTGATACTCATGTAGTCTGATTTTTATTTTATTTAGGTTAGTGTAATGAATATTTGTAATTAAAATTTTTGAAGTAATGTCAGATGCAACATTTTCTAAAAAAAATAATCTTTACAATATTATTTACTTATTTTAGAATTTTTTATAACTTTTTTCTAAATTTTCAACAATTTAAATTAAGATATAAAAAAAAATTGACATGACTAATTTACTTCACGACACGTCACGTCACGTGTGATCACGTCACGTATGGTCACGGCGTGACTACGCGTGACGTGACCATCCACCACCATTTTGGTCACGTTACGTCACGTCACGTGACCAAATCACGGCGTATCACGTATTTCCTTCTCTAGTTTGTTGCATACATGTTAGAGTTTTTTTTTATAAACCATAAATAAAAAAAAATTTAGCATTCCAACATGATTACTTGATTTTTTATAAAAACCATAAGAAACGAGTTGGCAGCCCGTTCGCTACAGTATTTTATCTCTCAGAACGAGCTGCCAACTCGTTCTTGATTTTTTTCCAGTTTTCAGTCCGGAACGAGTTGGCAGTCCGTTATCTACAGTAATTTTTTTTTAGAGTTTGCTTATAAAATAAATCAGATATTTTGTTTGATTTTGTATATTAACAATAAGATTAATGAAACAATTTGAAGGGATTTTTTTTTTTTTTGTGTATTTTGACTATTTTATCATTTTATCAAATCAATGGATTGGTTTTCTATATAAAAAAATCAATAAATATTTCCGTGAGGAAAATTAGAAGAAAATGTAAAAGTGAAATACAATAACAATACTAAAAATTTGTGTCTCTGGATACTTTTTTCTAGGAAATAATATCTCTGAATGATTAATGGACATATTTTCCATAATCTAACGGCTTTTATGGCAAAAATCGACTCTATTTTAAATTTTTTTCAAAAATTATAGTTACAGAAACTTCTAAATCCTTCATGTAGTAGACCAATGTATCATTATTCTAAAAAATCGACAAATTAGAATACCAACATATTTTTTTCATAAATAAAACACTTATTTTATATTTTTTAAAAAAAAGTACTTTTTAAATTAAATGAGTTTTAATAAAAATAACAATTAAATGATTAAATTTGTTTGTTTTTAAAATATAAAAAATAAATTTTAGAAAAATAATACGTACATTCGAAAACCAATCCATTGATTTGATAAAATGATAAAATAGTCAAAATACACAAAAAAAAATCTCGTCAAATTGTTCCATTAATTTTATTGTTAATATACAAAATCAAACAAAATATCTGATTTATTTTATAAGCAAACTCTAAAAAAAAAGTTACTGTAGAGAACGGACTGCCAACTCGTTCCGGACTGAAAACTGGAAAAAAAAAATCAAGAACGAGTTGGCAGCTCGTTCTGGGAGATAAAATACTGTAGAGAACAGGCTGCCAACTCGTTTCTTATGGTTTTTATAAAAAAACCAAGTAATTATGCTGAAACGCTAATTTTTTTATTTTTTATTTATGGTTTATAAAAAAAACTCATACATGTTGGCATTAAATAAGCTGTTCCAATCTCCTCAGAAAATAAAAAAATAAAAAAATAAAACTGTTCGAAACCCATATTAATATATTATACACAGTGACCTAGCTTGAGCAACTTAACCTTGACGATTAACGAGAATCTTGGAATCTTGTACTTTATTAGAGTAAATATAAAGGTGATAAAAATTATATTCCTTGGGGTCTTCTCAAGATGCTTAATTAATGCAAGCAATTATACAATTCCTTTTCCCCTGAACTCTCTTTAATTAAAGTAACACCTCCTCATCCTCATCCTGCTAGGGTATTAGATCCCTTCCTAAATTAATTGTGCTGCTCTTTGTATATATGTATCTAATCCGGTCCTTTAATATTAATGCTATCCCATTTTGTGCCATAATCGATCATTATCATAGGTTATTATGGAGAATATTAATTAATTAATATTCAACTGATAATTTACTGAGCTCATGCGAATTAATTAAGATGATAGAATTAATACTTGAACTGGTAGCTAGCGCTTGGTATATGCTTGCTTTGTTTGCATATATATACATTATGAGCGCTAGGAAACATACCTGGATTCAATTCATTATTCCATAGCATCACATTGGCCTAATATTAAAGAAAGCAAGCATATACCAACTTACCAAGCGCTAGCTACCAGTTAAAGTATTAATTCTATCATCTTAATTAATTCGCATGAACTCAGTAAATGTATATGCTTTGTTGGTGATTAAGCCTACTGAATTCTATCAAATAATTGTCAACAAAGCAAATACATTACACAACCAAACATGGGGATTAAGCCTACTGAACTCTAACTATAAGCCCAAACTTCAATGAACTTTCAACAAAGGTACGTACGTATATGCACAAACATGCGGTCCTATCATATCGTATCAAGCATTGGATATGATATGATATGATTAAAGAATCTGGGTTAGATTTCCACTTGGATGCACATGCACGGTATTTAGTGTAATAATTAATTAATTAATGAAATTAGAGATGATGGTCCATTAATTAATTGGCAAACTTATCATTCCTCCTTTGATTCCACACAATTTAAGTCTCCGCCGTTCTTTTTTCAGAATTATCCGCTGAAAACGTAGCCGTTAATATTCTACGAATTAAAAAAAAAAAAAGCACACTTTAGTTTGAACTTTTTATATATTGCAAATTGCCCTCCATATTCTGACTATTCAAGAAAAAGACATTAATTTGTCAGATTATTGAAATAAATAAACTGAGCCAGAGCCAGAGCGAGAGCCAGGTGATTTCTTATATATTCTTATTGATCCATTATAAAAACAAAAATAAATACGTACAAGTTGTGACTATTTTGCCTCTAGTGTAGTCGGTGACAAAGGAGATATTCTTGATGAGGCCCACCTGTCAGAGAGAAGCCGTAGAAAGAAGACCTCTGGGAGGAGGGAAAACAAATTCCCTTGAAGAAAGGGGTGAAAAAGTAAAAATAAAAAAAAAAAAAAAAAAAAAAGGAAGAAGAGAGAGAGAGAGCAGCTTTAAGGCCCAAAAAAAGGTGAGAAAGAGGCCCAAAAGAGAATATTGCGGAGGGCGCACCGCACCAGACAAAAGGGATATTCAACGGGAGGACTTTAGAAAATCCGAGTGACACGTGGCAGGAGGTGATTCCCTTCCCTTGTAAAGAGAGAGGTTGGAGTCTTCCTTGTAGTTGAAGACTGATTTCCAGAAAGCGACCAACCCAACCCAAAACCCGAATTCAGATCCAGTGAAGTAACCCAAAGATTGGGTTTTAAATCGGGACCGTCCGATTCGATTCCGAGACAATCCATCCGGATTTGAGGTGCACGCATCTCAAGAACGAATTCGAATCCCAAGACAGTTCTGAGCGACGGATTCGAATCGGACGGTCTTAATCCAAAACCCAAAGATTGGGTTACATTAGGGGATCCGGACTCACCCAACCCAACCCAACCCAACCCTCATTATTAAATATTAATTAATTAATTGCACAGCGAATTCGATGCGCTGCTAACTGCTTTCATCTTCTCCTTGCTCCTTACGCCTCACTCAGTCACTCTCCTCTCTCTCTCTCTCTCTCTCGAGATCTGCCATTTTAATTCTAATTAATATATTCTACGGCTCCAAATTCGACATTGGATTAAACCATCATCTACAACTGTTAATCAATCAAATTCCTATTGAGAAATATGTCACCATCATATTTTTGTTTCATGGATTGTTATTGATTATATATTTATTTAGATGCTAATGGTTGCTTTAGTTGACTTATTTGTAATACTTTATCATGTTTTCTTTTATAGTTGGTTGTTTTTGTAATAAACATTAAGGACATGTATCAGTTGTTTTGTACTAGATCTTTGTTGTATGATTTCTTTAATGAAAATCAGTAGGAGTAGTCCGACTTTTATCAAAAAAAATGCTAATACAATTCAAACATAATTCATATTTAAGTTTATTAAAATTTTATAAATCATACATGTGGTGGATCTATATCCAGTACAAAATCAATGATTCAAATTTTGTTTGCATAGTTGTATTGCTAGAATAGGGTAACCAGAGGCGGACCCATATAGTTCCGGGGAACAACTGCACTCCTCTTGGATTTTGCGTTTTAGTGGAGATCGGGATGTTTCAATCGACTTTGTCTCTCTTTGAATTTTTTTTCTCCTTCTGAATGTTTGATTTATATAATTTGGGTTAAATTTAGGATTAAAATTAAAATAAATTTCTTGAATTACAATTGGTAATTAGAATTATAGGTTAAAAAAACTAGAAATTACAAGTCAAAGCATTGGAAAATATAAATTAAAGTATTATTTTTTATCGAGTACTTAATTAGTTAATGGGTTTAAACCTGATTCAATATTTTTTTGCTCCCCTGATGAAAATCCTGGGTCCTCCCCTGAGGTAACATATTGTGCAATTTTGTGTTAATTGCAGAAGAGGGATTCCTCTCTCTCTCTGTAATCTGTATGGTATGGAGAATCTTCTTAGCTTCCTGGCCACTTCCTAAAAAGATAGGAACAGGAGCAGTAAGGCAGATTCCCAGCTTCTCCTTGCAAGTTTAATACTTTCTTTGTTTTAATTTTCCTGGATTCATTACTCTTTATTATCACAACGTACTCACACATTCCTTGCTTGCACTTAGGTTAGCCCTTCATTAAATTCAATTTTATATTTCAAGTGCTCAAGTTAATTAAACAACTAAAGCCTAATTGGAAATTTTAAAATGCTCTTCATATCTTGCCACTTGAGAAACAAATAGCTAGCTAGCTTGTATACATAACTAAACAATATCAGGCTTTCTTGCAATAATTTCTATTTTCTTTCTTAATATTTTGGTATATGCATGTGTGATTATGTGCCAAAAATGTTAATAATAAATACTAGACATAATTTTAACTTTATGATCAATCGATCATTTCGATTAATTAAGAACTGTCCAAATTGTCATTTTTGGTTTATGAAAATTGGAAAATATAATCAAGTCCAAAGTTTTTTTTTTTAAGTAAAGATTGGAAATCAAGCAATTCAACTATTTTTTTTTTCAAACCCATGAACTTTTACGCAGAGAGTATTGCCTTTCCAACCATATGAAAATAAAGTCCAAAGTTACTCTGTTAAATTTGTTAAACAAGCTTCATTGATTCCACATTGTCAATTACACTAAATTTATACGGGTCTCTAATATTCTTCAACTAAATAGTTTCAATATTAATTTTGAACAAAAAAAATTATGATGAAATATGATATTCTAAAGTCTCGTTCTAATACAATTTATTTATGAATAAAGAAGAGGATATGAATTGTAGTTGGTAACGGTAAATAATAATTATATATTCTTAGTTGGGGTAATGTAATTTTTAATTTTTTAAGAAATAAATATCGATCTGTACGCGCGTGTTGCACACTGCCTAACATATATAAAAGAAATTAACACTTTAATTAATTTTCACCTTGTTCCGTCCGGTATGAATGCAAATATTAATTCAGTGTGATCAGGTGTGTGCTTCAGTGAGAAGATTTGTAAAATGCTTGTGTGCTTCTTTTCAAAGCAAAATTGAAAAAGCTAGCGGGGCTCTTTTTTCCTTTGAAAAATTGGGCTAGGCTCGCTTGATCATTGTGTGGGGAGAGAATCCTTTCATTTCTTGTTTTGAATTTTGAGTGGTATATGCTTTTATCGCTTTCTCTCCTTTTCTTCTTCTTTGATAATCAATTTTGGAATCATGAGCTAGCTAGCTTTGAAGATTTACAAACTATATATATTACTTTAGCATATATATATATATATATAGAATATGGCATCTATTTTATTGTGAATTTATACTGCAACTGGCTTATTGCGCATAGAACCCGTTCTGATACTTTGTATATTGCTTTAGGTATATCTATCAATATCCTTGTTTACACAATCTAATCTAATCTAATCTGATAGATAGAACCTAGCTAGCTAGCTTGCATCTAACAAGGGCAACAAATTAAGCCATCCACTTGTCACAATAGTCCACTATATTAATATTAAATACATTTCTGCTCATCATCTGATTAGTTCATTAGTCAATTTGCACCATATAAAGCTTTACCAAAATCTTCATAAAAAATTTTTTAGGTACAATCTCATTTAATTTGTTTGGTTGACATTTTTTTGGAAAAAAAAAAAAAAACATAATTTTGACAATATATATAATTATATATTGTGAAATGGAAAGCTTAATTATTAATCTCCTATGATATATATGAGATATCTACAATTAATAATTCTCTAATTAATGCTAAAGGCAAATATTTAAATTAAGTGGGAAAATAAAGGCAGTTATGCACCTTTGTTATTTGCATGTACTGGATGTCAGAAAAGAGAGAAAAACAGAAAAAGACAAAGAAAATTTGGTGAAAGAGGCCAGAGAAATATATTTTTTTGCCTGGGACCTGGGTTTTGCCATTTGAATTAGTACACATACTCAGAGCCCAAAGGTATCTGAAACTATTCCGGGCCCAACCACATGACTATGTCCGTATCTTCAGAAATACACTAATTGCTTCTCTTTGCAATGCCTTTTTTGGCATTTTGTATGCCAATTTTGCCTATATATATTTGTCAGACAAAACCTAAACTATTGCTATGTTTATTGTCAGAAAAAACCTACACTATTGCAAAGCTTGTATGTAGCATTTTTTTTTTTTTATTCTCTAGTGTATTGAGTCAAATAAGAAAAGAAGAAAAAAAAAATCTTGATTTTAATATATTTTGTAGAAAGCTATTGAGTAAATTAAAACTAAAGGAGATGAGTAGTATGCTTTGAAAATTAATTAATAGAAAGACAGAAATATATCATGTATTCCAAGAATCTTGATTATCTACTTATAAATATAATTAATATGAGATCATATATGTATAAGTCTGTTGGAACAATTAATTAATATTACCTCCTCTATTGAAAATCATGCAATAATAGAAACATTGTAGAAGATAAGCACTGACATATCCCCTGCCTGGCAACCTTTGATTCTCTTCTATGCTCCTGAAACAACCCTTAATAAGCTTTTGCCTTTGATCCTAACAAGAAGTTACCATCCCTTTTACTTTATCACCCCTTGCTTTTGACTTTATTCTCCCCCACATCCCTTCTCACTTCTCAGTCTCCCCCTAAAAGCTCCTGATCCCCCTTGATCCTCCTGTTTCTTGTTTGTTGTTTGTGTTCGTTTACTCATCAAACCAAAACTAAGCTTATTCATATTAATTTATTGGCTTGACTTAAGAAATTAATGGCTTCACCATCTGATCTTAGTTTAGACTACAAACCCAACAATTATTCCTCTACAGTTCAGAAGGGAAACAATGATCAATTGGAGCAAACACAAAAATTACAAGAGTTTCTTACAAGGCTTGAAGAAGAGAGGCTCAAGATTGAGGCATTCAAGCGTGAGTTGCCTCTTTGCATGCAACTCCTCAATAATGGTAATTACTAAACTTAATTCTTCTTTCAATACTTTTTTATTTTCTTTAGATATATATATATATATATATATATTTTATTATTTTCCTTTCAATGATTTCATACTTACTTCTATGGACAATATTGTTATTGACAAATTAAGGTGATATATTTCATATGTATACAACAATATTTGATGCAACTTTAGTGGGTGATCTAATGAAGTATTAATTTCTCCAAACATAGCTGTTGAGGCATACAGACAGCAACTCGAGGCACACCGATCAAGCCAGGGAACAAAACCTGTGCTCGAAGAATTCATACCGATTAAGCAGATTGCTATTGAAGAAAATGAGAAAGAGAGCAACAATCCGCAATCAGAGAAATCGAGCTGGATGGTGTCAGCCCAGCTGTGGAACTCCTCATCACACGAGGCAAAGCCGCAAATTCACTTAAAAGAAAATGAAAACAACTCATTTGAAATGAGCCCTAAGGTTCCACTCAACGCAATGCAAAGAAATGGTGGTGGTGCATTCTTGCCATTTTCTAAGGAGACGAATAAGACAGCAGATTCAAATTCTAGAGATCATTTGCCTGACTTAGCACTGGCACCAACTGAGAAAGAGTGTGAGGAAAAGAAACCGACAGATCAAATGGAGTGCAATGGAGGTATGAGTATGAGAAAAGAGAATGGTGATCAACAAGTGAAGAAAGTAGCTGATGGGTCGGCATCGGCTTCACAGGCACATAGAAAAGCACGTCGGTGCTGGTCACCTGATTTGCACCGGCGGTTTGTTAATGCCCTTCAAATTCTAGGGGGTGCACAAGGTATACAATTTTTGGCAATTTTTATTTAGGAATTAAGATAAAGCACATGTGTATCCATTTATATTTGATCAAACAATATATAGATTTGAGTATTAGCTTTATTATCATTGGCTTTGTCAATTAATTGTCAACATATATTATTATGCTAATATTGCAAAGTCTGCAACAGTACTGATATTAGTAGCAGAGCAATTATTATTTGCATGAAATTTTGTGATATATAGTTTGAAATCATTGGATGCATGCAGTTGCCACCCCAAAGCAGATAAGGGAACTCATGAAAGTAGATGGATTGACCAATGATGAGGTGAAAAGCCATCTTCAGGTTCTCTTCTCTTACTCTAATCTCTATCCCTATTCTTTTTGAATTGTCTCTTTCTTTCTCTACATGGTACATACTGACACACACCAAGAGTACAATATAATCTCAATTCTAATTAGTTTCTAACAACTATACATGCCATCTTTCCTTGACCAGAAATATAGGCTGCACACACGTCGGCCGATACCGGCCCCACAACCACCAACCGGCCAGGCACCGCATTTAGTAGTCTTGGGTGGCATATGGGTCCCACCTGAGTATGCCACATCAGCAGGCACATCTGCAATATACGGGGCCCATCCAGGCCCTGGTCCGCACTACTGCCAGGCAGCTCCTGTGGGGCACCAAGAATTCTATGCATCACATTCACAGGCAACTGCCATGGCGGTACCACCTGTGCATCAGCATCACTTCAGACCTGGTGTAAATGCGGTTTCTGTAGCAGGATATAAAAACCATACAGGGTCACCTGAGGCCGAGGTGAGGGGAGGCGGTGATCGATCAGAAAGCATAGAGGAGGAAGGTGAGGAGAGGGATGAAGATGAGGAGGATGATGTGGTACCATTACCAGAGACAAATAGTACCGGTGGTGGTGAGGTGGCATTAAAATTTTAACTGTGATCCTTGAGATGAAGATCATGCATGATGAGTTCTTCTTAATTTAGATATATAGTGAAAAAAGCACTATATTGGCAGAGCAAGATTTATTTTTTTCCTTCTGCTTTGATATATGAAGAAAGGCGTGGTTAATTTTTGGTGTTAGACATATATATACACCAAATAAGTGCTGAGTGCTGAGTGCTGACTGATCATTAACAGTAATTAACTGTGTTGGAAAGTGAGGGACATATATGGTGTGGAGACCGGAAACATTTCCTTGCTTTAATTTGTTAGTTTTTGAGTAGGTACCCTACGTACGTACGTACGTACGTATATTTTGGTCTTGAGATTTGAGGATTGAGGTTGACGGATTGACATGATATGCCATGTACTATTTGTTCATAGCTAGCTAGGTTGGTGCTTGCGGAAATTAGCTAGAAACCGATCGAGGAGAAAATTAATTAAAAAATAAAATCATGAGTTGGTGCTATTTTGTTTGCGTTTGTTAATTTATATTGTTTGCTGTGTGGAATGACATATATATATATATATAGTACTTGGAATCAAGGTAGCAATAATCTTTATTGGCTGACTGTTTTAGATTTTCTTTTGTTACCTTTTCTTTGTTGATGACAATTAATTAAACTACGTACGTACCAATTATAATATGACAATGGCATGCATTAATTCTCTTGTTAATTTGTCGGTGGATCATCATGAAATTCAAGTGTTCAGTTATTTATTTTGACATTCACACACACACACACATAATTTTTGAGTAAATTAATGTTAGGTGAAGTTAATAAGTTTTAATAAATTAATATCGGCAAGATAAGATCTGGTTATTGGTCTCATTAATTTTGCGTTGGTGGTGGAAAAGAATTAAAATGATCCGTCAAATACATCTTGGCCTGAGACGGCCGGGACTCCGATCGATATCCTTCATTAATTCCTTCAAGGGCTATATATATATATATATATATATCGGCTAGAGTACGTACGTACGTACGTTGCTGTGTACGTATGTTGGCTGGAATATAATCTGTTTAGAGGAGCTAGTACGTTTAGGCTGACAGCTCTGTCATGCATCTCTCCAATTCTGAGGCAATTAATTAAAGACACGGCTGCGCTAGCTGTTTGTTGGTTTATTAATTTGGAGACAACGTACGTACGTATATATACGCAACTCCAAAATCTTTGAGGATAACTATATATATATACCCCCTGTTGATGTACATGTACATGTACATGTGGTGGCCCATTGAATCGATCGATAATCCATGCATATATGAAGCAGCAACCTTAATTGTACAAACAACAGGCTATATATTAGAATAAATTACAATTAATATATAGTCAATTAGCTAGATTGCTTGTCTCAGGAAATAAATCTGCTGCGATTCCAAAGGATGAATCGCAGGGTCCATGCAATTCTAATCTCAAATCTCAACTGTTCATTTTTTAGAATACACGAATCTCAAAAGAAATTAATTTTTGTGCACGAATCTCAAAACATATGAACGGTAGGGATTAGAATCATGTACAGGACCCTATGATCCTTTGAAATTGCAGCAGATTTACATCCCTAGCTTAATTGTCTCAGGGTTTGCTGTTTGGTACGCGCTGTCCGCTGTATGACACTATATATATATATATATATATTCTGTCTCAAATTGAGCTGTACATGCATGTCGTGGTAGGACCTACCCCTGTTATATATGTTGTTCTTTTAATTACTTAATTAATACAACACCTGCCAGTCACTGCCCCGTCTTCTTTTAAAAAATATATCTATATCTACAAGAGATTCTTCTATTTGAGTTTCGAATACTCGGGGCATTAATTGTCTCTCCTAGCTACTAGATCAAATATTGTATCTAAAAAATAATTAAGTAAAACAAGCAAATTGACAAAGAAAAACGTACAAAGCAAACTGGCATATATATATGATGATAACTTTGATAAGCAAATTAAGAAATACAAATCTATATAAGTATGCGTTTGATAAGTGAATTGTTGTGGTGAGATGTTAAAAATTAAATCTAACGAAGTATGCGTTTCACAAGTGAAGATGTAGTGAGATGTTAATTTAAGGTATCAAATAGATAATCTTTAAGGCATTTTCAGGGAATTAAAAATAAAATACTTCCATAAAGTCAATGAAGTTAAACATTAAATTTCTAAACTTTTTTAAATTTTATGCTTAATATATATTTTACTTGAGTTGGGCTATGGTACTCTATAGAGTAAAACGAGTTTGTATTCTACGGCACTATATTTTCATTTTAAAAATTCAAACACCCGATCCGAACCGTTCAACATGTTCTTCATATTGAAATGTGCTTGGAGACCAAATTTTAAATTTTTTTAGAATTTTTTTACTATTTATTAAGCCACATTTAAAATCGCAGATCCGATGGTCTAGAATTTTTAATTGTTCATAGTGGATCTGCAATTTTAAAAGTGGCTTAATAAATAGTAAAAAAAAAAAAAATCCAAAAAATGTAAAATTTGGTCTCCAAGCACATTTCAATATGGAGAACATGTTGAGCGGTTCAGATCAACTATTTGAACTTTGAAAATGGAGATATAGCGTAGAGTACCAATCCATTTTACTCTATAGAGTACCATAGTCGGACTCATTTTACTTACTGATATTGTAATTGAAGACAATTCAATCTTTTTATCGAATAATTAATATTTCATCTATTTTACTAGTGATAATTTGTTGTTTTTACTATTAAACGAATGGACAAGACTGAATTGCTGTCCTTAATTCTCAATTACGGTATTGGGGTTTATGGGCATCAGAGCAAATTCGGTCTAATTACTCATATTAATCATTCGAACTGCATTATTTATATTTGTGTCGATTCGATTCATTATATTAAAATTAACATAGTGAAATTAAATTAGACACATAAATTTTAACATAAATCAAACGATTCAGATCTAATGTTCGTCAAAATACCCATTTCTTCCAGTTGCATGGAGCCTTCCAAGTTGGACGTGATCATCGAAGAAACTAGAAAGAATAAATAACAGCTTTTATATGGGTCGCCTAGATCTGTTACAATTTGGGCTGCTTGATACAATTTGCTCTGCTCAGTCACCAAGCTTTACAAAACTGCTGTAAGATCTTGGCCCAAAGTTCTCTTATTAACTCTTTCTACTTGGGGGTCATGAACTACATATTAATACCAGCTGGTCCATCTTCCTTAAATTCGGATCCTCTCCACTCCACTAAACGACAGGAAAACATTTGACAGATGCCATTAGGATTTATGTGCTGCTCCGATTGGTCTGAATTATATTTTTATTAATATTTTTATTTTCAAAAATTCAATAGTTAATATATTTTTCATACGTAAAATATATTTGCAGAATAAATTTAATATTTTTATAATTATTTTACTATTTTTTTAAAAAAGTAAAAAATTACTACTTATCAATGGTTTAGAATTTTTAGATCAAGTGGTTTTCTACCTATCTAAAAAAGGTAAAAATAATTATAGAAAATGTAAAATTTGATCCACATGTAGATTTTTTAAATAGATCACGTTGAACGGTTTAGATGAACTATTTTAATTTTAAAAAAGAAAATACTGATTTATTGTATAGATCAATGCACAATACCATGGCCTCACTCTCTTAATTAGTTATAGATATCGTGGGTGATAGGGATGAATTTACGGGAAAAGTCAAGACCTATGCATACTCTTAAATATTAATACTATTAGTAGTTATTTTATTACATTAATTATAAATTTACTTCAAATAATATTAAGGTGTTTACCTTGATTTGAATATCTAATAAGAAAAGTGAGATGCTTATCTTGAATTTTATGTCTATACTAATTGTCTGGTTGGTTCTCTGAACCTGTTAGCAACTGATGAAATTAAAGATCGATGCTTGAGATAGAGAAGGTCATTTGGTTCTTTAAGGTAGTCTACTGCACTATTATTATTGTTGTTGAATTCAAGGACGGATCTAACCAAAACATATATGGGGGTCAACTGTCTCTTTTATTTTTTCATACTTTCAAAAGTTTGTGTACACCATTTATTTTTTGCAATACAAGCTAATTGTATAGAAAATTAAAAAAAAAAAAAAATTGACGTGAAACTTTTAATAAAAATTACTTTCTGCAATCCCATATTTAAAAAAATCTCAAATTGATATCAGATCTATAGGACACTTTTAATAAAAGTTGCTTTCTGCCTCTTTCTTTAGTTAAAATCTGTTTTGTAATTGCCCTTCTATTTGTACAACTGGAAATCAGTTCAAGGTTTGATTATTAAACCCTTCAAATATTAATTCCAATATATATTTCTTTTGGAATTGAAACCCGGAGACTAAGAACCTTTTATTATTTTACAATCGATATATGCATTCAGATCTTCTTGTATATTATGTTTTATATATTTTAAATTATTTTCCTAATTATTTAAATAGAAAGAAAATCCACCGAAATACAAGTTTTGGATCATCATCTATGATCTTTGTACTAAAAATAGTAAAAAAAAAATATATATATATATATATAAAAAGTATAAAAAGATGTAAAATTTTGGAGTGTATAGAAGATGAGAACAGAACAGAGTTTCAAATCTGTATATTGGAAGGAAGGGATCAGGATTCAGGGATGTAGCCGTTTGTTTGGCTTGAGAGTTGAGAGAATGAGAGTTGAGACTGGACAGAATAGAATAATTTCCAATCACGTGATGGCACATGGGTGATTCATGAGTACCGACCTTAGACTTAGACAGACAGCAGCGGCGCGATGCTCGGCGCCACCACCGTCAATCCCGCTTCTCTAATTCCCAATCCCACTGCGCTAACCAAATTAAACCATCAATTTTATTTTATTTTATTTTATTTTTAGCTCTCATCTTCCCTCGTTATATCGTAATTGCCACTGTACTGTACTTGTCTCCTCCTCCTCCTCCTCCCTTAATTTGACGGTCAAGCATCATCATTCATCAGTGGCACAATTGACATTTCGACGAACAAGCTAAGGTATCATGCAGAGATCGATATTCTTCCAACTCTCTCCCCTGCCAGACATTGCTGGTACCTCTGGCTCATCCGAAGTCAAGGATCCAAATCAAATGTTTTTAAATGCAATTAACAAAACAAAATAGAAGCATCCATGCACCACAGATAATCGTTTTTTTTTTTATTTATTTCAAAAGTCAAACAATTTCACTCTCTCTCTCTCCCTTCCTCTGCTTTTCTCTTCCCCCTTCTTATCCTTGTGACACCACTGGATCTTCATTTGCACAATTTCTCAAATGCTGCTCTTTTGTTCCTCTAAATTCTCCTCATTTCTATTGACATCTCAAGTGATAGTGTTAGTTTCAAGACTTTAATCCCATCAACTTTAGCCAAAGATAATCTCCTCTCTTCCACACTTCAACACCTACGTACTGTCAGTGCAATCTAAAGCTCTGCGTACTAACTGTTTGTTGTTTTGCCACAATGGAGCCTCCTTCCTTGACCTCATTGCAGCTCACCACTTTTGTGCTTGTACTATCCTTTATTTTCAGCTTTTCTCTAGCCATATCTCAGTCTGATCCAACCATGGATCCGACATGGTCTCAGTCTGGTCAAATGAAGGGTCCAATACCCGACGATATGGTGCCCCATGAATATACCCGTTTTGCTAAGGTCCAGAGAGTATGTGACTCACTCCTCTCCGCTGGAATCAATCTCCAATTTGACTACAACCGTATCAACGCTCTCAAGCCCCAGCTATCATTTGTCAAAGGAGATTGGTTTCAGGACCCTGCTCATGCACCCTTAATGCCACTCGACTCATCTGATACAAAGTCCAACACCTCTGCCCTACCTGACCCTTTATCATTAACTACTTTCTTGCTAACCCATATCGACCCGACACGCAACTTTAAAAATGCACTCAATGTAACTGGGGCCCTTGGCATTGGTATTTCCCGAAATGGAACTGCACCAGAAATGGGTCGGTACCTGTCACCGGAATTTAAGTTCTGGCCAGGCAGTTCGGACCTGACAATAGTTTTTCAAGGAGTCTACACCGAATCAGATAGCGAGATGGTTCTTTGCCTGGTGGGTGAAGCCATGTTACCAACCCGTGAATCCGATTCAAAAAATCCTTGGCAAAAATGGCTGAAACAAGCCGATACAAGGACCACACATTCTTTACTAGACAAGGATGATAACATAGCTCTCACCCTCCGATATCCCAAATCCTTCACCCTGACAAGCTGGGCAGTACATGGTGAGGTGAGGAGCCTAAACCCTTCATCTGGGACCAGGTACTTTGACCCAGTCAAACTTACTTCTCAACTCGGTGCATACTCGAACTACCAGTTCGGGTCTGAAGACCAGGTCTTGACAGCTTGTGACCCGTACCCCTACCAGGATGATGTCATCAAGTCCCAACTTGAAGTGTACAATGGCAGCTCCTTCTGTGGCTTTCTTGATGGTTTTATGGCATATCAGATGCTATTTGTTGTTCCAAATTGGAATTGTACTTCCAATGATTCATATTGTAAAAAACTGGGTCCGTTTCTGACAAATAGAGCACCTTATCAGACAAATGGAGGTTTCTTTGGTGATGCTATTACGATGCAGGATGTAAGATGTGAACCACGGGATCAAGCAGTAGCAGGGGGCAGCTATGGCTCTGCAAGAGTGTCGGCAGTTTTTCGTGTAGTACCGCCAGGGGTAACTCAATATACTGCTTTTCATCGTACTGGCATCAGTGGTACCACACTCTCAGCTGAGGGGGTGTGGAATTCTTCCACAGGTCAGCTGTGCATGGTTGGATGCCTTGGTTCCGGTGACAGCTGTCGGTCCCGCATTTGTTTGTACATGCCAACCACTTTTTCGATCAATCAAAGGAGTCTTATATTAGGGCAGGTAACTAGTCTTAGTAAAGAGAGGGAGGACTCACACTATCCTCTCTCATTTGAGAGGCCGTCTCACCCATCTGAGTTGTGGACCAGGTTCATGGCCTCCTCTGTAATCTCATACCAGTACACCAAGATCAAACAGGCCAGTGCACTGTTAGAAAGAAATGAGCCATCTGCATTTGGTGATGTCATTGCGAAGTCACTCCTGAGCTACCCCAGAAAAGGAGGTGAACTTGGTGAGCTGTACAGGCTTTCCAACCTAGCAGATGACCTTTCTTTGCATGTGCCGGCCATACCCGATCCGCGACCAAGTAAGAGAACCAAAAGGCCTTTTGTAAATCTGGAGATTCTCTCCCTTGGGTCCATGCTTGGCCGCTACTGGTCAGCAACAGCCCAAAACGGGCCTCTACCCATTGATAGCAAACCTAGTGAGGTGGGGCCTGAGCAGGAGTCAACAACTGGACAGGAGATGTTGATGAATGTCTCAGCTGAGCTAGTACTAACTGGTGAGCCCTACCACAACATCTCAACACTGTACTTGGAGGGGTTGTACAACCCAGTCGATGGTCGGATGTACCTTATTGGTTGCCGAGATGTGCGTGCCATGTGGCAAGTTCTCTCTGAGAGTGCAAATCTCGAGGCAGGTATGGACTGTTTGATCGAGGTTAAAATTGAATACCCACCTACAACCGCTCGGTGGCTTATAAACCCCACAGCAAAAATTTCCATCTCCAGCCGAAGGAAGGAAGACGACCCACTACATTTTAACATCACCAACCTCCAAACACTACCGATTTTGTACCGTTCACAGAGAGAAGACATTCTCTCTAGAAGAAGTGTGGAGGGTATTTTGCGCGTTCTAACCCTATCCTTAGCTATTGCTTGCATTGGGAGCCAGTTATACTACATCACAGGCAAATCAACAGTGATCCCTTATATATCAGTTGCCATGCTAGCTGTGCAAGCCATAGGTTATAGCATACCTCTAATCACGGGTGCTGAGGCGTTGTTTGAAAAAATAACTTCAGAGAGAAATTTTGATGGGCCGCCATCATACAAAATTGAAAAGAGCCAATGGTATTGGGCCATGGATTATCTAGTCAAAATTCTTGTTATGTTTGCATTTCTTATAACATTGAGGCTAGGTCAGAAGGTGTGGAAATCACGTATAAGGATGTTGACACGTAGCCCCTTAGAGCAGTGGCGGGTCCCAAATGACAGAAAGGTGTTCTTAATTTGCCTCGGTGTGCACTCAGCAGGATTTCTTGTAGCGCTTTTGGTGCACCTTATCAATGTTTCTAGGCGGCCAGGCCACCAAGAGACGTATGTCGACTCCCAAGGGAAGAGCCACAAGTTGCATGATCTGGGGATACAGTTGGAGGAGTACATTGGCCTAGTACAAGATTTCTTTCTACTCCCTCAAATAATTGGTAATTATTTATGGAAGATACAATGCAAGCCCCTGACGAAGGCATATTACATAGGAATAACCTTTGTAAGGTTATTTCCACATTTGTATGATTGTGTCCGGGCCCCAGTTATAAACCCTTATTTTGGCGAAGAGTATGAGTTTGTGAACACAAGCTCTGATTTTTTCTCCAAATTTGGTGATGTGATGATACCTCTGGTCTCAATTCTGTTTATGGTGGCAGTATATGTACAACAGAGATGGAATTATGAGAAGATTAGTAGCACTGTTAAGTCAGGCCAGAAGAAGCTTGTTTCCATGGGTTCAAGGGTTTATGAGAGGTTGCCATCTATGTCATCTTTCGAGGCTGAGCTCGTCGCTTCAACTGTGATGGAGGCGGAGATTACTGGTGATTTGCGCAAGGATGCACCCGTGCCCTCTCAACTAGAGGAAATTTAGGGTATAGGTCACTGGAAACAGTGTTTCCTATTTTATTTGGTTTTATTTTTTTGTTTCCTTTTCTGATTTGAAATGGGTGGAGGCGTGGAGGCCTGAAGGGGGTAGAATAATTAATGTGAGAGGCTGCTTAGTTGTCTGTTTTATATGTTGGTTCAGTAGCAGTTCTAGTTTCTCTTATGTCAAGGTTGCAACATATATGTAACTATTTTCGTTTCTGTTAGGAGATGACTCGTTCCTCCCAATTAGTTAAGTAAATTTAATTATACTTTGAGCCGGAAATTAAAATCAACCATCCTTTTAAACATACACGCCAAATTATACCTATTAAAATGAAATTATCCAAGACAGTTTGTTAATTTGTAGATTCCTATACATTTACTTGTCTAATTTTTCTTGTCAGATTTAGTTTGCATTTATAACACACCAATTCAGTTAACATCGAATGTAAAAAATAGGGTGAAAATGTCCATCTAAATTGGTTAAAGACGTTTACTTGGATCATTCATCCATATATTTTACTCTTATTATTTGTTTTTTATTATTTACTAATATTCTGTCTTACCGTCACAAATTATGCTCGCCACAAGTGAATATGAGCTCGACTCCAATTAAACAAACTTAAAATTTAAGAAGTAATCAAAATATATTACAAAATCTGAAAAGACCTCGTGTAAATCTACAAATGCGTGGGAAAATGTTGATCTATATATTACAAAAGCATATATAATCTACAGTTATTTTGAGCCTCAGGTCTACAATTAATTTGAATATATAGGACCGCCAATTATCATTGTAGTCTTGGTATTTTTCAAAATTTTCTCCAGAATTTGTGAATTTTTTTTGAAAATTGTATTAATAAAAATTTCAGAGGAGACACTTTTGTTAAACTTGGTCGAACAGATAAACATTTTTGTCAGTGTTCTAAATAACTGTAATAGCTGACTGCTATTATCGCTATGCGCTATTGCTACCGCTATGCTACATGATTTTTTTTTGCAATTTACATAGACTTCTGTGCTTATGTTTCTATTTTTAATTCTACATAGTATGCTATGTAAGTATGCTAAATCAAACTATGTGCTTTTGTTTCTATTTGTGATTTAGTATCTCATTCTGTATCGAAAAATATTCAGATATTAATTCTTTGTTCTGCTTGCTCTTCGTCTAGTATTCACCTGTAAAATTATTGCCGTTCGTTTCATTAAAAGATAATTTTGATTATTATAATATATAAAATATTCAAATAGGTACTAGTATCGTGCCCGTGTGTTGTGACAGAAATATATTATAAGATTGAATAAAATATTTTACTCAAAAAAAGATTGAATAAAATATGAAGATACCTTTTTGTTTGACATTCATACAAAATTAAGAAAAAAAATGTTTAAATGAAAATATAAGACAAAAAATAAATTCAAATAATAAATAACAATAACAGAAATAACAGTAAATGAAAAAATCATATCAAATATAACATAGATGTACTAATATGATCTAATTTAGATTGTTTTCCTTTGTTCATAGATTCCAAAAAAGTAATCTGTTAATTAAAATCTAATTTATATTTTATTTACTTCTGTGTAGCTAAAATTTATGAACATTATTTATTCAAAGAGGGAAGTCTAATTGATTTTGATCCTATATAGATATCAGTCATATTTAAAAGTTAATTTATTTTAGTATACTATGCTTAACACACACACACACACACACACACACATTGAAATAAGGAAATAATTTAATTGCATAAATCAGAGATAATTTTAAGAAAAATATAAGAAAACAGACCGCTAAAGATTTATTCAATTTTAATTGTGACAAACTATATAGCAATATGTGTAGCGAGTATGTTTTTGACTAAATTTAGACTTCTATGCATAAAACATATATATTTAATTAAAAAAAGACAGATTATGTGATTGAAGGGCTGATATTAAATCCGAAAATTTATCTTTCAATCTCAGTCTAAATTTATCTTTAAATCGCTAAAGATTCATTCAATTTTAATTGTGACAAACTATATAGCAGTATGTGTGGCGAGTATGTTTTTGACTAAATTTAGACTTCTATGCATAATACAGATGTATTTAATTAAAAGAAGACAGATTATGTGATTGGAGGGTTGATATTATATTCGAAAATTTATCTTTCAATCTCAGTATTTGGCGGATCAGGATAACTACGTGTATAATATAAGAATGGAGATATTAACTTTATTTCACTTGTAAAATTAATTTCTTTTCGTCTATTATAATCTGTAATACTATAAAGTATGAACTATTAAATAATGTTACTTTGTAGATCCTTTTTCTTCTTCTTATTTGCATGATTAAAAAAAAATATAGACTTAGATTAGTTATCATTTAGTTGTATCTCAATTCTCCAATATTGATCATGTTGATAATTAGTAGATAACTAGATATAGAATATAAATTTTGAAAAGAAAAAAACGCTATGTATAATAACTTTCTCTATAGCTATACTATTTGTGTGCATGCAATAGTTTTTTTTTTTTTTTTTTTTCCTTCTCACTATGTCACTATAATTGCTATTTAGAACCTTGATTTTTGTTAACTGTTTTGGAGATTTTGGTTGACGGGTACGTTTGGGAGATAGGATAAATAATTGCCCTAGTTTTTATTAGTAAAAATGAAGCGCTTGTAAACCAATCATTTGAGCTTTTGTATTTTATTTTTATTTCAGTATCAATAACATTCAAGTTTTTATTAGTAAAACTAAAAATAACAAGATAAAATATTATTAACGTGTGTTGTATTAATCATACAATACAAAATATTTGCTAAATATTACTGACTGTCAGTTTTCATTAGACATTTTAAATAAAAAAATGTATCGAACATTTATCTGTCGAATCCAATTTATAAATAACAAAAAAATAATCTAAATTCGTTTCTTTTTTCCGGTCTGCCCAGCAAATTAATTGATTTACCCATATTGCGGCGACACCCCTCTTATCCACCAACTAGGGATGTTAATGACACTCTTTTACCTGTTTATTTTTTTTATTCTTATCATAACTGGTAAGGATATGAGGTGTTAATGATACAATGAAGTTTTATAATTTACTAAATTTTCATAATACTAATAGTAATTATATTTATTATTATTTTGTTTTTGTTTTGAAAAATATTTAATTAAAATTAAAAAATTAGAATGCCAATTGCATATTTTTATTATATTACCGACTCTTACTGTATTAAAAAAGATGAACAAGAGCAGGAAATTTTTTTTATTAACTTAGTGAGTATGGGTAAGAGTAAAGACTTTTTTCATTATGTACGGATATGAAAATTCTTTCACCCGACTGGGACACCGAACCACCGACTTACGTTAAATTTGTTTTAATTTAGTTGGCGATTTTTGTAATAGTTGAAGAATCCTAAAAAGACATTGCACATATGGTAGTAATTTGATGGCGAATTAATTAAGGTGGACCTTTTGTGATCACCTTGTGACCATTTTTGGTAGTTAATTAGCTAATAATTTTCTTTTATTATTCTATATATTGTATAGAGTTAAGAGGAGTACGTCCTAAGTTTAGTCTTGGTAAATAAATTTTTTTATTATAAATATATTTGTTGAGGGTAATTATATATTACCGCTAATGTTTGTCTAACAAAAAGTAGCTCGTGCGGCTGTATATCCTTTATCCAATTCTCTCATTCTCCTATGACAGCCAGGTAAGGAACAAACAGCCCCAATTTCTTTAGCTCGTTAATTAATCTGAATTATCTGAAATTTTCATCTCTGGTACGTGTAGCCGGCCTTTCATCGATCAGATCGATCTCTGCTTAGTAAAGTCAGTGAGGGGAATTACAAGTTTTCTCGATCTTCATGTTGTTGTGGTGTCAGTTCAGGCTGTTTCTCTCCTGATTATTGGTTTAGGCGATCCATCATCCATGCTCTATTCTATTCTTACCCGGCCCTGTCACATGTCATGTCAGAAATTAGATAAACATGATCACTTTTGCTGGAGTAATTAAATTGGAATATATCTATTATTCTAGTACTGCCAGTAATTAATATAAAAGAAGCACACCCAGTACTAGTAATTTGTTTTTGAATGACAGGCGAATAGTCTACTAAGCGAATAAATTTAATTTGATTTTCAAAAAAAAAAAAAAATTAGGATTTAATGAAAACACAAAATATGTGTTTGCCGATCTGCTTCCGGATCCGCGCCGTAATTGCAGGCTGAAGATGAAAATTCGTCAAGAAAATGAAAAATCCTACTAACCCGTAATTATTAGCGGATCGCACGAAAGAACGCCTTGCCGCCTTTCTGCTTCGCCTCTAGGGTTTTTCTCTTCTGCCTCTGCCTCAACCTCAGCCTTTGTCTCAGCCTCAGCCTCAGCCTTTGTCTCAGCCTCAGCCTCCCTGGTTACTGGTTAGCGTCTCTCTCTCTGTCGTTATTTTTCAATAGGATTTTCTCTGCATTTGTAAGCTTCTCCGAAAATTAAGAAACAAACCAAAAAAAAAAAATGCGAGAGCAAAAGAATAAAACATGTCCTGCTAATTCTTAGGTTTTTTTTTTCACCTCAATCAATCGTGCTAACTCCAGAATATGCATCAAGTATTTGGGCCCTTTTAGAATAGTGATACAAGCTAGGGATTTTAACGGGTAAATTTTCAAGAGTTGTTTGTGTTTGTCGTTTAATGTTTTAAGAATATTTTTTGTTCAATTTTTTAAAAAAGAATTAATTATCAAGGACTGTAATGGTTAAATTTTGCTCAATCAATGCAACTGTATCTCTATGTTTAGTATATGATGCATTATTTAACCTTCATATATATGCAACCATGTTAACTAAAGAGTTCCTATCAACTTTGTTTTGTAAGAGTGTGTGTGTATATATATAGAGTGTGGCTAAGTTGCTACCGGTAGCACTTCGACCGAAATGCTCCCGGAGTCATATCTTAGTACTCGATGTTCAAATAACAAATCCAAACCGTTAGATATTCAATCTATATTAAAATGTGCTTGGAGACCAAATTTTATATTTTTTGGAATTTTTTTGTTATTTATTAAGCTGGTTTGAAAACCGCTGTTTTCAATGCTCCAGAAATTTAATAAAAACAGTGGTTTTCAAACCAACTTAATAAATACCAAAAAATTCCAAAAAATGTAAAATTTGGTCTCCAAGTACATTTTAATATAGATTGAACATCTAACGGTTTGGATTTACTGTTTGAACATCGAGTACTAAGATATGACCCCGGTAGCACTTCGGTCGAAGTGCTACCGGTAGCAACTTAGCCACACTCTATATATATATATATATATATGAGGAGGGATCAAGTTACAACAATTTTGAGTTACCACAAAGTTACAACAACGATTTTTTTCATTTTCAAAGTCCAAATCGTCGATCCAAACCGTTCAACATGATTATCTAAATAAAATATGCGTCCAAGTCAAATTTTACATTTTTTTAAATTTTTTTTACTATTTATTAAGATGGGTACAAAAACTAGACAAATTCAGACCATTGAATTTTGTACCTGTCTTAATAAACAGTAAAAAAATTCAAAAAAAATGTAAAATTTGATCTGGAAGCACATTTTATTTTGATAATCATGTTGAACGGTTTGATCAACAATTTGGACTTTGGAAATGAAAAAACCGTTGTTGTAATTTTGTAGTAACCCATATTTGTTGTAACTTGATCCCTCCTCATATATATATATAGAGTAGAACTAGGGTGCTCCTAAGTTTACCCAATCTCTTGTGAACTTGACTCTAAAATATATCGAATCGACTTTAAACGATGAATCCAAACCGTTGAAATCCTTCTACCTAATGAGTGATGCGTCTACATGTGAAAATTTTAAAGTTTTGAATTAATTTAATATAGAGTCAAGTGGTCAAAAGTTTAAGGTTTATAAATTAATTTTAATGCATTCATTTTTTGGACTCATTTGACCACTTGACTCTATATTAAATTAATTCGAAACTTGACTCTATATTAACATTTTCTCTCTCTCTCTATATATATATATATATGGGATGGGCTATGGTGAGTTACGAAGTAAGATATCTTTTTTACTTCACACTCGTATTTTTATTTTGAAAATCCGAATAATCGATCAGAACTGCTCAATCTATGTTCCATATTATAATGTGCTTGGAGACAAAATTTTACATTTTTTGGATTTTTTTACTATTTATTAAGCCACTTTGAAAATCGCTGATCCAATGGTCCAGAAAATTTTACTGTTTTTTACTATTCACCCGGATCTGCAATTTTCAAAGTGGCTTAATAAATAGTAAAAAAATTCCAAAAAATGTAAAATTTGGTCTCCAAGCACATTTCAATATGGAGAAAATGTTGACCGGTTCGGATCGGTTGTTTGGATTTTCAAATTGAAGTACGAGCGTGAAGTAAAACATTGTTTTACTTCACAACTCACCATAGTATATGTATATATATATATAGAGAGAGAGAGATGGACTATGGTACTCTATAGAGTAAAACGCCTTTGTATTCTACGCTATATCTCCATTTAAAAAATTCAAACACCCGATCCGAACAGTTGAACATGTTCTTCATATTGAAATGGACTTGGAGACCAAATTTTATATTTTTTGGAATTTTTTTTCTATTTATTAAGCAACTTTGAAAATCTCAGATCCGCTGTGAACAGTAAAAAACAGTAAAAATTTCTGGACCATCAGATCTGCGATTTTCAAAGTGGCTTAATAAATAGCAAAAAAATTCTAAAAAATGTAAAATTTGGTCTCCAAGCACATTTCAATATGAAGAACATGTTCAACGGTTCGGATCGGATGTTTGAATTTTTAAAATAAAAATATAGTGCCGTAGAGTACCAACCCATTTTACTCTATAGAGTACCATAGCCCAACTATATATATATATATATATATATATGACACTAGCCTAGGTCTTAATAATTAATTATTTTACCACTGTGTGCATCTAATGCAAATTAAAGTAAGCCCCACGACAATCCCTTTCCTTCATCCAATTTATTCTCTCAATCTCCTATATATTATTCGCAATCATGCTCCCCATTAATTAATACTTGAAGTGATATCTTCAAACAAAATCTCCTATTGCAGGTAAGAAAAATGTATATCGTATTGACGCCCTGCCTTTTCAAATCAAGACACAATACAATCACAATCGACATGGATGTTAGCAACACTGTTGACAGCTTGAAGGCCAAGATCCAGGAGATGAAAGGAGTCGCACCAATCGATCAGAGACTGACATATTTTGGGAAACAACTTGAAAATGGAAAACATTAGCTCATTATCACATTCACAAAGACTCCACTCTTGAGCTCATGCATAACTGGGGTAGTTGGTTGTTTTTAGAGAAGGAGCTAAAGAATCAAGTTAAGAAGCACATTTTAGACAGGAAGATTTACCGCAAGTGTTATTCCCGGCTGCCCATCAATGCTACCAATTGCTGCAAGAGGAAATGCGGTAGCAATGACCTGAGGAAGAGACATGGCTTCCGGGTTGGATGATTTATTTATTTACAAAACCGTTTTAATTTGGACTGCTTAATTAGTAAAAGGATTTATTATTTACTGGCTTGATTTTTTTTTATTGTTGCAATAGTAAAGTTTATCTCTTCATGTTGTTGTGGTGTCAGTTCAGGCTGTTTCTCTCCTGATTATTGGATTAGGCATGTTCTGTTCTTACCTGTGACAAGTCGAAAATTAGATAACTATTGATGCTCTTTTGCTGGAGTAAATTGGAATATATCTATGTAGTACTGCTACTGCCAATAATATAAAAGGAGCAGAGGCAGCAATTTGTTTGGGGATAGTTTTTTTAAACGGCAGGGAAATAGTCTACCTTAAATTTCATTAAACAAGAGAAAAAACACAAGAGCAGAAGCAGCAATTCAATCTATGAAGGACAACAAAAAATGAACAAGAATCTAAATTTGTTTTTTTTTTTCCCTCTGGTCTGCCCGAGCAGATTGTTTGGTTTAACCTGATTGTCGACATCCTCTTGCCCACCAATCATACATCTGCCCCCAATTCCTTCATCCAATTCTCTCAATCTCCTATTGCTGGTAAGAAAACAAGAGCCCCAATTTCTTCTATTTTCTTTTGCTCGTAAATTTCAGTTCTCCGGATTTTTTATTTATTTCTGGTGTAGTATTTTCTTCAAGTAATATTTCATTTTTCAATATTCGGCCAATTATTGGCAATCACGTTTGACATTGATACTTGAAGTGATTCAAAATCTGCCGGGAAAAATGCATATGATAATGACATACTTGGTCCTAGAATTAATTATTCCCTAACACAATCTCATTAACTTATAATTGGAGGGACGAAGAGGATAGTCGTAAGTGAGACATGGCAGCGGGAACTATCCAGAGAAGAATAGAGGGAATACAGAGAGTAGATATGTAAGAATGGGAGAACAGAGTAGTTATGAAGTCTTTCCCTATCCAATAAGCCAAGGCCTCAATGGCACTGCTAAGGAATCGTATCTCATGCACTATATGACTCCATAAGATAACCAAAATAGTAAAAAAACCAATCTAAAGGGAATCGATTCGTAACGGAACATGAAATACCAAAATAGTAAAAAATCAATTATTCAATATAATGTTCGCAAGTACAATCTCAGAGTTTACATGAAATTCAGGATGCGTTAATATATATAACATGCCAAACATACTAACTAGAGCCCTCCAGACTGAAAAGAACCACAAAATAAAAATAAAAATAAAGATAAAGCACACAACCGATTTAGATTAGATTAATTGAGGAACTCAGACCATATTAAGGAGAGTGGGGTCGAAAGCAGAACCCAACCGGTACCAAAGCTCTAACACAGGCCATTTACCGAGCAGATACGCAAGGAAGGGTAGAGAAATTGATAGAATACAGATTAAAATAGCGAGCCAAAGGAAGCCAGGGGCCACTACTGTGGACAAGCCAGTTGCAAATGCTACGGTAGTAGCCATTAATGCAAACCACATAAGCTTATTAGTAAATGATCTGTAGTAATGCAGGAATCTCAGGTCCTCCCACCTAGCTAAGATGCATATGAAGGCAACAGCAAGAGAGGAGCACATTGCTAATGTGTCAGAGATGAGGAATATCTTGAAAGTAAGCTTTCCTGCCATAACGGGTAGTCCTTTTTCGGTTCCACCAGGCAAGGCAAAAGCAGCTGCGAAGGTAATTGTGGCAATGAGGATTGCCACTAAAGATGTGGTTTTTGTGTATGTTCCGGTGAGAGACTTGATATCTTGCATCGATTTCTCTCTTATGTCATTCTTGGCTACTTGACGTAAATAAAATTTTGCAGCCTGGTGATCAGCTCTTGACATTAGCATGAACACTTCATTCTGCGTGCATCAAAAGGTATAAATGAAGGTGAATCATGATAATAATCAAGCATATCTACCCTATTCTCTGAATAGTGAAAACTAATGTTAGTCAGACAGCGTACAAAATAGAATGTGATGATAAAACTACTACTGTAGTAAGAAAGAAGTGGACAAATGTAGCTCTGCAGTGAGTAGCAGTAAGATATAGAATGACTATACAAATACAAGTGCACAGCAACTAATTTTGTATATTCTTTCCTTACAAAGTGGAAGTCAATGGGGAAGTTTAATTAGATGCTAGGTTGCTTCTAAAATCGGATAGTTTCACTTATGTTTTATATTAAGATAGTTTCACTTATATAGAATGAGGTAATTGGTGGTCCATCTCTTTTTTCTTCTTCCATTATCCATAAAAATCTTCTACTTCCATTTCTTCCATTTTATTATTATTTTGAATTACCCACAACCATTTCTTTTAGGATAGGTTTATTTAGTTTCCTTTTCAAACAATTTCTATTATAGACTTATGGATAATGGATGTATAGATTATAACATACCCAGTTTAAAGATTTTGCACTGTCCGTGGCCTCAATCAATCGCCAAAATGCTGGTGTACCCTTGCTGTCATAAATTCTGACATCTATTTTTCTGTGTGCCAGTAGAGAACGAACAATTTTAGGATTGCACTTCTGGACTGCATAATGTAAAGCAGTAAACTCATGTATACTATCCCGCATGTTGATAAGTTTGTCAAGTTGACGGTTTCCCATAATGAACTCTACAAACTCTTCTTGACCTTCAATTACTGCTTTATGAAGAATTGTCAAACCAGCTTCATTGCGATAGGGAGCATCCGGACAATGCGCGAGAATCTCTCGAGCAACTTCAACGTGACCTCGTGATGCAGCCGCAAAAAGGAGAGGGTTGTTTCCCTCCTTTTTGTTGACAATATAGCCTAAAGAGTGGTCATGTCGCAACATTACTCTGATCGCAGGGGTTTGGTTCCGATGCACAGCATACTGAATCGGAGTGTGTCCTGACTTGTTTTCTACTTTAGCTAAATCAGCACGACCCAGCATAATTGTTCTTATGATATCTACAAATATGTATGATGCATCAATAAATAACAGTGAAAAATATTTAGCTGAACCAAGTTTCATAGCCTTTAATTTGAGAATAATTAAGTAATGATAAAATAAATCAATATTGACTATTAATTACAGTGCCGGATAATCTCAGATTTAATGTGTGTTATTCTTCGTTTAATTGAACTATTGTTTAATCGTCCGTCATATATGATTTGAAACTTTTATTTGGATAATTTTCAAAGACATTCTTCGAAAACATCAAATGATAGTGTGACATAAGAATATAATGGACCTGCCCTACAATTAACCACAATTTTAAAGTGTCGAGTGTCGACCATGTTTGGTAGATAATTTCAACAATATATATATATATATATATTTATATCGTCTTGTAATATATATACTTACCTAGATTTTGATTTCTCACAGCTGCATGGAGAGCATTGTCATTGTAAGCTCCCATAGGACTAAGGAGATCAGTTCTCCACAGCCTTGTGAACACATCATCTAACCCCCTCATGACTGCGATATAGATGGGTGATTCATTGTATTTGTTCACTTTTTCTGAGAAATTCGGCTCTGCTTCAATCAGCTCCAGCGCAAGGTCGTTATGGCCATGGCGAATGGCATGGTGCAGTGCACTATCTCCATGGATGTCTTGCTTTAAGATCCTCTCGCTTAAATTGAGGCGTTGATAATGTCCCAGCAAGGTGGATGCTAGAGGGACATAGCCACTTTTGACGGCAACAATTAGAGGAGTCTCGTTGTCAGAGTTGAGTCTGGAGAGGAGTCTGGAGACGAGAGGATCTTCTAGGCGTGTACACAATACCTCGGAGAATTCCCGATGACCAAAAATCAAGGATATGTGAAGACATGTACTCCCTTGTGATGTTGTTCCAAGCAGAATCTCAGGATTCTCATTAAACAAATTCTGGATTTGATCAGGAATGCCATCTATGGCTGCCCTGAGTAGCCGTTCGTCCATTGATGGTTATAAACTTATAATTAAGGTTCTGTCTGTTACTTTGGGCTAGAGATGTCTGTAGGATTTATAATATTTAATTATGGGAGATGTCGTTGCTTGTTTGCTGGTACCATATTATGATGAATGATTACATGTGGTGCTGATTCAGTCAGCTTTGTATTTCTCTATAGAACATAATTCATGGGATAGCATCTCGTAAAAAAAAAAGAAAAGTCAAAGACTCATTTAATGGTCCATCCAAGATCTACTAATAATTAAACAACTATTGATTAGTTGTTTTTCTGAATGAAATTGTTAGTTGAGACTCTGGTTTCAAAGGGCTCTTAGACAGCCTCTTTTTAAAAAAAATAATAAGTGCACAATTTGGGTTGTACCTGGCTACCAAACAATCTCAAACCTGCATTTAATGTTTTAAAATGTGATTTTAATATTCATATGATTGGTCATGACTCCATAGAACATAAGCATGTAGATACATATACGGTAGGATAGACAAATACTATACGCAAATATGTATTTTGGAAAAAAAGAAAATCAAAATTCACAAACTAAATATAATTATTTAAGGAATTTTACTCAAAAATAAAAATACAATAATAATAAAATTAATCAATTACTTAATTACTTTCATCCATCACAACCAATGATATTTTAAACTTTGTCAAATGAGATTAGTCCATGTGATGACCTATATATAGCTATATACAATATATGTTACTTGCAAGGATGTCTTTTCTGGTATTATTTGAAGTTTATTTTTTTTCGAGTAAAGATTGAAAGTCAAGCCATCTAACTATTAAACATTCAATAAATTAAGAATTGTTCTTTTGGGATTTCGAACCTGCGACTTCTCACACGGAGAGTGTTGTCTGTGCCTCTAGACCAAAGGCTGGTTCTCTTTTTTTTTTTTTATTGTAGATTTTTTTTTGGCGGACTTTGATATGTGGCTTAATTTCTTATATAACCTTCTATTTTTTTTTTCAATTCTTTATTGCTGAGTAAATTGGATGTTTGCAAGACCAACTAAAAATCTAAACAACTTTTGGGAGCAAAATGCTAATGAAGCAAAATAATATATTAAAGGGATCATCAGTTCATTAGACATTAATTAATTAGATTCATTTTCATCATGCAATTGCCACGACGCTTCCTACCAAGATTCCCAAAAGAATTTCCCCGACGCTTCATATTAGTAATTAAAATAATGTATTAATTGCCTCGTCCACCTAAAGCTTAATTGAACTAATAACTAAGAAGAAGTAAAATAGTTCTTTAAAGTATATATAACTATACAGATTACCTAACTGTTAAGTAATTAATGTTTGATACCTGAATTGCGTACAAATTCGGATAGTTCTAAGCTAATTAATTTTATGTTTATAGTACGTTCATTTGATATTTAAAAAATAATAAATATTTAGGAAAATAAAACAATAGATTATTTTATAATGAGTACGGATATGAAAATGCTTCCACCGACTAAATCCCAATTAGTGGAAGTTGGAAATGTAAAATTCAAGCTGTTATATGGTAATTGAAATTTTGACCATTACAAAAGCGAAACAATTGGGTTACTTGTTTTTTTATTCTTTGATGCTTATTTGGACATATATATATATATAAAGATAGAGAAGTCACTCAATAGTAATTGGACGTGTCCGCTGTTTTACATTGTATTAAAGCTTCAAGTAACTCTATATTAAGATTTTCTTTCTGAATTAATCTTCACTGTTAGAGATGACGTACTGTCGTGTAATTAAAAAATATGGTTCTATCTTTACAAAATTTATGTTCCTTATTATTTTACCTCAAATTTTATATATATGCGGCATAATTTTATGTAGCTTTCTCAGTAAATGTTTATTTTACTAGACGCCTTTTTATTAGACAGCGAATTAAATTAACAAGTGTCATAATTTAACTAGCTTCCAACTGCCTGAAATTTTTTTTGTAACACCCGGAAAAATTAAAATTAATTAAATGACATCCGGACTCGGAATTTGAGTAAAATACCACTCCCGCGAAATAGTTTTGCGTACCAACTTTGTACAGGCTCGCACAACCACCTGGCGCACCTCTTGGTCCGCACCATGATTTGGTGTACCGGGTCCGCACAATAATTTTGCACACCAAGGCGTTCGCATAATGGTTTGGCGCACCAATAAATGCGCACGGAAATTGACATCTTGTACGGATTTTAATGTACTTTGCACGGATCTTGATGCAATCGGATGGTCTTAAAAAATTGGGCTTTGAATAGCAAAATTTGATTTGACAACCCGGTCAAAGAAGGCTGCTATATGTTGATGTGACGGCTTGTGACCAGAGCCGCTCGGTGCGTATTATTTGAGCTTTGAGATTCGTGCAAAACGTATTGAATGATTGAGATATTCCAAAAAGTCACGCAAAGTTTGAGATATCTAAGAGGATGCGAATTCGGGGCTCTGGGTCTTGGTTCGCAAATGGTTCTGCGACCCTATGGTGCGCCAAATTGTTTTGCGGACTCAGAGGTGGGCCAAATTGTTTTGTGAATCCATATTTGTTGTTGCGCAAAATAATTTTGCGGGAGTGGTAATTTTTGAGATATCCAATATCAGGTGGTTTTCATTTAGGCAAATGCTTCCATGGACATAAGGACCTATTTGTAAAATGAACATATTTTTATTTTCAAAGTTCAAACAGTGGATCCAAACCGTTCATCTTGTTCTCCATATTAATATGTGCTTGGATACCAAATTTTACATTTTTTTGAATTTTTTTACTATTTATTAAGATGGGTACAAAATTCAATGGTCTGAATTTGATATTTTTTGTACCCATCTTAATAAATAGTAAAAAAATTCAGAAAAATGTAAAATTTGGTCTCCAAGCACATATTAATATAGAGAACAAGATGAACGGTTCGGATCGACTGTTTGAATTTTGAAAATAAAAATATGTTCATTTTACAAATATGTCCTTATGTCCATAGAAGCATCACTCTTTTATTTAATAATGAATTTGTAGAGTGGTAAAAAAAAAAATTTCGGCCCAACTGCTGTACCAGTTTCTGGTATGGTAGTAGTCAAGACTCAAGAGGTGAGAAGATTGTTTTTTTGCAATCGCCGTACAAAACTGCAACGTAGCGTAGGGCTACCATTTTCCTTTTTTTTTTTCCCCACCTTTGCATTTACTTTCGCCAGAAAATAGTTAGGAAGTAGGCCACAATTAATTCTGGCCCGTTTAATTCTGATTGATTTGGTAATATAGGCATCATGTGATGATGGGCTGAGGAAGCTTCTTGTCCGGTCCATTAATTGTTTTCAATTGCCTGACCCAAGAAGCAAACACCGACTAACGATCCAACCCCAACATCATCTCCAATTCAGATTCAATGCAATACAATTCATTTCTATTCTAGAATAGAGTTGAAATCAGATAATTTGAAATCAAATTTAGTAATTAGAATAGTTAATTTAAATAAAGGAATTAATTTGGAGATAAAATTGAAAAAAGGTTATATTTTTCATTTTATTAATTTGGAGATAAAATTGAATTATAAACAGTCTAAGAGTTTCTTCATATATCGAAATTGACAGAAAAAAAAAGCAGTCTAAGTTTCTTCATTTAACGACAATTTCCTCTTTTCTTCAGTTGAATTTTTTTCTTAGAATTTTATTTTCTAATTTCGCTCTGAATTATTCTCGAATTATATTCAAATGATTTCTAAATCACGAATTTTTTATTCTGACAATTTTTTTCTAAATCATTAAGTTGTCACTATGCTCTCTAGCTACCAAGGGTGTTCATTGGTTCGAACCGAACTGAACTAGGCAAACCAAAGTTATAATTTGGTTCCAAAAATAGAACTGAACTGAACCAAAATTTTATTTCGGTTTGTTCCTGTCACACTCCAGATTTTTGACTATCCGGAGCGTGATTATAAAATCATCATCACAATTTTCCTTGGCCCGTCAACCTACGTCGCCAACGCACTTCTCTATATGGCTTAATTTAACAACCATTCAAATAGGTCGGATTAATCCACATAAATACAAATAAAATTATGAATGTATATTTAACTGGCGATAGTACGTCGGTCTAGGTTATCTGTAAAACAAGTCACATCATATTCACACATGTGTAATCTCTGTCACAGGCGATTCCCACATTTTCATATCACAATTCCTTAAACCGCCAATCCAATGAGAAATCCATCCAACATTAGAAGGTCGCCAACTCACTGAGAAATCCAACCAACAACGGGAGGCTACAATCACATATCAAATTCCAACATCAAACCCGCTATCCCGTTAAATATGCCATCATAATTCAATATGCAATACCCATATTCAAATCAACAATACAAAATGAAAACATAGATTGTAGAGAAGTCCGGTTACCTGATAGCTAGATCTTCAGAATTTGAAATTAGATTTCAACAGTAGTTCAGAATCACTGCGACGTAGTCGGAATTCGAATTAGACATTGATAATTGATGTCAAAAGTTTAACAAAATATTTGTTCCATTTTCTTTCTTTTTCATTTTTGTTTTTAGTTGGATATCAAACAGAGAACGAAGGGAAGTGTCTTGAATATAAAACATGGAGAGAAGGGAAATCTATCAATTCTGATGTTTAAATATGTATATATAATGACAGTGTTAATCGAAATGGTGCGTTAGATAAAGAGGTGCATTTATTAGGACTTCAAAAAAATTGATCCGAAACTATGAATTTAAGATAATTATTGAATAAAAATTGTTATCCGATAAAAGCTAATATGAAACCGTGCATTTCTGGCGCCTCTTTAATTAATTTAACGAACGGTTATATAATAAGGAGTTTGTTGAAATGGTTTAATTGGATATTCTGTATTTCATATTAGTCTTAAACTTTATAAATATTATAACAAAATATTTCAAATGTCCTAATTCAGTTGAATCGTTTTATATTTATGAATAATTTATATATAAATATGTTATCAAAAAATTATAATCTTTATTATATTATGAAAAAGTTTTATAAGTATAATAATAACTCAAATTTTTGGGGTATAATAGTTCCGTTCAAACTGAAATATATTAATTTTTTTATTTAAAGCAATTGTATTGTAATAAATCAAAGTATATTAAGAACTAGATCAAAGTATTTAAAAAAAATGATTAAGAAATAAAGCAGGTATTAAGTAATAAACCGGGATGGTCTGGACCAAATTTATAATATATAAAAGTTCGATTGGTTCGGGTATTTTGATGATTTTGTAAATTTCCATACCGAATCGAACCGAAGTTATAATTTAATTTTAAAAAGCAAACCGATACTGTTTGATCCAAACTAATTCGGTTCGGTTCAAAACCAATTAAACCGGAGTTAATGAACACTCCGGAATCGTATCCTCTGCGGAGTTAAAAGGTGTGGAGTTATGCGGTTCTTTTAATCTGGCCCGTTCGTTTTGATAGGATGGACCAGATTAGATATTGCCCGAATTGAAAAACAAAATTCCCAAATTTCCAAAAATTCAAGATCTGACTTGGTCCGTCCGTTCGAAACGAACGGACCAGATTAAAAAAACCACAGAACTGTGCACCTTTTAACTCTGTAGAAGATACTATTTCTGAACACCCCTAGTCTCCCCCACTCCCTCCTAATATTCTTCTCTCCTCCCTCTTCATTTTGTGGACTCCCACAGCACCTCAGCTGATCCCTCACGAATCGTATCCTCCCAGGTACTTTGTCTCACTTTACGGATTAAGATTAACTCTCATGCACTTTAGAATTCGGGTTAGATAGGGAGGCAGTATTATTGAGATTTGAGATTCGTGCAAAGTTAAAAATAACGGTCCGGATTCCCTCGTCAGGTAGCTAGGAGGATGTGAATTCATCCCTCCCGGCCCCAACCCCAGTCTAGATTTTTTATCGGAGGAACAAGGTCAAGGACAGAAGACTTTTGACGTTAGATAATTGAATTCTTACCAAATATCAACCATCCTTTCTCTTGGAATTTTCCAATAGGATTTGACCCTCCCTCCTGGAATCTCGTGGAATCACCTCTGTTCTGATTTCTCTCTGCGTTTCGACTTCGAGCAGCGTATTTACAGATAATTGTTCCGGTGAGTGACTTGATTTCTTGCATCGATTTCACTCTTATGTCATTCTTGGCTACCTGACGTAAATAAAATTTTGTAGCCTGGTGATTAGCTCTTGACATTAGCATGAATACTTCATTCTGCATGCATCAAAAATGGTATAAATTAATGAAGCTGTGAAGCATGATAATAATAAAGCATGTCTACTCTATTATCTGAATAGTGAAAACTAATCTCAGTCATATGTACAGCGCACAAGATAGAGAATGCGATGGTACAACTACTAGTGTTGTAAGACAGAAATGGAGAAATGTAGTGCTCTGTGGTGAGCAGTGGTAAGATATAGAATGAATATACAAGTGCACAGCAACTGTCTTTGTATATTCTTTCCTTAAAAATAGAAGTCAACAAGGGAAAGTTTTGGCACCAGGTTGCCTTCTAAATAATTCGGATAGTTTCACTTATATTTTGAGAGGCAATTGATTTTTCAATCTCTTTTTGCATCTTTCTTTATCCATACAATTTTTATACTTCCATTTCTTCCATTCTTTTATTTTGAATTAGCCACAACCATTTTTAAGTATGAGAAAATTATTTTTCCTTTTTTCAAACGATTTATATTTTAGACTCATGGATAATTTTATAGAGATTATATATACATACCCATGCAGTTTAAAGATTTTGCACTATCCATGGTCTCAATCAATCGCCAAAATGCTGGTGCACCATTGCTGTCATAAATTCTGACGTCTATTTCTTTGTGAGCCAGTAGAGAACGAACAATTTTAGGATTGCACTTCTGAACTGCATAATGTAAAGCAGTATTTCCAATATTGCTATCCCGCATGTTGATGAGTTTGTCAAGTTGACGGTTTCCCATAGTGAACTCTACAAACTCTTCTTGATCTTCAATTATTGCTTGACGAAGAATTGTCAAACCAACTTCATTGTGATACGGAGCATCTAGACAGTGCTTGAGAATCTCTCGAGCATCATCAATGTGACCACGAGATGCGGCAGCAATAAGGAGAGGGTTGTTGTTGATGAATAAACCTAATTTGTCATTAAATTCGTGACTGCACAGTGGACAGATTTTGAGGTTGATTAATGAGCGAATTTGAAAGGACAATTCTAAATCATTCTAGGCAAATGAGGAGTCTATTTTATGTGTCTTGGAGTCTAGTTTCTGATGGTGCAAGTTTCCAGTCATTTGGAGTTTCCAATAATTAGTTATGACTGTTTTAGTAACCAAGAGTCAGAATTTACTGTTCTGCAATGTATTCTGTTTTGAGTTGTTTTAAATTCTGTTTTGTTTTTAATTACTGTACGAATTTTAAGAGTCATGTCTAAGACTATAAATAGAGTTGTATCTCAGTTGCAAGGTAAGAGAAGAATTTTTTTAAGAATTAATAGAAAAAAGAATTGTGTTCTCTTGTTCTCTGTTCCTCCAAAAAGCACTCTGTTTTTATCAGTTGTTTCCCTGCTTTTTGTTGACAAGATAACCTAAAGAATGGTCATGTTCCAACATTACTTTGATCACATCAGTTTGGTTCCGATGCACGCAGCATACTCAATCGGACTGTGTCCTGACTTGTTTTCTCCGCTTTGGCTAAATCAGGAAGATTATGCATAATCGTTTTTATAATACCTGCAAATATGTATTGTGCACCAATAAATAACAGTGACAAATGTTTACCAGAACCATGTTTCATAGGAATTATTTTGAGAAGTAATGTTCAAATAAATCAATATTGGCAGTTCGTTACAATGCCAGACAGTTTCGGATGTAGGATACATCTGCTATACACCCTTTTTCTGGTACATCCGTTGAGTATAGTTGAACTATTTTCCAAATTAATAACTTAAAACTGTGTAATTCTTCCTTTAGACATGACATATATCAAGCTTGTTTTAATGTGAGTATTGTTTAATCGTCCTTCATACGATTTGAAACTTTTAATTGTTTTGCTCCGTTGTCTTTGATGGAACTCAAATAAATTCAAAAATACATAGAAGTTGATATACACTGTGTTTAAATGATACATGACATAAGTACGGCTCAAAATTCATGATGAGCCATGTCATATTGTGATCATATCAAGTTGTAATGTGTCGTGCCTTGTTGTGATCAAAATTGTAGGGAATGATCATGAAATGCCAATGGTCATGGCACACGTGTTGTGCTTCGGTCACATGGCGTAACTTCTTTACATCCTAGATATAGGCCTCCAAACTTCTATTTAGATTATTTTTGAAATACGGTTCACGGAATACACCAAATAAGTGTGACATAAGAATGGAGCTACCGTACAATTGATTAATTACTCACAAATTTTAAAGTGTACATCATGTTTCATAGATAATATGAGCAATACATATGCATGTATGTGTATGTGTATCATCTTCATAGATGCTTTTGGTTGGCTTCTATTAATTAATAGAATTCTCACAATTGCAAATTTAAATAGAAGGGGATGGTGCCTTGTCAACTGGTGTGTCATGTGCAAGTGCAAGAATAATTCTGAGACAACAAAGCATCTGTTTAATAATTGTTGTACTGCGCTGGAATTGTATAGAAGAGTGTCTTTACTTTTAAATGTCAGATTACCTAGAATCTCCAATACTGCCAACATTGACGCCATCTCAGCACTAACCAAAAAGGGGTATTCAAGGAAGGAAAAATCAATCTTGCTAATTTCTCAATTTGTTTTATGGAGAGAAAGGTGTTGCCGAATTTTTAGAAATTCTGAGAAAGATATTGTGGATTTAGCAGAATAGGTTCAGACACAATGGAGATATAGTATGATAGCTGAGCGGGTACACCAATCATAAAACAAAGGAGGTAATGGGTATGGGAAGCTTCTGATCAATACTGGTACAGGGCACATGACACTGGTACGAGTAGATATAGTCCGAGACTCGGGCATAATTACTGGTAAAAAAGAAGTGAAGATGATGAAGCAAGATATCAGCATAACTGATGCTGGAAAAACCCATAGCACAGCAGCAATTGCGCTGTGGGTATGATGGGATAACACAAGGGAGTCAATGCTATTGGAAGGATATGCTGCTTTATCAACTGCCAAGAGTTTTCTAGAACAACTTGTGTTTTCTTAGACTTTTCAAAGCAACTTTTTTTTCACTCAATTGCTCAACTGTTTTGAGCTTTTTATTTTATTTTATTTTTTTATCTCACTATTACTTCACTTATGTAATGGATCATATCATGAATGAAATACGGGCTAGACCCATATTTTTCTTCAAAAAAAAAAAAAAATTCTATTTCTCACAGCTGCATGGAGAGCATTGTCATCATAAGCTCCTGTAGGATTGGGGAGATCAGTTTCCAACAACTTCTGTGGAAGACATCATCAAAACCCCTCATGACTGCAATATACATGGGTGATTCATTATAGTTGTTCACTTTTGGTGGGAAGTTAGGTTTGGCTTCAATCAGTTCCAGCGCAAGGTCTTTATGGCTGTGGCGAATGGCATGGTACAGTGCGCTATCCCCATTACAGTCTTTCCCTAAGATCATCTGGCTTAATTCAGGGTGTTGATGATACTGTTTCAGTAAGGTTGATGCTAGAGAGACATAGCCACTTTTCACGGCAACAATCAGTGGAGTCTCTCCGTACAAGTTTGGTTTGGAGAGGAGAGACTTATTTAGTGTCCACACTATCTCAGAGAATTCCACCAAAAGTCAAGGATACGTGAAGGCATGTACTCCCTTGTGAAGTTGTTCCAAACAGAATCTCAGGATTATTTGAGATCAAATCCTTTATTTCAGCACTAGTATTTCCAGATGGCTGCCCTGAGCAGCTTTTTGTCCATCGATGAACCATTCCTGCTTGAAGAAGAGCCTGTTGTATCTTCAATGATGAAAGGAGCCTTGTGAACATGGTTACTACTTGAGGTACCTGGATGCATTGACATCTGAATTCTGATGGTTAGGGCCGGGGAAACTATTTGATGAGTTATACACGAACAGTTGGGTGCCAAGTGCCAACCCAACCGGGAGATAAGGTTCTGTCCATGGTTCGTAAACTTGGCAGATTCCGAGTCAACTCGGCTGAGTCAACTTGGAATCGGGCCGGTCCGAGCCGAGTTATGCCCGAGTTCCTCGCCTGTGCGAGTTTTGGAGTAAAATTTGGATGAGCAGTGTCTGACTCGGCCGAGTTGACTTGGAATCAATCCACCAGTTTAGATGAACAGTGCCTGACTTGGCCTAGTTAAAAAAAATTTCCAACAGTTTTTATATATTGCACGTATAGGAACGGATTAGGCACTGCTTAGATAACACAGATTCTGAATCAATCCACCAGCAAAGGGAACAACCACGGGACCCTACCTCAGATAGTGAACGAACAGAAACACGGTGTAGAGATGTCAATGAACTAACGGCAAGAAATCAAAATATTAATTGTGAAGATGACATGTATGGGACCTCAGGGCTCAGTGGAGGATATAATTCAAGATCATCTTCATATGGAGTACAATAAGACTACAATTCTTCTAGCACATATAATCCATATGTTGGATATGAGGATATTAATAATTCTTCATTTGACACTACATTAATGTCTTCTCTTTTTGATCCTGTACAACAATATCTCCATTTTTATTTTAATACGGAGGACGATGAGATAATCTAGCTAGCTCGGCATAGCTTCTGGCAATAAAAAATGTGTTTAATTTTTAATTATTGTATTATATTATATAATTAGTGAATTATTTAAGTGTAATATTGTCTTAACATAATTTTATTACAAATTATTTTTTTACCAATTATTTCATACATTTTGGGCATTTTGGCTACAAAACAGGCTTTCTGCCAAAATAAACCGAGTTTCCGAATCAACTCGCCCGATTCCGGTTGAGTCATCCGATTCCGATTCCACGGTCAAGAACCTGATTCCGATTCCAATTCCGAGTTTTAGAACCATGGTTTTGTCTGTTACTTTGGGCTAGAGATGTAGGATTTGTAATGCTCATGCACGGGAGATCAAAGGGTTGGTATAAATTCTTCAATTTGCACAGCTGGTACTATATATACAGCGAGTGGGCTGGTACGATATATTTTTGGTATAAGCAGATAATCATTGCACAGCTTTTTTTTTTTGAAAAATAGGCAGAAATGCCCTTTCATTATATAAAGCAAACAATATAGAGTTCAGAGTAAAAAATAGACAGAAAAAGGAAAACTACCCAATAAAACCCAAGGCCTGGATCGATCTCAGCAGCATATCCGACATCCTTAACTAGACACTGAACTCCAAGACTAAGCAAGAAGCAGTATCAAGGTTTCTGTTATAGTCGGTAAATTTTAAGTAAATTAATTAGACTAACAATTAATAATTACGACTGATTAAATTTTTTTAGATAATTAACGAACAAGTTAAACAACATAATAAAACTTCGATTTCACTGAACCAATTAAATTCCTAAAATTCAATTAAGACGATCGATTCTAAATAAATACATTGAATTATATAAGGTTGTTATTAAACTAACTTAAAATTTACAAATTCTTAAATTTTACAAATAAGAGTTTCATAAAATTAGACTACGAATTTTGGCGACCCGGTTATTTGAAAATTTATATGAATTTATAACCTAAATTTTAACATAATAAAGCAATGCGTGAAGATATAATTAAAATTTTCATCAAGTAACGAGCGTTCGAAAGGTTGTACAATTTTTAAAACAAAATTGGTTAATTAAAGTCGAAACATGTCAACAGAAAATACAGACGTAATTATAAATAGAACTTGCGAATCTAATGAAATAAATAGCTAACAGATTGGCTTAGAATGAAATGTTCTAATTAACATTTTTAATTAAATGAATAGAAATAACGGTTCAAAGTAACAATTAAATACATAATATTTAATTCTTCAAATTGAGCTACTGACATGCAAAATTCAATTGTCAGATCCTTGCAACACCAAAGGCCACACGATTCCTTAATTTAGCCCGCCCCCCCCCCCCCCCCCCCCCCGAATCGAGATCCAGTAATGTAACCCAATTTTTGGGTTTTAAATCAGGACCGTCCGATTCGAGATGAGCGTGCGAGATGGAGCACACATCCCGAGATGAATTGTGCGAGATGGAACGTCGGATTCTAATCGGACGGTCTCGATCCAAAACCCAAAAATTGGGTTATATTAGGGGATCCGGAAACCCCCCCCCCTCTTCTATTGCTATGACTGATGGCCCCACCCCCCATTTAAATTCTTCTCTTCTACTTCACTGATCAGCGGACTCCAGTGAAATGAACCCCACCTTTTTCCTTCCTGGAGAAGGAAACCCTTCTCTTCTTTTTCTTGTGTTTCAACGATGGCACTGTATGTGCTCCCTGTCCCATCCGTACCTGCTCATTTCCCTTCGCATTCAATGCTCCCACCCCCTACGCGACGACTTTGCCGTCTCTCTTGTCCTCTCTTCCTTTACTTTCTTAGTTTCATATAGCCTCAAACCCTTGCTCTCCCCTGGATTACAAATATCTCACTCTCTCTCTCTCTCGTTGTTAATCTTTTACCTCGTTTCTTCTCCCTTTCAAACACTGTGTTTACGATGTCCTTGTGCAATTTGCACAGTTTACCCTCTTACCCCTCCTATTTTGCTCAAAACTCGGCCAAGGGTTTTGCCTACTTCACCTTGGTTGCCCGCTGGTGCTAATGGACGCGAAGACCTATCCAAAGGTGAGGCGGGATGAGTGCGACTCCAAACGAGCCGTGGTTGCGGTATTCTTCCTCAAACCCTCTCTTTTACTCTTTACGGACATGCACCCCGATAAGCCTGAAGGCTGATTTTCGTTTGTATGCTATGAAATTGTTGTTGATTGCTTGATGCTCGTGTTCTTTTTCTTAGTGAACCATTGTTGTACAATGGTTGATCCCTTCTATTTTGTATGTTATAAATTCCTTGATTTTTTAGGTGTTTACTTGAATTAGTTTGAATTGAAACTTTTTGTTTTAATTTCTTGCTGCCACAATTTTTACCTGGACCAAAGAATCTCTTCGCTCTTCGAAATCTTTAAAGTTCCACTTGAAAATGTGTAGTATGCCTTAGCGGGTTCAAACCCGAATATCACTTGCGCCTCTCCTTTACCTTTATTGATACTGGTATGGATTTTCAATGTGATAGGGATTGCTTTGTAAATATTTTTAAGTAAAGGGGTTGATGGCTTAATATATGTGAATGTGGTAAATTTACCTTGTTAGAGGGATTAAATTGCAAAGTTGTGGAACCTTTCAACTTTTAAGAAATTAATGAAAAAAAAAAAAAAATGAGATTCGGACTTGAGCTTGTTCCTTAAATATAGATGATGATGATGATGATGATGATGATGATGATGATGATATGAGAAGAAGAAGAAGAAGAAGAAGAAGAAGAAGAAGAAGAAGAAGAAGAAGAAGAAGAAGAAGAAGAAGAAGAAGAAGAAGAAGAAGAAGAAGAAGAAGAAGACGAAGACGAAGACGAAGAAGAAGAAGAAGAAGAAGAAGAAGAAGAAGAAGAAGAAGAAGAAGAAGAAGAAGACGAAGACGAAGACGAGGAAGAAGAAGAAGAAGAAGAAGAAGAAGAAGAAGAAGAAGAAGAAGAAGAAGAAGAAGAAGACGAAGACGAAGACGAAGAAGAAGACGAGGAAGAGGAAGAGGAAGAAGAAGACGAAGACGAAGACGAAGAAGAAGAAGAAGAAGAAGAAGACGAAGACGAAGAAGAAGAAGACGAAGAAGAAGAAGAAGAAGAAGAAGAAGACGAAGACGAAGAAGAAGAAGAAGAAGAAGAAGAAGAAGAAGAAGACGAAGACGAAGACGAAGACGAAGACGAAGAAGAAGAAGAAGAAGAAGAAGAAGAAGAAGAAGAAGAAGAAGAAGAAGAAGAAGAAGAAGAATCGTTGGTTTGCTGTTATGGCCGAAAAGGGGAAGAATTAAAAATGAATAAGTGACTTGAGTTATTAGTTACTACATTAGATCTATTATGGAGTAACATTGAATTTTCATGTTTGAACCGAGATTGTTGGAAAGCACAATACTAAATATGGAGTTAAGAAATTAACTAATAATTAGTAAAGGTAAAAGAGTGCCATTAGTTAATATGTATACCTTGTTAAAATGTTAATAGGAAATGTAATACATAATAATATGTAAGTATCATTAATTACATGAAAGTAACATAACTATTATGTCCAACTTATTAGAAATATAAAATCTTCTGCATTATTTATTTACTGCAACTTAAGTTACCACATAATATTTTATACAACAAAATCAAACCACCCCACACCACACCGTAAATTTAATTAGAATAATAACTAATCGTAAATACAATTTAAATTAATATGTGGTTAATTAAATAGGACAACTAATTAACAACGTAAATTATCGTATGACTATTATAATAATTTTTAAAGTAATAAATTTTGTTTAAACCAAAATCTTAAATTTTACAAGGTGTTATTTTATTTAAGAATGATTTGTATACTAAATTCTAATCAAAGAGTCAGTTTAACTAAATGTTCACTAACTAGAATAAAATTTACGAAATCTAAATTCAAAATCTCGATTTATAAATTGTGAATTAATTAGCACAATTAATTAATAAAACGTATTTTTAGTTTTTATACATGTTAGAATAGATATGTAATTTAAATAAAACACCCAATATATTAAAATAAATTATAATACTTTAACAAGTTTTAAATTCAAAATCTTTCTTTAAATATCTTTGTTGTCGAAACATGAAACGTAATTTTGTTGCGAATTAATAAGGACAATTAATTAGCAACGAAAAATATTATTTTTATACTTAGATTCGAAACGCGGAATAAACAACATAATTAGAATCGCAATAGAATAACGAATTCCGCGATTTAGTTAAAATAATAAAAACACGTAAAACAGTTGGTCTCGTTTTAAAAACTTTATAACCAAATTTTGCTTCTAAAATAGAAAATAGCCAAGTAGAATTGTTTAAATTAAGTAGGACACACATAATTTACCGTAACTCACGAGTAATTAAATTGCATGCGAACACTTCGACATTTTAAGTTAGCACATGACTTACCTTCACAACTGAGATTTATTAATGAAAACACGTGCTTTACATTAAGTTTGAATTTGATCAAAGTGAATGATCAGTATCAAACTAAATAATTAAGCTGGTTAAATTGGATCAAAGTGAATGATCAGTATTTGACTAAATAAATTAAATATAGATTAATGCTAAGCTCGATGACATGAAAGAGAATAATCAATATCTGACTAAATCGGTTCAGTTCGACTGACTGAATTAGGAATTTTTATAAACCGAAATAATCAAGAATTTAACAATAACACGTTAATTGGGGGCGAGAGTTAGAACAGTCCAGAGTAGATCTTGATTAGTTTAAATTACATAAATTTCAAATCCGCATATTACGTACGAGTCCGACTCATGGTCCGAGCCGACCAACGCGCCGATCGGAGCTTGCGAGGATCCCACTATCTTTCCCGAGGGTTAGCCTCCGCGTCTTCAGCCCTACAGGTGTGGGATATCTGAATTATTTTTCTTTCGTGGGCGTACTCTTACCAAATCGTTCCATCTGACCTGACATCCGCAATTATTTTAAGTAGATGCATTAAAACTGTAGAGCATGTTTATCTTTTCTGCATTGTAGGTAGAAATGCATACACCCCGATAAATAAAGAATTTACTGTTTTATTAGGAGTAAAGTAACTAAATAATATTATATATATTATTATTAGAATATTAGGATTATTAGATTGCCTTCTTCTCGTAGAAGGTGATATATATTATTGCATAATTAGACGCATGCATTTGGTGAGAGCTGAGTAGAGGCCAAATGACTGCGCTCCGGCTTGTGGAATGGGACATGAGTCGGCCTCGCAGCCATTGAGCCGGGGTGTCACTTGACTTTCCGAATGGTCTTCTAGGACATATATTATATGCGTGAGCTTTGATTATATATATTATTTTTGATAATTTTACCATTACGTGCGGGCCGAACTCGAGCCCTGAGGAACGAATGATTCTGGAGTGATCTCCACCTACATTAGGAGCTACAAGTCTAGTACGGCTTACCCCATAATCCCAGGTCGCGTGTTGGGACCGTACGTCTCTGGGGGTCTCATGCCCGGCGAGGATGACACGCTCCGGAGGGTCTCATGCCCAGCGCGCCAGTGTGCTGTCCTAGGGGAGTGGCATTTTACTTTTCTGTACAGAGCCGATCTCGATCCCTTCCCGTTAGTCTGGCCAGAATAATGGAGTTCCGTTTCTGCTCATGAGAAAATGAATTAACACATTCTTACGTCATGCTTGTATGATTTCTCCTATTTTTATATGTTTGGTTATGGATCGTTTTAGAGAAAGGAGCAAACACCGAATTAAGATATGTCAATCGGCTAGCGTGCTAATCTTATGAGGCAATGCTCGGTGTCAATAGGCAACGTGTATCATTGGACTCTCTGATCGCAGTCCTTAGACATATCTTGAGGATCTTGGATCCGATTAGCACAGCACGGGGTGACTTCTATTCGTACTATTATTATGTAAATTATACACTCAGTATTCCGATACTGATTTCCCGATTTGACTATCAATAGTATATTCTTCTTGAATTTTTGTTTGGGGAAACTTTCGCATGTTGGCATATTAGAGTAATCGCATCATAATAATGATTTAAAAGTGTTATTTTTTTTATTAGATACTGAGATAGGATCACACATGTGCATATTTAATTTCAAGTATGACTGTACGTAAAATTATAAGTAATGGTGCTTTGACCGTGGAGGACCCCTGAGGAAATAGTTCTGGGTCACATACTGAGCGATTCGTCGCTCACTCACAAGTTGTTTCGTGGGTTTTAGGTACAGAGTCTAGCGATCCGCAGCAGGAGTTGTCAGGAGTTGTTCCCAGAGGCCACTCCGCTTGACCGATAGGACCATCACTTGATTTGATCTGCAAATCCGTATTTGTTTCTTTTGTATACGGGATTGGTAGATCATGTATTATCTTTTGCTTAGATTATGTTTTGGATGTGATATAGACTGTTGTATTATATGTATGTGTATTTACTGATATGTGACTGATGTTCAACTTTTGTTTTATATATTTATATTCCGCTTCTGCTGCTTACTAATGATTACTCTCAATCTTGCGTGTTTAAATAATTAATGAATACGAGGCGAGGTTGATCACACATTAATCCAGATATTCTGGTTTGGGGTGTGACAGTTTCAGCCGTAATTATTAACACATCATCGACCTAAGGCCAAACTCAAGTACATCCAAACCTAAAAACCCCAAAAAAAATAAAATAATAGATTATCATATGCTAGAGTAACAACACCAGTAAAGAACACAAGTAGTCAGCATATCCTCAAATGGCACTAACACGTGCCAACAATAGCATGGGAACACCGCAATTATTACAATGAAAGCAAGCAACGAAAGTAAAGCTGAATAGTAAATAGGGACTGCCAAGCAATACTGACACCAAAGAGTGGTATCAAAAGAACTGGCAAGCCTCAGGTTGCGACTGGGATCAGAGGAATGGTAGTACCATGCAGCATGTCAATAGCTGGCAGAGGGGAAATAGATTGAAGGGGTGCCATGTCCATGTCTTCAGGAATCCAAGCATGAGCAAAGTGTATCACATGTTGCTTTTTATTGCCTAACCAATAATCCAACAAAGCACAAATTAGCATAAGCACGTGTCTAATAGAAGGGACAGTTTTATTATCAAAACAAATTGAATTTCTGGTTTTCAAGACACACCAACAAATAGCACTGACAGCCATTAACATTGCCTCTCTTTCTTTGGGAGACAAAGACATAGCTAGCTGTTGAATGTGAGCCAAAGAAGTCCAATCTCCATAAAAATTTTGAATTTACCTATCCAAAACCAAAGATGAGAAATATAAGGGCATTTAAGGAACAAGTCAAGAGAAGATTCCTCCGTATTGTTACAAAAGGGGCAAAGTGTATCCCCATGCTATCCCTTTGTGACCAATGCAGTTTTAGTAAGAATTTTATTTTGAAACAACAACCACATAAATATTCTTATTTTTAGCGGCATAGGAACATGCCACCACATATCTGCATATGGAATGCGAACTCCTTTAAAAGAGAGAAAGTTGTAAAGAGATGTAGTAAACTGTAATTTGGAATCCCATTTCCATTTAGAGCAATCGGGGGTATCACTTAGTGAACAAGAGGTAATAATGGCAATAAGTTCATGCCATTCAGAGAGAAGAATGCCATGAAAGGTCCGTGAAAATCTCAACACAGACCCTCTTGATTCAATAACCTCCTGTATACAAATAGAAGGGTTAGAGCATATGTCAACGAGCTGAGGATATGTGATTGAGAGGGGACACTCTGAATGCCAATTACCAAGCCAAAACTTAACTGTTTGGCCATCTCCAATATGAAAATAATAGCTCATGTGCCCTATGTATTGCAATTTATAAACTTCCCTAAAAAAATGTGACATTTGGTTAAGTGGTGTGCGAGAGTTATACTTATTTTGCAACAGTTGCTTCCAAAGACCCGAGTAGTTAGGGTTGGTCCATTTCCACCATCATTTAACAAGAAGCGAAATATCCATGAGATGTAAGTTTTTAACCCCTAACCCGCCAAACTCTTTGGGATAACACACTAAATCCCAGTTGACCAAAGAAAACTTCTTACGAGGTCCAACATTACCTTGCCATAAAAAGCGGTGTCTAATCCTATCAATCTGGTGTCTAACATTCACAGGCATTTTATAAAGAGATAACATGTATAAAGGAACTGCAGATAAGACAGAATTTACTAAAGTTAGCCGACCCCCAATAGAAAGCAAGTTACCCACCCATTCCTACAACTTTTTAGAAACTTTATCGACAATGCAACTCCACTCAGTAGTGGTCAGTTTTTTATCACTTAAAGGAACCCCCAAATATTTCAAAGGGAGTTTAGAAACTTTACACCCAAATATATATGCAAGAACAGCCCCATTAGTAGGTGAAATATGTAGAGGAATTAATTCAGTTTTTTGGAAATTAATTTTGATACCTAATAAAGCTTCAAAACAGAACATTGTCCAAAGAGCATAGTCAATATTGGTAACAGAAGCCTTCAAAAATAATATAGCATCGTCTGCGTAGTGACAATTAGTAATACTATGACCATTAGCCAAGCTAGGTCCAAGGCCTTGAAGAAGACCCACTGACCTGCTTTTATTAAACATCCTACACAAGACATCTGCAACTAACAAAAATAAGAAGGGAGACAAGGGGTCTCCCTGTCAGACCCCTTGCTTACAAGAAAAATAGGAAGATAGAACACCATTGATGTTTATACAAGTAGAGCTACTATGTAACAATTGAAGAATCCAAGAGACCTATTTGGTATCAAAACCTCTAGTAAGTAAAACTTCTTGCACAAATTGCCAATTAACTTTATCGTAAGCTTTTTCGAGATCAATTTTAATCACTACACCTTTTTCTTTGTGTTGCTTACAATAATGCAACAATTCATGACTTAAAACGACATTATCCAAAATAAATCTGCCACGTATAAAGGCTGCTTGGGTCTGATCTACAAGTCTATCTATAACAGTCTCAAGTCTCATAGTAAGCAGTTTTGAGATGATTTTCATACTACAATTAACTAAACTTATCGGTCGATATTGCTTAATATTAGTCACTTCCTTTTCTTTAGGGATGAGGCAAACAACAACTTGGTTAAGGTGTGTCAATGAAAGTTTATTGTCTACAAAGGCCTTAACTAAAGTACAAATGTCACATTTCACTAGATCCCAAAAGTGCTGGTAGAAGCCAAAAGGAATACCATCAGGTCCAGGGGCACCTGATTGGCCGGAGGAAAAGACAGCAAGTTTAATTTCATCCTCAGAAAAAAGGTGCAGTTAATAAGGTATTTTCAAGAGGCGTGACTTTTTCCTATACATCCCAAAAATCAGATTGTATATGAGCCCCTTTAACCCCACTAACTCCCAGAATATCTTTATAATACTCTACGATATGGTTTTCAATCACTGAAATCTGATCAGTCATTTGCCTTTGAATGTCCATGTGTAAAATAGAATGTTTTTTAAATCGATTAGTAGCACATTTGTGAAAATATTTAGTATTTGAATCCCCTTCTGCCAACCACCTTTGTTTGGATCGTTCCTTCCAATATAATTCTTCTTCCTCATATATTTGATTGAGAGTGAGTTGACATTGTTGCCATTAAAGGCATTCCTCATCGGTGAGGTCTCTTACTTCTAGTAAGAGTTCTAACTTATTTAATTCTTCAAGGGTATGTTTTTTTTTTCTTTTTTTCCCCCTCATGATTCTTATACCATCCCTCCATTTTTTGAGTGATGAACTTAATTTTCTGTGCCAACTCACCCCAATCTCACCATATAGAGGAAAGTCATTCCACCACTTAATCATCAACCGACATAATTCAGGGTCAGACAACCAAAGAGTATCAAATCGAAATGGTTTTTTAGAACCAGGAACTTTGTGCTTAGTATTCAAGAGCAAATGACAATGGTCAGATCCAAATTGAGAGAGAACTTTAACAAAGCAAAATTCATAAGTGTTATCCCAAGTAGTAGACCCAAAAAATCTATCCAATAAAGCAAAGTGAGTACCATCATTCCATGTGTAATGCCTATCTTGTAACTTATATTCAACTAGCTGTGAGTCATGTACAAAGTTATTAAATTTCCTACTCAATTTGACATTAAATTTTTTTCCCATTTTTTCATCTCTCGTCCTGATACTGTTAAAATCTCCACTAACTAACCACAATCCAGACTAGTTTAACCTGACTTGTTTAAGTTCATATACTATCTGTTTTGAAAAGCTGTTTATAAGGTAAAGAGGACTGGGCCATATACTATGGTATACATCCATTCGACACTATCTGTTCTATGTTTCAAAACAATACTAAGTGAAAATTGCCTTTTAACTACACTAACTACAGATGTATCACTATCACACCCAAATAATATGCCACCAGATCAACCAATAGAAGGTAGCCAAAACCAAGTATCTAGTTTATTAGAGATTGATTTAAGAATTCTACGTGTAAACTCTTCCCTTTTGGTTTCCTAAATAGCCACAATATCAACAGAGTGGTGTTTAATCAAATCAGCCAAAATGCTCCGCTTTCTGCAGGCATTAAGCCCCCTAATATTCCAGTTCAAAATATTCATTTAACACAACAGGTAATACCCAGATCAGAATCTAACAACACAGAATGTTCGGTTTCTTTGGTCAATGCAAGAGCTTGATGCAAAATATCCTCAAAAGATGGTCTGGGACTAGCCCTCATACGACTAATAATGAAATCACGTTGAGATTCCGAATGATCCAAAGAAATTTGATAAACCTCAAACAAAGCAGCAATTTCAGAATTTGTTAATCTAGTAAACAGAAAAGCATCAAGTAAAGGGTTACCTTTGACGGGTTCTTCTTCTAGGTGTTTTTCACGTGCTCTCTTCATGGCCATACTCAAAACTAACATGTTCAGCCCTTGAATCTTCAGAAGCCTCATGCTCTTTCGAATGTTGCTAGGGCCTGGTATAATGACAACGGAGACGGGCAAGGTAGGACTGACCCTATCAGCAATCACCAAGTCAGTCGAGCGAGTAGTGTCTATCTCATGCAACACCTCATCAAAGGCCTCCCCCTCACTCAGCATCTCTACATGTCCCAAATTACCATTTGGTTGGTCTGAAACAATAGAGAAAGTCTCAACAGGGGCCAGCACCACTGTCTCAGGTAGAGACATTACCACTGGGGGGGTATGCTTAGATAGTGGTATCTCAGTCTGGGTTAGTGCAGGAACCTCGGTAGCGGCAGGGAGAGAGGGTTGAGTAACAGGTGGAGAGACAGTAGACTCCACCGGAACAGACAGTGGCACTAGATCTGGTACCAGGACCGGGGTGGGAACCGCATTAACATGGTTAGTCTGGAGATGAGAGCCTTGAGAAGGAGGATGTTCATGAGAAGTGCTAGAGGAAGAGGGGTTCGAGGGAGAACGGTCAGAGGAGGTAGAACCCGGGCCAGAAGGGGGCCAATTACCTGAACCTGGCCTCGGCATCCAATTACCACCTTCTGTGCGAGGTCTATTTGCATTGAAGTATGAGCCCGCTCGATCATGTTCAATCTCAAATAAAATGTTGTAACGAGAGACATGACCACTAGCATCTTTATACATGATCCAATGTGAGTCAGGGAGGAGCTTTGGGTCACAAATCCCAATCTTAAGGCGAGCATATTGCCAATCCCAGTAATTGATAGTGGTCGGGTCCTGATCGAGCAAGATCGCACCAAAATCCTCAATCAACCGCTCAAACCCAGCAGTCTGCCAAAGCATCATTGGAAAACCTCTTACCCGAATCCAGATCGAAATCATTCGTATCCCCTGTGCATAGCTAGGATCCCATTCCTGAATCGGAATGTCACGATTCTCCAACCTGAGCGTACGCCTAAGAAGTATAGAGTCAAGCCAGAATTGAGAAAGAGCGAGAATCAGGTAACGGTAGTCATCAAAGACCCGAACGATCCATTGGTGGTGCGATTGGGGGTCGCTCATTTTGTACAGGGCTGCTGTAATGCACTCCGGCCCCTAACGCTCAACATCAGTTAGCAAAAAACTCATCTTGAAGGCAGCTTCAAAGTTCGCTAGCAGCAGTAGCATGAAATGTGCGGATTGCAGGACGAAGGGCATGACCAGCAGGCATCGTGACTCGATTAGGTTTATCTGACTGGATCTGAGTAGTACTAGTGGGAAAAGAGGGAAGTAAGGTAGAACCAGGAAGAGTTGGTGTAGGGAGAAGGGGTGGGTTGTTCTGGTTGGAAATTGAAGTGGAGGCCAGGGCAGGAACAGTAGCAGGTGGTGGAGATTGTGCTGTCGATTTCTCTGACCGGACCGATCGGCAATGAAACGATCGGTGACCAAGGCGGTTGTAGCTGAAGCAAATCACTGTGTTTTTACAAGCTGGAGCAAGATGCCTTTTGGAACCACAACGAAAACACCAGGGTGACGAGGGAGAAGAGAGGCGATGAAGTTCTGCCATTTTTAACCTAGTTGCAGTTGATCCAACGAGTCTACCCGTGCGATCCGAAATTGTCTCAAGATTCGGAGGCTTGGCGACAGGAGCATCTTTGCGAGAAGGATTCAGCACGGCCTGTTTGTAAGGCCTAGCTTCAGGAGCCAAAATCGTGTACAAGGCCTCTGTGAGAGCCTTGATAGAAGGTTCCAATTCGCGAACCAACTGAGAGCACGAAGGATCCATCACGGATCCAGTCTAGCGAGAGAAGGGAGAGAGTAGGGGGGAGAGGGATGCGTGGGAGAGATGAAGCGTGAAGACTGGGAGAAAGGGGAACCTCAATTCGCCATGATCGCCTGGCGACACCTTCCAAGAGAGAAAAATAAATTTTCAATCATTGCACAACTTAAAGTATCACTAGTGGAAAAATGACTATTAGTGTCGGTTATTAAGGCATATTAGTGTCGGACATCGGGGCGACACTGATAGAGGCGACACAAATTCCGGGACTAATCAGTGTCGGTTGTACAACCGATACTGAATCTAACAATTAGTATCGGTTCATTAGTGGAACCGATACAAAACTAGAATTTCCGATCCAAAAAAATAATTTTATAACATATTTGTATCGGTTATTAACTCTGAACCGATAATAATAATAATTTTGTATCGGTTATTAAATATGAACCGATACTAATAATGAATTTTGTATCGGTTATTAAGTATGAACCGACACTAAATGTAATTTTTGTATCGGGTATTAATTATGAGCCGACACTAATATGTTTTTTGTGTCGTTTTTTGAGTTGCAACCGATACTGATTATATCTGGAGAGTTAATATTTAATTTACTTTTTGTGTCGGTTGTTAACTCTGAACTGATACTATTAATACGTTTGTATCGGTTATTAAGTATGAACCGACACTAAATTTCATTTTTGTATCGGGTATTAATTATGAGCCGACACTAATATGTTTTTTGTGTCGGTTTTGAGTTGCAACCGATACTGATTATATCTGGAGAGTTAATATTTAATTTACTTTTTGTGTCGGTTGTGCCTATAGAACCGATACTGTTTGTTATTGTATATTAAAAAAATTTATTCATTTTTGTGCCCAGCTCCCATATATTTGGCTGGCCTGTATGAAAAACATGCATACAATCAAACCCTAAATTATATTATACACCACCTAAATTAAATTAAACAAATAAATTATTGTTACAATTAAATTACACCTAAATTAATTGTTCTTACAACCATCAATCGATCCTAATTAAACTGTTATACTTGGTTGCGATATTTCACTTTTGAAAAACCTCACCCACTCGAAACGAATTGAAGTGATCTCTGCCACAGAATATGGGGTTGCTTTCCAATCCTGCATTTTTTAATATAAAAGGATAGCGCAGTTAATTATTTATTAAATAAAAACCGAATCAACAATTGAAATATATAAATGCATATATACCTGTATTGACGAAAAATTATCGAGGAAGTGATTAATTATGTCATTCATGAACATCATGACATAATATGCGCATTCCCAGCTGTCCTTTTGTTGCGGCCACTATATCAAATTGTACCCAAGTAAAAAGTTAGCAATTTTTAGAAGTTGCAATTCAACAATTCATAATAAACCGAAATAATTTTTTAAAAATAGTAAATTTTAGTCGTAAGCACCACATTACCTTGTTCTTTATAAGCTTCAACTTATCGCTTCTTCCGATTCCTCCGGTTGCCTTCTCCACGACCCAGGGACTGTTGAAATAACATAGAAATTAGTAATTACAAGAGATATTGAAATGGTTTAGCAGATTTAATTTGAAACACTTACTCCCTGAGTGCGTCGATGATCGCAAGATCTCTTACAAGTTGCTCGAAGAATCGAACAAGTGGAGCTCACTTTCATACGGCCGGAGAACGAACAATACCCAATGAGAGCTGCATGTTAGGTTTGTAGCATGTTATATTATATAATATATTTCTATGAAATTAAAAAAATTCAATAAAATAAGAGTATATATATATAATAGCACTAACTCTTGAAAGTACGGTATGAAGATAAATTTCTTGTCCCGGTTTTCTCGCAAAGATTTCCTCAGGTACGTATCAGCATATTTCTTCGACTGGTCATCATCACTTTGCAAAAGATAGCCGAACGTCTTCTCGGGATTCATGAACCCTATAGGGATCTCTGGAAAGTTGTCCCTTTGGTATTTGAACACGAACCTGCAAAAAGACGTAGATGTGGTATAAATTTTTTAAATTTTGAATTAAAACCCTAAATTATGTCATTATTATGAATATAAACTCACAGCATGAAGATCTGCATAACTGGTACGCTGAGCCACTCCGTGCGCATGCACAAGTCCCTGTAGTCATCTCGATTGACTGTTATGACATAGGGTTCATTGAAAAGCTCAAGCGGCACCGGGACACTGATGAAGGGTTGACCTTGGCGCAGGAACCGATCACTCACCGTCTTGTACATGCCTCCCAGTCGGTTGAAATCGATGGTGTCGAAATCCTTGTAGGTTGAAATCGGAGAGGGCCGAAATCCTACAGGTTGATTGGGTTGTTCCTGCAGTTAGGACCAAAAAATCAGGCACAAATACTTGTAACTCTATAGGATGTATAGATGCAAATTTACGTGTAGAATAAGTTGTAATAATAATGTAAGTTTGTTACCAGATCCTCGAAAGATATGAGGGCCATCGACCACGAAGTGTAACTGCCAATAGCGGAGTGAAGTGTCACGAGTTCGCCATTTGGCACAGGTAACGGAGTGTCCTCTTCGTCCGGATGACACACATCCACCGTTACCCTCGCATGATCATCCGGTATAGGCATACCGTGAATCACCAAGCCTTTTTGGATCGGAAGATTGATTGTCCCGATGGCCACTTCGTGCTTTACCCCGTCGCGAACCACCTGGAGTTTGCAGGTTCGTTCTGACTGCTGTACAAATATATTCTGTATTGAGGTTAACGAAATAACATTTACGAATTGTAAGAAAAGTAACGAAATTCTTTTTTCAATTGAATCAAATGACATTTACCTGGATCGGATCGAAATATGGATGCGGTTGGACTGACTGGCAGCTGCTCTGGACCGCTCTCGGGCTTTCTTGTACAATTGGTTCAGTCCGTTGGGCCATCATCTGGGCCAACTATTGCTGAACCAATTGTTGTGTCTGCTCAGCCATTTCAGCCTTCAACCTCGCTGCCATTTCCTCAAAGTCTCTTTTTTGGGCCGCTACTCTTTGAGCCATTTCTCTCTGTATCCTCTCTTCATTCTCGGCCTCAGACTCCACCATTCTCGGCCTCCTCTTACTTGGTTGCCCCTCGTAGGCTGTCGTGATTCTCACGTGGGATCCAATCCCTCGCACCCTCCCTGCATGCTCCCGATTTGGCAAAGATTTTCCCAGAACATCGTCGTAACGCTCGACGGAAAGCAAGCCTCTATTGAATGCATCTTCATTTTCTTGCTGAAATGACAAAGTTCACATGTTAGAGAAAAATAAATTCATGGTTGAGTTCGACAAATAGATATAGAACAGCACTCACAATTATCTTGACGACCTCTTCTATTGCCGGATCTGGATAAACAGGCTCCTGGCCGCTCTCAGGGACCTTCTTCTGTCTTGCCAAGCACCATGCGACATGCCTATGCTGGACAGACATGTCGAGTAACTCCTTCTCTGACATTGCAGTTGTTGACCCTTGGGAGGATGGCGAGCCACTCGATACCTGCGAGTCCACAATCCCCTGCAGAGCATTGTTGAGCTTGTTCTTGAATTTCTCACCAGCGTAGCCTCTGGATCCTAAGCGATGCGGATAGATGTTCTTCTTCTGATTCGCCCGCCCCTTCTCACTTAGCTCCTACAGTTTTAGAGGAGAAACAATTGGACTTATAGAGAAGCTTGGAGATAAAGTATTTGTATATAAAATAGAGGAATACACATACCCTGAAAGCTTCCGACTGGCGGGACACCACAAAGGCATCCCAATCTGCTTGACTGATTTGGTACTTCTGGAGTTTGGGCGTCTTACCCTTCAGCGCAAATTTTGTCGTCAGATCGGTTCTGAACTTACGGTGTAGAGCGGCTATTTGTGAGAGAAGACGCTTTTTCAACTTCTCGTCATCAGGTATTTTCCAGTCCTCCTGCCAAAACAAATAGTGATCAGGTTTGGAGTTATTCTAATATCAAATAAAAAGATCATATATAGAGCTTACCGACCGAGTAGCCCATATCTTATCCTTCATGAGATCGTCAACCTCAGACCAATCATTTATAGTGATTGGGACATTCCTTTTGACCGAGAGACCCAGCTGAGAGGAAAAACTTTTAGTATTTTTTATCAATGACAGGCCTCCCAAACTTATCAAATGCCACCTTCTTCCCTTGGGTATTAATCACCCGAGTCAGCTGTGTGGGCCCCCTCCCTCGTTTCTTACCCGAACCCTGCTCACCCTCGCCATCAGAGGATCGCTCACTATCACCACCAGATGACATGGTAGGGACTGCAACACAATTTCACATATCAATTACACATAAGTCTCATACATCTCATATATCAAACCCTAAATTCACAATTCACAATTCACATAAGTCTCATTTCACAATTCACCATTCAAAACCTATATTTGAACAATGCAAACCCTAAATTAACTATTCAAACCCTAAACCCTAACTCAAAATTTATATAGCTCACATATATCAAAAATTTACCAAAATTTACTAAGCACATTCTAAAAATTCCAAAGCAAATTATAAAAATCTATATAGCTCACATATAGCTCACATAATCAATTCCTAAGCACATATAGCTCACATATATAAAAAATTTACCAAAATTTACTAAGCACATTCTAAAAATCTATATAGCTCACATAATCAATTCCTAAGCACATATAGCTCACATATATAAAAAATTTACCAAAATTTACTAAGCACATTCTAAAAATCTATATAGCTCACATAATCAATTCCTAAGCACATATAGCACACATAATCAATTCCTAACCCTAACTCAAAATTTATAGCTCACATATAGCTCACATAATAAATTCCTAAGCACATTCTAAAACTTTAGAAAACCCAAAACCCTAACTCAACAATAATTCCAATAATTTGAAACATAATTTCACAACTCCTATTTAATTTGTAACTTAATTTCAAACTTAATTTCAAACTTAACAATATATACCAATAATTCCACAATTCTCATCAATAATTCGGGTACATACCAAGAATCTTCACAAAAACCAGAAATGAGAATAGAAAATCACTTACCAGAGACAAATAGAGATGCAGGTGTTGTGGCCGGTACCAAGGAAGAGAGAGGGGGGGCGGATGTGGTGGCCGGTACCACACTCGGCCAACAAGCAGAGAGAGAAAGGCGACAGAGAGGAGAGGCGGAGGGAACCCTAGGCGACAGAGAAGAGGCGGAGACAAAGGGCCGCAAACCCTAGGCCGGGATTGAGAGAGAGAGAAGAGGAGAGGCGGAGTGAAAGAGAGAGGCGGATTGAGTGAGAGAGAGAGGGGCCGGGATTTGAAAACTAAAAAAATTTCTAAGTTCTTAAACCTAAATATTTGGAGAGGGAAAGCATTTAGTGTCGGTTAATAACTAATAACCGATACTAAAATACATTTAGTGTCGGTTCTAACTTTTCAACCGATACTAAAAGTCAATTTGTGTCGGTTCTAACTGTTCAACCGATACTAAAAGTAAATTTGTGTCGGTTCCTATTTATAACCGATACTAAAATGAAATTTGTGTCGGTTCATATGTCTAACCGATACTAAATATCAACTTGTGTCGGTTTATATATTTAACCGATACTTAAATATAAATTTGTATCGGTTCATGAGTATAACCGATACTAAATATAATTTTTGTGTCGGTTCAGATTAAAAACCGAAACTAAATGTAATATATTGAAATGTGATATCGATTAATTTTATTTTATTTAAACAAAATGTAATTTAATTAATTGATTAATTTAGATAGGATTTAGAAAAATAAATTTTAATTAAATTTAGGTGTAATGTATTTTAATTTAGATAAAATCAGTTACAACTTAGTAATTAATTTAATTTTATTTAAAAAAAATATAATATAATTAATTAATTAATTTAGATAGGATTTAGAAAAATAAAATAAAATAAAATTTAGATAAAATATGGATAATAAATTAAATTACGCTAATAAATTACGTGCAAAACAAAATAAATAAATTACATATGGAAGGGAAATGTAATGCAAAAGAAAGTAGATAGCTTGTGTGCGTCCCATCTTCCAGTAATGTAATGCATCCTGAAAGAAAAAAAAAAAACTATTCTTAATTCATATATATCTTGGAATTAATTAAATTATTTTTTATAACTGAAAACGACAATTCCAATTGGTATATATAGACATACCAATCATTCAAGCTTATTCTTGGACCCATTCTCCTTCGTTATGATCACGGCGCGTGTGACTGGTGTCGCCATCCGGAATGCTCTGTGAAGATGCTATGCCTATGGAAAATGGAGGTATCTCGTCAAAATGATCAAACGCTTCTTCATCATCCACGTTATCAACCCCAATGATACGTCTTTTTCCGGGTAGGACAACATGTTTTGAACGATCCGTGGGGTCAATTATGTAGAACACCTGTGTGGCTTGTCTTGCAAGTATGAATGGATCGTCCTTATACCCAGCCTTACTGAAATCTACCAAAATAAAGCCATCATTGTCAACTTTAACCCCTCGACTGTTATCGACCCATTTACAACGAAATAACGGGATATTAAATTGTCTGTAATCCATTTCCCAAATTTCTTGAACAAACCCGTAATATGACATCGATGCATGCGAGGGTCCGGCAGCTTTAGCTCCTGAAAAATCATTCGAAACAGCTACTAACATCACTCCACTGTTTTGCACAGTACTTTTTAAATCTTGACTTTTCGTGTAAAATGTGTACCCATTGATATCGTATCCTTCGTAGGTCCTCACGACTTCCCTTGGGCCAAGAGCCAACATTCTGATGGTTTCCGAAATGCTTTCTCCTTTCGAAGCCTTCAAGACTCGACGAGTCAGCCAATCTTCAAACTTTTCTTTGTGTTTGCCAATCAACCACTTATCGGACCTCTTCGGGTTCTGTTACCGCAACTCGGTCATATGCTCTTCAAAATATGGATAGACATCTGTGAGGTGTTGTAGAACATGAAAATGTGCTAGCTTCATAATCTCTTTTTGGGGCACGAATAATTTTGAACCGATTGTGCCTACACCGTGAAGTCTTCCCTCGTGCTGAGATTTAAGAATGCCAACAGGTTTTAAATCCTTCAGATAATTAGTACAGTACTCAATAACCTCCTCGGCGGCATAGGATCTCACAATGCTGCCCTCAGGACGATACCGATTTTTGACGTATCCCTTTAATATTTCCATGTACCTCTCGAACGGATACATGTACCGCAAGAAAACTGGTCCACACATCTTAATTTCGTTAACCAGGTGGACAATCAGATGAACCATGATATCAAAAAAAGATGGCGGAAAATACATTTCGAGGTTACAGAGAGTGACAACAACCTCCTTCTGCAAATCATCTAACGTCTCAGGATCATTTACTTTGCAACAAATGGCGTTGAAGAAAAAACATAACTTCGTGATGGTCTGCCTAACACACGGTGGCATTATGCCATGAATTGTAACAGGAAGAAGCTGTGTCATTAAAACATGACAGTCGTGAGACTTCATACCCGTCAATTTTAATTTTTCCATTGAAACCAGGCTTTTAATGTTTGAAGAATATCCAGATGGAACTTTGACACCGTGAAGGCATCCGCATAGGCTTTTTTTTTCGTCACTCGACAACGTATGCATTGCAGGAGAAATATACCACCAGATTTTACCCTTCTCGGTCTTCTTCTCTGTGGGCTGTAGATCCTGCCGTATGTTCAACAACTGCATGTCTTTCCGAGCATTGATACCGTCCTTTGTCTTACCCGGAATATTCAATAATGTGCCGACTATGCTATCACACACATTTTTAACAACATGCATCACATCGAGATAGTGTCGAACCTCTAAATGCTCCCAGTACGGTAAATCCCAAAATATAGACCTCTTATTCCACAAAATTTTCGGATCCCCTTTCTTTCTTGTGGCTTTTTTTTAAATTTTCCAAATTCTACCTTCATATCCCTCACTCGCGCATAAACTTCTCGACCGGTCAACGGATATTTCACTCTCCCATTTTCGGTCTTTCCATTGAATTCTCTCTTTCTCTTTCTGTGGCCGTGATTGGCAGGAAGAAATCTACGATGACCCATGTACACATTTTTAGAGGAGTTAGGCAGATACAGATCGACTGTCCCATCCATACAAATAGGGCACGCTTTCTCTCCCTTGACGCTATAACTCGACAAATTACCATAAGCGGGGAAATCATTGATGGTGCAGAAAATCATGGCATGTAGACTGAAAATCTCCTTGCTATATGCATCAAATATCTCCACTCCGGGAGCCCATAATTTTTTCAGATCCTCGATCAATGGCGCTAGGTACACATCTATGTCGTTTCCGGGCTGTTTAGGTCCTGATATCAGCAGGGTCATCATGATGTACTTGCGTTTCATACACAACCAAGGCGGGAGATTATAAATGCATAATAGAACTGGCCAACTGCTATGTGTACTGCTCATGGTACTGTGCGGATTCATTCCATCGGTACTGAGCCCGAGCTTTAGGTTTCTCGGGTCACCGCCAAAGTCGGGAAACTTTCTGTCAATATTTCTCCACTGAGGAGAATCAGCGGGGTGCCGTAATTTTCCGTCTTTTTTCCGGCTATCGGAATGCCAACGCAGTAATTTTGCATCTTTAGCATTGGAAAACAAACGTTTGAACCTCGGTATCACGGGTAGGTACCACATTACCTTTGCTGGAGGTCCTTTACTCGATCTGTCTGTATCACTTTTGTTGACAGTTGACTGCTTTCTACTGTAACGCGATGCACCACATTTCGGACACTCGTGATGATCTTCGTACTCATTCCGATATAATATACAGTCATTTGGACATGCATGTATTCTTTGAACTTCTAAATCCACTGGACACAGCATTTTCTTCGCCTCATAAGCATTACAAGGGATCTCATTTCCATCCGGAAGAATTTCTTTTAAAGTTTGCAATAAAGCAGTAAAACTCTTATCAGTCCAACCATTAGATGCTTTCAGATTATACAATTTTAAAACACCTTTCAATTTTGAAAATTTAACACAACCAGGATACAATTCCTTATTACAATCTTCGTACAAATTCTCAAATACACAGTACTGCTTATCATTACCGAAATCCTCTTCTAAATCACGTAGCATTTGATCAAAATTATCCATGACTTCATTTTCATCGACTGGCACATCATCACTACTGTTATTTACATCGGTACGGTGTTCCTGGTCCTCATAACTGGTACCTTTGTCCATTTCCAAATTACTCTCACCATGCCATATCCAACGCTTGTAATGGTGCTTGAATCCACGACGGATCAAATGGTTCCTCACTTGGATGGGTTTGGAATATTTCTTCAGATTGTTACAATCACGGCAAGGACACAGCATCACACCATTCCCATCACCTGCCATATATTCCTCAGCAACTTTCATAAATTCATCAACACCTGCCATATATTCATCCGACAGACGTGATGCTTCATACATCCAACTACGGTCCATCTGTAATTAATTATAAGAAAACACAATTAATTAATCAGTTCATTGGGCTTAACTGTTCACAGTAGGGCTTATATGGGCCGGTTACCATCTTATCCCACTCTTTGAATGCTCTGTCTCAGCAGTAATCACATATTAGTCGTGTTTTAGTATCTTTGAAAATGTCGGCAGCATTTCTCCTTAGTTCCCCGAGTACTCGGGGAACTAACATGGGGAAATGCTGCCGAAATTTTCATAGATACTAAAACACGACTAATATGTGGTTACATCCTAATTGAGACAGAGTATTCAAAGAGCAGTCCCAAAACGGGGACTATTCAAAATTAATCCCTAGTGGATTAATTTTGAACGAGTATCATGACCTAAGGTATTAATTAATTCGGTTACGGCACGTAAACAATACTCTACCTAGCACGTAAAACAATACTCTACAATAGATCGATAAAACCTAATTAACTATACACACAATGCAAAAAGTACGTACTAATTAAAATTAAAACAAGAGTTTTTAGGTTATTAGGCTAGCTGACATTTGTTTGTATGCCGGATCGAGCGAGATAAAGAGATCGTAGCACCGACCAAATCCCTCAAAAAATCCAATTATCTACAAAATTAAGATTTTTGCGGGATTAACACAATGGCATGCTACACAATTACAAACTTGACCTAATAAACAATTTTCCAACAATATTATAGCATGATTCCAATTCATTTCTTCCATACTCTCAATGATTTAAAAAATTTCGGCTTTGAACCGAGCTACAATGTTGATCAAAGAAATATTAAGGAGATCAATGACTTACATGCAAAATTACCTCAATCCTCCTCTCCTAAAGCTTCCTGCCTTAGATCAAAGAAAAACAAGTGATTTTTCGCAAAGAGATAAAAGAAAGAGCTGCTGAAAGCTTCAGCCGTCGAAAACCTAGTTCTAATTCTGTCTGATCGGACTTATAGGAAGAAAGGTTCAATTTGTATCGGTTAATTAAAAAAAATGATACAAAAAACATTTAGTATCGGTTCACTTAAAAGGGCGACACAAAAAATATACTTTAGTATCGGTTCCTTTGTAGTGAACCGACACAAAATATTTAGTATCGGTTCCCATAAATAACCGATACAAATATGGAACTTTTAGTATCGGTTCTATATAGGGAACCGATACTAAATATTTTGTGTCGGTTCACTACAAAGGAACCGATACTAATATGGAACTTTTAGTATCGGTTCTATATAGGGAACCGATACTAAATATTTGTGTCGGTTCACTACAAAGGAACCGATACTAAAGTATATTTTTTGTGTCGCTCTTTTGTTAGAACCGATACTAATGTTTTTTTGTATCGTTTTTTTTAATTAACCGATACAAAATATATTTTGTATCACTTCATTCAAATAACCGATACTATTAGGGCGACACTGAAAGTCATTTTTCCACTAGTGTATGATTTTCAATATATATATGTGACTGGTCATGTATAAAACATGAACAATACGTTGATGCATTTGTAGTATGATAAGGAAAAGAGAAGAGGAGGGAATGGTAAAAATTAGACTAACAAGGACAATTGTCACATTTGGTTAAATAAATTAGGGGAAATTGTGAAAATGCCACTCCAAAATCTTCAAATTGTGAAAATGTCATCCCGAAATTTGAAATTGTCAAAATGCCACTCCAAACATCATTAATTTGTAAAAATGCCACTTCAAATAATTAATGACTAAAATACCCTCGCCCGTCCTCTTCTTTCTCCTGTCTTCTCTTCTTCTCTTGTTCCAAATGGCGGCTGAGCACGGCAGAGGGGGGTCGTCGAGGAGGGTTTGATGGTGCTGGTGCTTGTCGGAAGAGGAGGGGTTGCGAAGAATGCGAAGGCGGGCGAGGGGAATCATGTTCAGAAACTGCTTCTTGCGCATCTTGCGATGGGCGAGGGTCGGAGATAGACGGGCGAGGGTATTTTAGTCATTAAATATTTGGAGTGGCATTTTCACAAATTAATGAAGTTTGGAGTAGCATTTTGACAATTTCAAAGTTCGGGATGACATTTTCACAATTGAAGATTTTGGAGTGGTATTTTCACAATTTTCCCAATAAATAATTAAATAAATAATTAGGAGCAAATTTGATATAATGGGTAGGATCTTTCATGACTCAGTATTTAGAGTTATTCCAATATTGACGTATTAAAAACTCTTATCGATCCCCGTCACAACCAATGACTTTTTCCAATTTTATAACCTAGAGGATGAGATCGATCATTGAGATGACGTAGAGGTATGTTGCTGGCAATGACGACTTAATTAGACATTTGGCTTAATTTCTTCTATACCAGCTTCTATACTCTTCTCAATTCTTTATTGGTGAGAAAATTTGTTGTTGACGAGACTTGAGATTCATTTTTTCTCATGCATGCAATATTAATTGCCGCGACGCTTCATGCTCGTATGTTAATGTATTTGGCTCTTGACTCTCGAGTCTCCAGTGATCTTGGCTGCCGATCGATATTTCTAAGCTTAAACAAAATAACTGGAATTCAAGTAGGACTCAAGTAACTTAATTCTTCATCTTTTCTGTGCAAAACAAAAAATCATTAAATCTCAAAGATAACACAGCACTCCCCACCAACCCTCCCTGTCTTTTATTTCTCTTTTCAAATAATCAAAGCTTACATTTTCTTTTCATACAGAGAGTATGCTTATTAATAATAAAAAAAACGTCTAGCTAACCTAAGCCTCTCTGGCACAATATATTCTATTTCCTTCTCTCTTTATTCTTTCCTACGTTTGATAAAAATATATATCTATACAAAAACAAGAAATAAAATCAAATTAACTAAGTAAGAAATCACACAGGAGCACCGCCAGTTGTACTATGCAGACGGATGACCTGTCTTAACACCCTCCCTCAAGTTGGCAGGTAGATATCTACCATGCCCAACTTGGCAATCGATTGTTCGAACACCCTTGTAGAAACTGCCTTCGTTAGCACATCTGCTAGTTGGTCCTCTGATCTTAGATGTGGGAAAGAAATTATCTTCTGCTCCAGGTTGTGTTTAATAAAATGTCTGTCAATTTCTACATACTTGTGCGATCATGCTGTACCGGATTATGTGCAATTTCTATTGCTTATTTGTTATCACAATAAAGGAACATTTCTTCTTGTGGTTTATATCCTAATTCAGTCATTAGTTTCCTTAGCCACAAAAATTCACAGAGACCTTTGGACATTCCCCGAAACTCCGCTTCTACACTTGATAAAGCCACTACATTTTGCTTCTTGCTTCTCCACGTAACAAGTTTTCCTCCCACATATGTAAAATAACCCGATGTTGATTTTCAGTCATTTATATTCCCTGCCCAATCGGCATCTGTATAACCTGTGATTTTCAATTGCCCATTCTTCATAAATTGTATACCACTTGAGATATCTCAAAACTCTCATCACAGCCTCCAAATGTTTTTCACTTGGAGCATGCATGAATTGAATTACTATACTTACTGCATATGCAATATCTGGTCTAGTATGTGATAAGTAAATAAGTTTCCCCACCAATTTTTGATATCTTTCCTTATTGGTGGCTTTATCATTCGAATTTTCTTCTAACCTCAAATTTTGGACAATTGGTGTATCAGCTGGTTTACAATCTAACATCCCTACTTTAGTAAGCAAATCAATTATGTACTTTCTTTGAGAGAGACAAATACCTTGTTTGGATCGTGCAACTTCTATTCCGAAAAAATATTTTAGACCCCCTAAGTTTTTCATCTCGAATTCTTTAGATAGTCTTTCTTCTAACCATTTTATTTCCTCGCCATCATCACCAGTAATTATCATGTCATCAACATAGATAATTAGAATTGTCACTCTTCCTTGATTATGCTTGTAGAATAATGTGTGATCAGAATCGCTTTGAGTGAAATTGTAGCTTTTCATTGCTTTGCAAAATCTTCCAAACCATGCTCAGGGAGATTGTTTTAAACCATATAGTGATCGTTCTAGTTTGCACACCAATTTCCTTGAGTCATTATGCTGATACCCGGGTGGTATATCCATATAAATATCTTCCTCTAAGTCACCATGTAACACTACTACAAAAAAACAGTTTGTACACGGATTATAACTGGAGAGCTACACGGATTTGGAAACGTGTGGGATTCTGGGGTGTAGGAAAGTCCACATTTACACACGGATAATTTATACGTGTACGATTACACTAATCCTACACGGATTATTAATAAAGAGCCGTTTGGAAAATCAAGAGAGCTACACGAATTTTAACTAAATATCCGTGTAGGAAGAGTATTCCTACACGGATATTTAGTTAAAATCCGTGTAGCTCTCCTCAACAGAATATTAAATAAATAAACCGGGTTCAGTAACCTTCCTACACGGATTTTTAAGATTTTTAGTTAAAAATCCGTGTAGGAAGGCTGCTGAACCGTTTTTTTTTTTAAGCTAGCCTTCACTTTTGCTAGTCAGTAATTATATATTTCATATTGAATATACATAGTCTTTTGCAAAAATAAATATATAGCATTTTGTATATACATAGCCTTTTGCAAAAATAAATTCATAACCATTTGCAACATATATATATACATAGCCTTTTGTACATGCAATTCCATGTGATCTAACACATAACATACACTCCTCAAGATCCAATACAAGGCGAAGAGGATAGTAACCAACTAAGGCGAAGATGACAGTAACCAACCAAAACCATACAAAACTGAAAAGAAAAATAAAAGAGAAAAAAGGAAATAATAATTACACATGACCTAAATAAGCAATAATAAGTAACAGAAAATTAGATAAAGAAAAAAATATATATATATATATTCATGGCTAACCTTAGCAAGATAGAGAGGAGAAAATAACAACTTCAAATATCTCAGATCCCAGTTGTGCTATGAGCTGAAATCAAAACGGCGTTGGAGGGAAAATGCCTTCTTATATAACCAAAACCCTAAAACTACCTTTCTACACGGATTTTTCACTATAAATCCGTGTAGCTCTCTAGCCTTTCTACACTGTTATTTAAAGAATAATCCGTGTACAATAATCCCTTTCTACACGGATTTTTATTTAAAAATCCGTGTAGGAAGGTTGCTCAACCGTTTTTTGTTATTTTTTTATTTTTTTTTATTTTAGCTAGCCTACACGGATTTTTTAGTAAAAATCCGTGTAGCTCTCTAGCCTTTCTACACTATTATTTATACAATAATCCGTGTACAATAACCCCTTCCTACACGGATTTTTTAATAAAAATCCGTGTAGCTCTCTCACCATTCCTACACGGATATTTAATGAAATATCCATGTATAAAAGCTTAATTTTCACACGGACACTGATTTTTAAGTTAATATTCGTGTAGGATTCCTAGAACACTGGAAAAATCTTATTTCATACACGTTTTTTTATAAAATTGAGAAAATCCGTATATAAGGTACAGTGTAGGAAGACGTTTTTTGTAGTAGTGTAAGAAGGCATTTTTCACGTCAAACTGATGTAACGGCAGTCAAGATTAGCTGCAAGAGACAATAAAACTCGAACAGTGTTTAGTTTTGCAACCGGAGAAAAAGTTTCCTGAAAATCAATCCCATATACCTGAGTATACCCTTTAGCCACCACCTTTGCTTTGTACCTCTCAATTTTTCCTGTTGAATCATACTTAATGGAGAACACCCACTTACAGCGTACTGGTTTTTTTTTCCACTGGGTAACTCTACCAATTTCCAAGTTTGGGTTGTTTATAGGGCCTTCATTTCTATTTCCATTGCTTCGACCCATTTGAGATCTTTCACAGCTTCCTCCACATTATTAGGTATTTGGACTTTAGATAATTCTTCATAAAATGTTTTCACCATGTTAGGCAGGCTGTTCGTACTGTTCGTACATTTCGTGTGGATCTTACAGGCCATCGTTTATCAGGTTCAGTGTTAAGAGAACTTACCTCAGGAGCATCCTCTGGAGATCTTGAGCATGGTAATTATTGCCCAGATTGTATCATTTCACCTTCAACTGGGACTTCTATCCAGAAATTTATTTCAGATTCTGTAATATTTGTACTTAAGTTTACCTCTTCTGGAGTTGCATTAATATTTTCTAAATTCACTGGGCTACCAAGCTGTTTTGCTATATCTGGTTGTACTGTACTGGTAGGATGCTCTTGGTGTTGGCTGGTTAATTCGGTTTGGTGTAGCTAGGCTAAATGGGTCAACTTGGTTTGGTCAACTGGGGTTGTGTAATTTTGGTCAACAGGGGCTGTGTAATTTTGGTCACGTGAGTAAGTAATATCAATACTATAATTTGGTAAACTTTCCCACCATATTTCTTTTGTATTTATCTGTTAATTTATCCCATCCTGAAAAGGAAATTCATTTGGTTGTTTTGGAAAATACGATTCACTTTCTAAGAATGTAACATCCATTGTTACAAATATTTTCTTTGATTTCGGATGGTAACACTTGTATTCTCTTTGATTGGTTCCATATCTCAGAAAAAATGCACTTAATTGCACAAGGTTCTAACTTTGTTCTCTTCCCTTTTGGAACATGTACATATGCTACACATCCGAATATTTTTGATGCAAGATTTAAAATAGAGGGAATTTTCACATAAGAAGACAATTTTTGTAAATGTGTTAGAAAATTTAGGGTACTTGATGGCATTCGATTCATAAGGTATACAGCAGTAGATATGGCATAATCCCAAAAAATAGGGGGCACATTATTCTCAAATAAAAGTGACCTGGCAATTTCCAATATGTGTCGATTTTTCTTTTCTGCCACTCCGTTCTGTTGAGGAGTTCCAACACAAGATGTTTCATGTATAATACCAATTTTTCTGAAAAAATTTCCCAAAAAATTGTTTATATATTCACCTCCGTTGTCACTTCTAAGAATCTTAATTTTCCTTCCAAATTGTCTTTGAATCAAATTTGAAAAATCTAGAAAACAATTAGCCACTTCATCTTTAGTTTTCAAGAGATACAACCATGTCATTCTAGTGCTATCATCAGAAAATAGAACAAACCATCTACTTCCAATAATTGAATTAATTGGAGATGGACCCCACACATCAAAATGTATTAAATCAAATGGTTCATTATTTTTATATAAAACACGAGGATATGAGGTTCAGTGGCTTTTGGCCTTAATACAGGTTTCACAATTAATCTCAAAATTTGTTAAACCCAAAAATAGTGAAGGAAACATCTCCCTCTTATACCCAATAGATTGGTGTCCTAACCTTTTATGCCATAACCAAATATCATTTTTCTTCGTACCCTCCTGTGTCAAACATACAGTTCCAATGCTCACATCTTCTAAATGATACAGTCCACCTCTTTTAATACCACGCCTAAGTATCTCCTTCGTGAGGATGTCCTGAAAATACAAAATTTTGGATACATTAAAACTACACAGTTCAAATCCTTGGCCAATTGTCCTACTGAGATAAATTTAGTAGCTAGAGATGGTACAAACTGTGTATTTTTTAAGCACAATGATTGTGTTAACTTTACATCTCCTATTCCAATAACAGGAGAAGACACCCATTTGCATTCACAATTTCGTTTCGTCTAGTTTCTCCAATTTTATCCAAATCATTTTCTGAATAGGTCATGTGGTCAGTAGCACCAGAGTCTATCACCCAATTATTCAAATTTGACATCTGGAGAGCACAAAAAACTTTACCTTCATTTTTATTTGTAACTTTTGTACCTTCCAAGTGACTTGCAAGTGTCAATGAGGCTTGGCCCGGTGTGACCTGAGATCCTGACGAAGATGTTGCCTGCACATTGTTCTTCTACTGCTGCCCGTTGTAACTAGCAAGGTTGCATGGGTTAACTTGCTCAGTGTGACCGGTCAAGGTGGATCCTCCCGATCCTGTTTGGTGTGCATGTCTTGTAGGTCCCTTTCGACCATTACTTACTTTTTTTCCTTTTAATTCCAGCCACCAATCCGGATACCCATGGAGTTTAAAACAAGTATCCCGTGTATGTTTTGGATTATGACAATGAGAGCATCCTGTCTCTCCTCTCCTTTCCTACTTGGAATCAAATTTAGACAAGGATAGTGATACCTCATGAGGTTTAACCCCTTTTGTCACCATGACGGTTGGATTGAGAGCGTTACTGCCGTGACCTCGCATCACTTTTTGTCTTATCTCTTCTCTTGGGATCTTAGCATATGGTTGCTCCACTATGGGAAGAGGCACGGTTTAAATCACATCAGCTCATGTGCTGTCTAGACGATTGTCTAATCCAGCAAGAAATTTGTAGACTCGGTCCTGCTGCACCCATGAATTATGCTTTTCTATATCCACATTGCACACCATCGGATTTGGTCTTTGGAAGTCTATCTCTCTCCATAAACCCTGCAGCTCATTATAATAGGTCTCTAAAGAGCCCCCTGATTGTTTTAGTTGGTAAACCTTTTGTTGGAGGTCATAGATTTGAGAGGAGTCGCACCTGTCAAAGAAAGTGGTTGTCAAGGCATCCCACACTTCCTTTGTGGTAGAATATCGATGGAAATTTCCAATTAAGCTAGAGTCAAGAGAGTTGAGAATCAGACCTTTTACCATAGAGTCTTGCATTTTTCATTGTTCAAAACCGGCTTCAGTCGCAGTAGGTGCTAGTTTGTCTCCCCGCACATAGCTCAGTTTTCCTTTGTCCGCAAGATGAGTCTCCATCATGGACAGCCATAGCCCATAGTTCGTACCATCAAACTTTACATTTATTGTAAGTATTGGTACCTCAACTGGTACTGTTGAAGCCTTTTGGGTCAAGAGGAGTTCCTTCAGTGCCTGGAGAAGAGTCATCTCCCCACCATATTCTTGGCTCTTCTCAGGTTCAATACCCGACATTACTTCTATAAGTAATTAACATATCCTTAGATCAAAATTTGCTCTGATACCATATGCAAAAAAAAGCCATAAAATCTCAAAGATAACACATCACTCCCCACACAGGAACAACCTGCACAGATTCAGGGCACATAGGATCAGGGGGCGAATTTTTAGGAAAATCAGATTATTTCCCAGAATGATAGGCAAGAGTTTCAAACTTTTGCAGTTGCGGACGTTGGTGTAACAAATCATTTAGTAAAGCAACCAAAGGTTACTACCAATCTGACTCAGACACCGGGCTACAATATATCTGGCGGCAATGAAGCATTGATAGCGGCTAAAATTGAAAATGGCGTGTTGAATGTGGGGAGTGAGTTGCAGCTGGTTTCCAATGATGTAGCGAGTCAACAAACACTACCTAGCACGGGTTCACACATCAATCGGCCACCAAAAATATTGCTTAGGGGATCCTCTTCTGGAAATAATTCTCTGGCCGTAGTAAATGGCGTATCAAACGACCAGATTGCGAGGATATTTCTTTCCTCAAATTCTGAAATTCCTATAACAGTCCCAAACCAAACGCGGATCCCGGAGAAGATTTCAAATGCAGCAAGGAATCCGAAGTTAACTGATTTGGAGAACCCAGCAACTGGACGTATGAATACCTCTAGTATTTTTGGAATTAATATGCAGCCCAAAAATAAAGGCCCGTTAACAGCTTCATTCAAAGACCCATATGCTTCCAAATATAATTGGAAGAGGACCTCCTCCAATACTATTACAGCCCCAATTAAAAAGAACAAAGAGACATTATCTTCCAAGAGGAAAACCCAAGCACCGGCACTGTCAGGATCTGTTAGGAAGATGGGCAAGGGAAAAGCGAAAGCACAGGAGGCTGCTGATATTTCTCTCAACTCATCAGGTTTTTATGAAGTGATGGTTCAATACGACCATATCTCAGCTCTAGCATCAGGGTGTGGGTTCCAAGTCAAGCATGTGGAGGAGGCTATTCACTCTGACAATGCGCAGCGCAAATTGCAGGCTGCACAGAAATTTTTTGAACCGGTCAGGGAAAAGGTGTTGGATGATGACCTCAACCTGGGGCGTTTCGAGCTTGATTCAGAAGATGAGCCAACCTCTGATAAGGGAGCTTACTGATTTTGATCTTAGGCCTTTTTAGGTGTTGTTGTTATTAGTTTTAAATAATGTCAAACAAACTTACAAGATTTAAGCTTTTGTCTTGGAATTGTAGAGGGCTGGGTAGTGGGGAAAAATGTGATGTGGTGCGGAATGGGATTAGGCAATCGAGGGCAGATATTTGTATGTTGCAAGAAACAAAATTGAGTGAATTTAATTTCAGTTGTTATTTGTGTTTTCTTCCATCTTACTTTGATAAAAATTGTGTGGTAGTTCACTCAAGGGGATCAGCTGGGGGAATTTTGATTGCTTGGAAGAGAAGTTATGAGCTGATTAATTCATGGGTCACTAGGCACTCTTGTACAGCTTTGTTGAAACAAATTAGCTCGGGGTCATTGCTGTTGGTGACTAATGTTTACGGCTCTTCAACTGATGATCGCAAACCTTCTTTTATTCAAGAATTGAGGTGTTTGGCTTCATTGGTAAATCAACCATGGATTTTAGGGGGCGATTTTAATATGGTTCGATGGTCAATCGATCGCTCCGGTGATGGCAGAAGTTTTGGTCTAATGACATTGTTCAATGATTTAATAAGAGATTTGCAGTTGATTGACATGCCCTTGAAGAATCGACAATTTACATGGTCAAGCAACAGGCAGCAACCTTCGCAATCAAAGATTGACAGAATTTTTATTTCACCGGACCTTTCTCAGCAATTCTCTTTGATGTCACTATGTGCTCTGGAGATGTTAGCTTCTGACCATGGTCCTCTTTTAATGAACTGCAAAACTGAACCCAACCCGCAAAGACACTTCAAAATTGAGTTGTTTTGGCTCCAAAACCCACATGCATCGGCTATCATAGCTACAGCTTGGGGAGAAGGTACTGGGGGCTCATCCTTACAGAAATTCAACAGTAGCTGTCACCTAATGCATCAGCGGCTTAGGGAGTGGCATTATCAAAATTTTGGAGAATTGGAAAAACAGCTAATTTTTTTGCAAAAAAACCCGGTTGTTCTTTGATCAAATTGAGGAGCGTAGAAATTTAGAAGGGTAAGAAAGGAAATTCAGAATTATGGTAAGAGAAAGGGCTAATCATTTGGCTTGCATTATTGAGAAGCGATGGCATCAAAGATCTCGTTGTAAGTGGCTTCAGGCAGGGGATAAGAATACTCGATATTTTCATGCGATTACCTCCTCAAGGCATAAAAGGAATCAGATTACATCTCTAAAGCATCAAGACCAAATTCTCACTGATGATGCCTTGATCCGAAATGTTTTCAGATCTCAAATGGAAGGCCTTTTGGGAGTTGAAAATAGTGTCATTCCATTTAATGCAGCAAAACTATACCCTACTAATCCAGCTCTTAACTTCTTACAAGATGCATTCACACGGATTGAGATTGAGGTGGCAGTCAAGCAACTAGCTAAGAATAAGGCCTCGGGTCCAGATGGACTCCCAAATGAATTTCTTCAGGTACATTGGCCTTTATTAAAGGAAGAGATTTTCATAATTTTGCAAGAATTCTATGATCACTCAATCGACTTAACGAGTGTCAACCAAGCAAATATAATTATGATACCAAAGAAAGATTTACCTGAACGAGTTGGAGACTATAGGCCTATCAGTGTTATGAATGTGGTGTCGAAATTAATCTCCAAATTACTGGCAACTCGGTTGTCTAATGTTTTACCGGATTTGATTTCCTCTAGTCAGACGGCTTTTGTCAAAGGCCGTCAAATAACGGAAAATTTTAATTCAACTCATGAAATATTACATCATATCTCAAGCAGTGGAAAGTTGGCATGTTTTGTTAAAATAGATTTTGCTAAGCTTTTGATTCAGTCAATTGGACATATTTGAAGGATCTAATGCTATCAAGGGGATTCCCGACTAAATGGGTGAGGTGGATGGAGCATCTCCTGACTACAGCTTCCTCCCGAGTGATATTGAATGGTGGGGTGTCAGATTTTTTCGTGCATAAAAAGGGATTGAGACAAGGGGACCCGTTATCTCCCATGTTGTTTAACCTGGCAGTAGATGTCCTACAGAAGATGATAGAAGTGATTAATTTATCGGTTCAAGCTAAAATGTCAAGGAAGATAAAAAATGTGATAATTATTCATCAATATGCAGATGATACTGTTTTCATTTGTAACAAGGATACCACAACTTTGGTCTCTCTAAAGATTATTTTGAGAATGTTTACATCTGTCTCGGGTTTAGGAATCAATTTTGATCAGAGTTCATGGATTCCTATCAATTAACATAGCCGATGCAGATATACCGATTGTGTCGTCTATTCTTGGATGCTCTCAAACTAATTTCCCGGTGAGTTACTTGGGTTTGCCATTAACTATTTCTTAGCCGAATAAATCTCTTTATCTGCCTTTGATTGAAAAGGTTGAGGCAAGATTAGAAGGATGGAAGGGTATGCTCATTTCAAGGGGGGGCAGGCTGCTGCTAATGAATTTGGTCTTGAGTTCCATTCCCATTTATTTTATGTCAGCCTTTTTATTGCCAAAATGGGTTATTTACAGACTTGATAAAATTCGCAGAAGGTTTTTGTGGGGACACTCGGATACTAGGAGAGGTATTTCACTTCTTAACTGGTACGATGTTTGTCTTCCAAAAAAGAATGGTGAATTAGGAGGAGCTAATCTAGAAATTAGAAATTGGTCTCTTCTACTTCGATGGTGGTGGAGACTGTACAAAAATCCACATTCACTTTGGACTCGAACTGTAAGGGCAATACGGTCGATCAATGGAAGTCATCAGACACACAGAATTTGGATGATTAAGGGTTCTTTTTTCTGTAATCAATTAGTTAAACTGAGATCTTTTTTTGATTGGAGTACTCAATGGAAGGTGGGTACAAGTTGTATATTTCATACTGGTTTGATACATGGACTTACCTAATCATGTCCGCATTGATTGCTCCATTGGCAGCAAATCGAAATTGGTCTTTGCAGAAGGCTGCATCTACTGGGCTACCAAGTGACAACGTTGTTCAAGGTGCAGGTTATGACCAACTTTTATGGAAATGGAGCTCTACCCATGAATATTCGGCGCAGACCTTCTATGAGGTAGTAATCAGTGGTGGCAAAAAGGTTTGGTTGTTCTCTTTTACTTGGCAGCTAGCAATTCCCCCATCTATTAAGGTGTTTGTGTGACTATTCTTAAAAGAAAAGCTTCTTACAAGAGATGTTTTGCACAATCGAGGCTTTCATTGTGATTTACAATGTGAAATGTGCCGATCAACCATACTGGAGACTGCAATGCATATCTTCTTTGAATGTACTTCTGCCACTGAGTTTTGGAGGAGGCTAACGGTGCTTTTGGGTTATGACATGCTACACAGGGGTTCATCAATCCAAAACACAGTATACAGGTCTTGGCAATGCAATAAGAGGCAGACAACAGTTAAGAAATGGGGGGTCTTCTTTTTCTCGGGTTGTTGGATGATTTGGAAGGAGTGCAACAGTTTAATATTTGAAAGGAAAATTGGGGAACCAAGATGGGCAGCTGAACATGCCATGAAAGAGGCTATATTATGGCTTCAAAATTGTTGATTATGCTGTTAATTTAGTTGTTTGGTTGTATTTATTTTACTGTACTTACTGATAGCTCCTATCAGTTTTTAAAAAAATAATAATAAAAAAAACGTCTAGCTAACCTAAGCCTCTCTGGCACAATATATTCTATTTCCTTTTCTCTTTATTCTTTCCTATATTTGATAAAAATATATATCTATACAAAACAAGAAATAAAATCAAATTAACTAAGTAAGAAATCACACAGGAGCACCGCCAGTTGTACTATGCAGACGGATGACCTGTCTTAACATTTTCATGGATGTTTGATACCGGCCGAAATTGCATACAAGTTCGGATAGTTCTGAAATGAAATTCATTTTTGTAGTCTTTATTTGATTTTTGAAAATTATTTCTACTTAAAAGCGATATGATACAGTTGTACGTTTTGTCCACTTTATTTTGTATTTTGTTTTGATGCTTATCTGGAGTTCTGGACATGCAGATATCATATATACAACCCGCCAGTCCATAATAGAACGTCTTTAATTTCATTCTATCTTTCTTATATTAATTAAAGTTTCAACCAATAGTCCTCATTCAAAATTTATTTATGGATTTTTGTTCTACTTTAGATAGGTTGAAGATTACTACTTTCGAATGGCCTAGATTCTAGAATCTAATTTAGATCTAACGATTTTTTACCTATCCAAAAAAGATAGTAGAAAAATATTAAAAATATAAAATTTGACATTCAGAATCATTTTCATATATATATATATATATGGACATCATTAAGGGGTTCAAATCGATTGTTGGACTTCAAAGATAAAATAAAAAATACGACTTTATAGTACGCAAGGACTAATGTGTGCTATGCATATATAGTAGCATAGCCTAACTCTTTTATTTATGAATCTTTGCTATGAAAGACTATATATATATGTTATACTTTCCTATAAAAAGTACTCACTATATATAAGATCATGACTACCTTCCATCTCTAAAGCATAATGATTTATTATCTTCCATCATGACTACCATCTCTTTTTTTCCCATTAAGGATCTGTTCGGCGGACCATTGAAAATGGGCATGGGCGTGGGAATTAAACTAAAAATTACTGTTCATGTGGGAAAACTTTGAAATTTTTAGTTCAATTCCCGTGCCCATGCCCATTCCCGTGGGAAAACTCTAAGGGCCTGTTTGGCTGCAATCCCACGTGTTAGTGTTCACGCGGGAAAAAAAAAATTTAGTTCTGAATTATTTTTTTCTCACATAAACAGTAACCCGCTATTTACTATTCACCCGTTCCTGTGTCCATTCTCGTTCCCGGGTTGCAGCCGAACAGGCCCTAAAAGAGTCAGATAGCGAACAGTTTTGGACCCGTTAAAATTTGTCTTTAATAGTGCTGAAGATTTTGGACTTTTCAAAGGAGGTATATGACCTATAAGATACGAAATAACAACCAATCCAAATGAAACCGAATCATAATGGAAGATGTTATTCAAACATTCAATATAATTAATGTTGGGAAGTACAATCTCAGATTTTACATGAAATTCAAGAGGTACTAATATAAGATGCAAATTAAAACATAAACTAAGCACATGCACGGTTCACCCGACTAAAAGGCACATAATAAAAATAAATAAAACACAACCAATTTAGATAATATTAATTGAAGATCAAGCTCAGACCATATCAAGGAGAGTGGAGTCGAAAGCAGATCCCAACCGGGTTCGAAGATACAATATAGGCCATTTACCGAGCAGATATGTAAGGAAGGGAAGAGAAATGGATAAACCACATATTAAAATAGCCAGCCAAAGGAAGTGAGCATGCAGTACTGTGTACAAGCCAGTTGCAAATGCCACATTAGTAGTCATTAATGCAAACCACATGAGGCTCGTAGTAACTAATCTGTAGTGATCCAGGAATCTCAGGTCCTCCCACCTAGCTAAGATGCATATGAAGGCAACAGCAAGAGAGGAGCACATTGCTAATGTGTCAGAGATGAGGAATATCTTGAAAGTAAGCTTTCCTGCCATAACGGGTAGTCCTTCAGTTTTATCCTTGGTGCTATATGCACCGGGCATGGCAAAAGCAGCTGCAAAGGTAATTGAGGCAATGAGGATTGCCACTAAAGAAGTTGTTGTTGTGTATGTGCTGGTGAGTGACTTGACTTCTTTCATAGATTTCACTCTTATTTTGTTCACGGCTACATGACGTAAATAGAAGTCTTTTGCCTGGGGATCAGCTTTTGACATTAGCATGAACACTTCATTCTGCAAGCATCAAAGAATTAAAGTTATCAGTGAATTGCTGATATATGATACTTTAATCAAGCATATCGATCTACACTATTAATTCTCTGAATAGTGAAGACTAATTTTAGTCACAGTACTGCACACATGAGATCCTCAAGTGCGATGATATTGATAACACTACTAGACTACTAGTGTTGTATGTAAGACATGCTGATAAGATCATGTAGAATGAATATTAATTATATGATAGTATGGATAATGAATATTGCGAATATAACATACCCAGTCTAAAGATTTTGCACTATCCGTGGCATCAAGCAATCGCCAAAATGCTGGTGTACCATTGCTGTCGTAAATTCTGACGTCTATGTCTCTGTGGGCTAGTAGAGAACGAACAATTTTAGGATTGTAGCTCTTGACTGCATAATGTAAAGCAGTATACTCTTTGCTATCACGCATGTTAATAAGTTTGTCAAGTTGCCGGTTTCCAATTATGAACTTTACAAACTTTTCTTGACCTTCAATTACTGCTTGATGAAGAATTGTCAAACCAGATTCATTGTGATAGGGAGCATCCGGACAGAGCTCCAGAATCACTTCAGCAACATCAACGTGACCTCGAAATGCGGCAGAAATAAGGATAGGGTTTTTTTCTTGCTTGTTGTTGACAAGATAACCTAAAGAGTGCTCGCGTTGCAACATTACTCTGATCACAGCAGGTAGGTTCCGATGCACGGCATACTGAATCGGGGTGTGTCCTGACTTGTTTTCCGCTTTAGCTAATTCAGGACGATCCACCATAATTCTGTTTATGATATCTGCAATTAATATGCATGATGCATCAATACTAGGGGTGTCAATGAAAACCGTTTAGCCGTTTACCCTATCCATATCGTATTCGATAAGACAGGTATGGGTAAGATTTTTTTTTCGTTAGCTTATTGGATATGAGTATGAGTAACTTGTTTTCGTTAGCTTATTCAAGGATAAGTAATGATAAAATAAATCAATATTGACTGTTAATTACAATGCTCGAATGGTTTATGTGATAGGTCATAAGTTCGAAACCTAATGAGAAAAATCCTTTATTGTAATAAATAGGCTATTAAATATTTGGATAGCTTGACTTCCAACTTTTACTCAAAAATGTTGGAACGGTTTCAAATTTAGGATTCTGTTATATATTCACCTTTTATGGTACACCCGTTGGGTATAATTGATCTATTTGTACAAATTAATAATTTAAAACTATGTATTTTATTCTTCGAATTGTTTTTCTTAATTAATTGACTTTTGATGGAGATCAAGCAAATTCCATAATACAGAAAAGTTGATATACAATGTATTTAATTGATGCGAGACATATCTACGGCTCTAAGCTTTATTTGGATAATTTAAAATACCGTTCTTGGAAAACAACTACAATTACCGACAATTTTAAACTTTAGATCGATCATGTTTGATAGATAATTTGACCAATATATAGCATACATTTGTATCGTCTTCTAATATACTCACTTAGATTTTTTTTTAGTTTTATTAAAAACTCACCTAGATTTTGATTTCTCACAGCTGCATGGAGAGCATTGTCATCGTAAGGTCCCTTGTGACTGGAGAGATCAGTTTCCCACAGCCTCGTGAAGACATCACCAAACCCCCTCATGACTGCGATATACATGGGTGATTCATTGTATTTGTTCACTTTTTCTGAGAAACTAGGCTCTGCTTCAATCAGCTCCAGCGCAAGGTCATTATGGCCATGGCGAATGGCATGGTGCAGTGCACTATCTCCATGGATGTCTTGCTTTAAGATCCTCTCGCTTAATCTGAGGCGTCGATAATGTCCCAGCAAGGTGGTTGCTAGAGGGACAAAGCCACTTTTAACGGCAACAATTAGAGGAGTCTCGTTGTCAGAGTTGAGTCTGGAGAGGAGTCTGGAGACGAGAGGATCTTCTAGGCGTGTACACAATTCCTCAGAGAATTGCTGATGACCAAAACTCAAGGATATGTGAAGGCATGTACTCCCTTGTAAAGTTGTACCAAACAGAATCTCAGTATTGTCATTGGCGATCCAATTATTCATTTCATCAGTATTGCCAGCTATGGCTGCTCTGAGCAGCCCTTGGTTCATCGGTGAAACTATTTGGTTAATTAGTATCTTCAGCTGGGTGTGAAACGGTGAATAATTAAGGTTCTGTCTCTGTTACTTAATTTGTAGGATTTGTAATTATCATGAAAGACCAAAGGGTGGGTATATATCTCGTTAGCAAAAAAAAGTCAAAGGCTCAAAAGTCCATCTATGATCGATCGATGTACTAATACTATAATTAGTTCTGTTTAGTAATGGAATGATTTGTTGAGAGTATTATTGTTGTAGAATTAATAAGTGCACGATTGGGGATGTATATGGTAACTTAACAAGGTAAAACCTCCATCTAATTAATGATTGTAACTAAGATTTTTAATATCTATGACTATGTACGTGGCTGGTGCATGCATATATACAACATAAAATAACAATTAATATATGCGGTAGAATAGACAAATACTGTTTGCACATGTATTTCGGGAAAAAATTCAAAATTAATAAATAGAATTATTTTGGAAATTTGACTTAAAAAATACAATAAAATACCAGTATAAGATTAGATTTATTAAATGATAGAGTCATGATATTCATTTTATTAATTATATGCTTAACAAAATAAAAACATTAAACAACTAGCGTATATTGTTAACTATGTGATGCATGTTTTATTGTGCATGCGGTTCTATACTACGTACATGCATAACTATATGAGACCACATGTAACTAATTAAGGTTTGTCTCGGCGCCTCTCCGTTTCTTTCCAGTGCCCAGCATTTAACTTTTACAACTCTCATATAGTCATATATATATATATATAGATAGGCTATTGTGCTTTGCAAAACAAAGCCCCTCTTTTGCTTCGTGTTTTCCTCCTTTGGATCTGCTTTAGAAATTGTGCAGATCGAATCTGATCAGATTCGAAATTTTCCGCTGAAATGAGAAATTACGCCTCTCCAGTAATGGAGCGTCCATTTACCTCTACCCCCAACCCAGCGAACGCTCTCTCTCTCTCTCTCTAACGCAGAAATTCCCCAGCTGCAAAACCTAGAAATCGCCCTACCCTCTCCTCCACGATCCCGCCCTCTCCAGCGCCTCCATCAACCTAGCTATCTCCTCTCCGCCCTCTGCTCCACGACTCTCGTGCACGCTCCCCCTCTCCTCCGACCTATCTCCTCCGACTCATCGTTTGGATGCTTTGAGGATTCACGAAATTGGCTTGTAATAAGTAGCTTTATTTTACCTCCTTACTTCGAATTCCCTGATGATTCATGATATTTTTTTTTCAATTCTTAGACAAACCCTCGCTTTGGAGCTGTCAATAAAGAAGAGCCAAGTGGAAGACGTTTCTGCATTTGAGTTAAAAGGCATATAAGAGGTAAATTAGTTATTCTTATTCATTATTTTCCAGAGTACATGGCATTCTATAGTTACAGTCCCATCCGCCCTTTTAATTATCTAATTGAATTAAGCAAGCAGCAGTGCCAATAAACAGGTGATAGTGTAACAATTTTTAGCATCTAAGTATCAATTTGGTAAAAAAAAAATTATTTTGTTCCGGAAGAGAAGACCCCCAGTAATAAATTGTTAAAAATGTTATCATGGACCTTATAGTTTGAAAGAAATAACTTGAGCAGGGTACTTTTTGAACTGAGATCCAATTTAATTCAAAGATAAAATACTTAGGATGGATTTCATCAGAAGAATACTGAACTAAAACCCTCCCAAGAATTGCTTATCAATTACTGCATACTAAGGTGATCTCTGTTCTGAAATCCTTGATGGCCTCTAAAAGCAACCACTCGTGAGAAACTGTATATAAAATAAATTTGTTGTATTTAATTTCTTACATATCATGCTATTAACAAGCCAACAGGGTTCTTCGTTGGTTGGAGAACAACCAAGATGCTCAGAATGTCGATTGGGTTGTCATCTTGGATGCCGATATGATTGTTCGAGGCCCACTAATTCCATGGGAACTTGGAGCCAAGAAAGGGAAGCCAGTGGCTGCTTACTACCAGATCAGGTACCGGTTGGTATGGTAGAGGAGGTAGAGTAAGGGATGTCAGATGGATGAGGTGCAGGCACTCAGGCTGATTGTATTAAGGGTTACTGTTATGTCTGTTTAACCTTTTTGTATTCAGGCAATAGTTGTTTGTTTAGATGATACTATAGGTAAGAACTTTAATTATTTGGTTTGTAAGGCTTGTAATGTGGGATTGGTACCAACTGTTTGGTACGCATCTCAAAACTCTTCAATTTCAATTAAATCAATGGGTTTTCTCCCACTATTTCAATTAAGCTTGGTAACTGCTCATGCATGTTTTAAATCAATGGGTTTTCTCCCACTATTTCAATTAAGCTTGGTAACTGCTCATGCATGTTTTAAGTGTTTCGTTATTTGCTTGACAAATATGATATTTTCAATAATTATAAGCTTGGTAATATTTTATCTCAACGCCAAAAATATTTTATCGCAATTTTTTTTGTGGTTTTGTTTTAGAGTGTAGTGTTGTTATATATTTTTGACATTGTTTCTCTGAAGACGAAATGTTGTTAATTACAAATGGTGAAATGTTGCTATATATCATTGATAGTGTAAGAAAAAAAAGTTGGAAGTTAAAAATCAATTTTATGTTGATATAAAATGATGTCATTAGAGCATTTCAAGTTGAATAGTAATATATGACATCATTTTTCGAGTGAAGTAACTAATTATCAACTAAAAAATTGCATGCTTATCCAAACCGTTATTTTTTAATGAAATAGATCTGAATTAAAATAAGTTGATAAAACCCGTCGTGACATTTTAATATTCTTCAGTAAAAAATACATTAGTTATCACCCAACTGCACATTAATTAAATTAAGCAGTCCCACCTCCTTTTGCTTCTTTGGTACCAACAACTGTACCAGAACATCATTTTCAGGTACTTTTATGATCAAATCTGCTCCATTTTCATTTGAATTTGCTTTCTGCACACCATCTTCAGCTAGAATTTGGTACATAGAGCAACTTCTTTAATATAATTCTTGAGTCAGAACGGAGTTCTCCTTTTGATATGAAATGCTGTCGTTCTTTGATTATGACAAGGCTTGATGCTGCTTGCTAATGTTCTGTATTTCTTCTTGGCACTAAGCTAATCTTTTGGAGGCTTCCCCTGTATCAGAATTTAAAAAGGGCAAAATTATCACTTCTATATTTTATAGAGCATTGTTCGATTAAACTCTATGGAAAGGAAACTATTTGTAATACTAAGATTTTAGTTGTCAAGTGCCAATTTAGAACACAAAAAATGGCTTATTAAAAGCTTTATGGAGCATATCTAAATTGTGGTTAAAAACTTCAAAAAAAAAAATCTTTTGAAATGACCAAACTTGTACCAGTACAATGGTTTATATCAGTTAATTTGGGTATGGTAACCATGTGGTAGTACTATATTTTGTACTCATGCTTTGAAGTTGCTAACTATCGTCTATTGTATCATCACTGTATTCAACAAAGAACTTCACACTAAAAAAAAAAAAACTTAGCTGGATAAACAAAACAAAAGAGAGAAAGGAGAAAGTTACCTTTCTAATTTAGGCTTTGATTTAAATTCCTCTTTTTCGCATCCTTAAATGCATTGACTTCTAACTCATCTGCTGCTTTCAATAAATTTTTCTCATTATTTCCTTTTTCTAATTTCAAATTATCATCTCTCTCTCACCAATTCCTCCCTCAACCTCCTTGTCACATTCTTTCTCAATACCATTAGTTTCACCATTAATTACTTTAACTGCCTCCAAATCTGAGTCACAACCAGCGTGCCATCCTCTCTGACAGCAGCCACCTGGGAGCAGGTGTTCAATTGGTGCTGAGATGTTCAAGAAACCTTGATGCAACGAATAGAGGAGGTGTAATAATCAGTACCTATGACACAATGAATACAGGGAGCACACCGAGCAGCGGAGGAGGCAAGTAATCACGTGCTTGTGATCTAGCATGATTTGAAGGTCGGAGGAGAGGGGGAGCGTGCACGAGAGTCGTGGAGCAGAGGGCGGGGAGGAGATAGCTAGGTTGACGGAGGCACTGGAGAGGGCGGGATCGTGGAGGAGAGGGTAGGGCGATTTCTAGGTTTTGCAGCTGGGGAATTTCTGCGTCAGAGAGAGAGAGAGAGCGTTCGCTGGGTTGGGGACTTGGGGGTAGAGGTAAATGGACGCTCCATTACTGGAGAGGCGTAATTTCTCATTTCAGCGGAAAATTTCGGATCTGATCGGATTCGATCTGCACGATTTCTAAAGCAGATCCAAAGGAGGAAAACGCGAAGCAAAAGAGGGGCTTTGCTTTGCAAAGCATAATAGCCTATCTCTCTATATATATATATATGAGGAGGGATCCACTTACACCATATTTTGGTGACACCAAATTACACCATCAATTTTTAAAGTGTTTAAAGTTCAAACAGTCCATCCAAACCGTTCAACATGACCTCCATATTGAAATGTGCTTAGACACCAAAATGTACATTTTTTGGAATTTTTTTACTATTTATTAAGTATTTTACAAAATCGTTGTTTTTAGACCATTGAATTTTTGTACCCATCTTAATAAATAGTAAAAAAAATTTAAAAAATATAAAATTTAATCCGCAAGCACATTTTAATATACCCTACATGTTAAACGGTTTGGATCGATTGTTTGAACTTTAAAAATGTAGGGTGTAACTCGGTGTCACCAAAAAATGGTGTAATTGGATCCCTCCTCTCTCTCTCTCTCTCTCTATATATATATATATATGAGGAGGGTTCCAATGCATCCAAAATTCTATGCTCCCATTTGCACCCAATTCTTTATCTTTATTTTCAAAGTCCGAATTGTCGATCCGAGCCGCCCAATATGATCTTCATAATAAAATATGCCTGGAGACCAAATTTTATATTTTTTAGTTTTTTTTTTACTATTTTTTAAGATAGGTACAAAATCATTGTTTTAAAGAGATTATGGACCATCCGATAAAGTGATTTTGTACCTATCTTAAAAAATAGTAAAAAAGTTCTAAAAATTATAAAATTTAGTCTCCAAGCATATTTTATTATGAAGGTCATGTTGATCGATTCGGCCTTTGAAAATAAAGATAAATGATTGGGTGCAAATGAGAGCATAGAATTTAGGGTGCATTGGAACCCTCCTCTCTCTCTCTCTCTATATATATATATATATATATATATATATTATATTATTGCAAATTCACCAACTAAATAAAAATACTCATTGAGACATTATGGTACGCGCGTGGTTGTATGTTCATGCCCAAGAGTTGAATGATGAGTAGGGCCTTATTAATTAATTACAGCAACCATGCATGTACGTACGACCTTAATTGTTATGAGTTATATATATATGAGAATTATGATGAGCCACTCTTATCGTTTTATTTTTTCAGTTCTAAAAAATCTTCATATTTTCTATACGTACATTTGTCGACTCTCGAATAGTATTAAAGGCTTCGGTACTATGGATAGCATAAAGCCATTCGTGCTACGGTTACAAAAACCTATCAAATAAACTTTAAAGTTTGATCTAAGTAGCTCTCTAAATTAGTTATATAATTAACTTGTAGGATACCAATTTTTTACTATTTTTTATGATTTATGAAAGATAACAAAAAATAACTTAAAAAATGAAAGAAAATTGCCTAAAATATCTTTTTTGCAATCTTTCATAAATCATAAAAAATTGTAAAAATATTTCAAAAATAATAAAAATTAGTATTATACAAGTTCATTACATAATTAACCAATTTATTGAGCCACTTAAATCGAAGTTTGAAGTTTATACGATAGGTTTTTGAGGCTGTAGTACGGATGGCCTTATGCTATCCATAGCACCCAAGCCTTACTCGTATAGTAATTTTGAATTCGATTGTGATGTAGGGGTGTCAATGGCACATTTTTATCCGTTTACCATATCCAAAAACATGGGTAAGGCCATAAGGTAAGATCTTTTTTTCATTAGCTGTCAAGTACGGGTGCAGATAATGATTTTTTTTGTTATCTTATCCATGATAGTATAAGATAATTTTTAAAAATAAAATTATATATATATATATAAATTTTGTATAAAGATGATATATCATGATACAATAAAGCTACAAGAATGAGATAGTATTCGCGAGGAATTTGCGTTTTTTTACCCTCATCAATCTTCTCAACTCTGCATGGGGAAAAATTAATTCAATCAGAAGTAAATAATTTATTTCCCATGAAACTCTTCTCTCTCTTCACAAATCTCATTGGAAGAAAAAAATAGGAACATGCTTCTAACTCACCAATTTATCATTAATTATTTCTTCAGTTTTTGAAATCTTAAAAAAAAAGAATACCCAAGTTTTTTATTTTGATCTAGAGTAATGTTCGGAAATAGTTTACTTTTTATAATTCAAATAATATATATAATTTAATAATTATACAGAATAAATAAAAAATGGTATAATAATAAAAATTTAATTGATACATTTATTACGCAAAACAAATTAATCAGGATTAATTCCCACTATTATTTTCAAGATATAATCGAACATCAATTCATTTCGACACAATTTCATAATTATGTCAATATATATTTATGAATATGAATTTTCGGAAATTAGTTTATAAAGTTTTGTATTGATTACATCATCCAGTATAATATCGTTAAAACTGATGAATACGTCATTAAATTACGACATCCGTAATTAATTGCATGTCACGTCCAGAATCCAATTTTCTTAAACTTGCTATTTATATAGGTGCATGCGCAAATTGGTCAGTACTGATCAGTAGTCAGTAGTCGTGCCACAACGTAGGGCGCCTCTTCACATGCGCGAAATAAAATACTATGTGTGTGTAATAAAATAACAAGTGTTAGCTAGCTATAAGCCTACGAGCTATTATATGATTATAATTATGTAAGATTTTGTTCCAAGTTACAGTTGCAAATTATAATGGACCCTGATAATTATCTCCGCAACATTATTTCCGCACCGAAATTAAAAAAAAATGTAGTTTGACCATTTGAACATTTAAATTTAAGATAGTATTTAACATGGTTCATGACTGTATTTATCATGCTTCGAATAAGTATTAATTTAGTGAACATGAGTATTAATCTCTGCTTCAACAACAACAAAAAGCTATGTCCCTACACAAATTGATACATTATATCTGTATTGTCCCCATACTAGGTCCAAAACTTACTATGGGCAACCACTAAAACATTAACAAAATAATAATGTTTAACATGTAGCATTGATGTATTTATCTTGAATAACATAAGTATTAATCTATACGATGAGAACTGTATTTGCGTACGTAAATATTCAAATTGTATCTCCGCACTAATTTCTTAATTTCTCTGTTTCATCCCCGCACTATGGGGGACCACTAATCAGGGTCAAACTTCCTGGGCCAACCTACTTTGTGTAGTATTTATTGTTGGATTGTGCCATAATCTATTTATCTGTTTGACTAGATTTGCAAAACATATATAAATTGAATTTTACAGTTTGCTTATCTTGAGATATTATTCAGGTTCATGACAATGAGAGATTGTAGAATTACACATCAATGATGATATATTAAACTTCTATCAATATCAATGATATGGTCATGGAGTGCAAGGGATTGGTGATGAGTATTTTGGTACAGGGTTTTAGCTATAACTTTCTACTCTTTTATCTTTTAAATTTATAAACCTTGATACTCAATGAAATGGTTGATTGCAAGCGCACAACCGATCAATGTAATACTTAGGGTGTTAAACCGCAGAGAGTAAGTTTAAGACGTAGTTTAAACTTTTGCAATTAATTTCAGAAAAATGAAATAAAGTAAAATGCAATTAAGTAAATGGGAGGTTTGTTCTAACAATTCCTAATTTTTGGATTCAATACCCGAAATAGAGGAGTTTTAAGCAATTAAAGTAAATAAAGGGAAGAAAGATGGTTTGCTTTCAAGTTAAGGAGATCTAGGGGCATTCGGTCTACAATCCCTTGATAATTCTATTTAATCGGTATTTGTTTAAATTCATGTATGATTTAAGGAGGTTTCTAACCTAAAGTATTAAAAAGGATCACTTTTGTGAATTAATAATGTGCCTAGATAGTTTCGGACTTCACTGTCGTTCATCACCCTAACTATCTAAACCCATTAAGCTCTTGTTAGCCTATTTCAACTAATTATTGATACAAGTATTTTGATGCGGTGGGTTAATGTTCCTCGAATTTTAGGGGCTGTCACTATCCTAAAGGGATATTTAACATTCACACAAAATACATATCAATACTTAGTAGATTTAGGTGTCCTAAGTAGGGGTTTGCCTTCACTTTCGCTCATCACCAAATCCTAACCCTTAATTTCTATAGTTCCGGATATGGGTTCAAAGTACGGTCGCTTCTAATCCAAATCCTAAGATATTTGTATTCATAAGTTAGTACTCTCCTCTCATCCTAACTATCTTGGTTCACTTGAATCCAAAACGGGACTAATTCGATTTAGGGTACTAATTATGTAATCAACACAAATGATAAATCACAGAAATTAACCATCAAATCCGATAAAACAATCATAATAAAAACAAATAACCGAATAAAATAGAATCAATCAAGTTCATGCATTGGCCTAAGCCCCTAGAGAGAGATCTACTCCCTCTTAGAGAGATCCATTACAAAGTTTGGCAAAATAAGAAGAAATGAAATAAAAAAATGATTACACCCTTTAAAAACCTCAAACTTGCCGAAATCTTGCTTGGATCTTTTTCTCCTTCCTTGAAAAGCTTCGGGAACTCTAAGAAATTCTGTAGGTTGATCACCAAAACTTAGGAAAATGGGCATGCAACAAGGGTGTGGAGAGAGAGAGTGTGTGTGATTGAGAGATGGATGGAGAGATGGATGGATGGAGGGATTGATGCCCTTTAATGGGAATGAACCCTCCTTTTTATAGCAAGAGATCATGCCCAATTTTGGCTGTCAAAACGTGTCCATGATGCGCTAAAAATAGAACCCATGTTGAAAATAGGAAATTCTGGTTATCTGCGGGTTCAGTGCGTCCGCACTGATGTGAATGCGTCCGCACTGGTGTGAACTTTCCTTATTTAACTCCCTATAAATCCTGCGTAATTCTCTGAGTGCGTCCGCACTGGAAATGGATGCGGATGGTTGACCTGCACTGGAGAATTCCTGTACTATTCTGAAATGGCTAAGTTCTGAGTGCGGACGCATTACGCTCGGACTTTTCCCTTGCTTGAAAATATTCTAAGTGTTGAGTGCGGGTGGTCTGATCCGCACTAGCTTGGGAATGCGGACGCATTACGCTTGGACTTTTTTTATTACAGAACAAAGAAGCTGAGTGCGTTCGCACTGTCTGGGAATGCGGGTGGCTGGGACGCACTGGAGGGTCTTTTCTTCATTTTTCATCTTTTCCTGCAATTTAAAGTCAAACAACCGCAGTAACTAGATTCTGTGTATTTTAATAAATTCTTATTCAAAATACATGATATTTGGTATTATTTTATGATAAAAACTAGATCAAATGTGTATATAATTTATGCTTATCAATTGGACACTAGAAGACCATCTTAAGATTAAGGACATCAAATCTGTAATATTGGTAAAATAAACTTGAGAATGAACTAAATAAGATCTACCGTTGTAACAATTTAGGAACCGTTACAACGGAATAAATAAAATACGTTCCGATGTCACACCGGTATAATTTGGATTGGACCGGCGTGTAACGGCAACCAACCAAAGATTACCGTGGTGCAGACTGTTGTAACGGTACATCCACCGTTGAGGGTAACAGCGCCCAAACCTAGCATAAGTTGGCGGACCGTTATAACAGTTATGGGACCGTTATAACGGTAGGACCGGATTACTTCCATCTTCTCAGCTCTCTATAAATAGAAGCATGGTCTAGGTTTTGACAATCACTCTAGCTGCTACAAACTTCAATATTTCATATTCTCAGATCTAGAAAAAGCCGTTATAGCTTGTGTACCTCAATTTCAATATATTCAATCAATCTCAAACTTATTCAATCAATATAAACTACTCTTAGAGTGATCCTGCGTGATCAACTTTTTCTACTTTCGAGTCCAAAATCAACAAAACCGTAATGCCTCTAGAGGTTCCATCTCCCACTACGCTGGATCAGCTAGTGCTCACCAACATTTTCAAAAACTGGTACACTTCGGATTACTAATGTTCCAATATTACCATTATTTCCACAGTAACCATTCATCTAACCTTTAATTGTTATTATTTCTTTTCATCTGGAGACAAAAATGAACAAAGGAAGAAGCCAACCTTGGAGGAACTTTACATACACATTCACTGTGCAAGAGAAAATGGCATATCACCAGTTGTGGCCCAAATAATCGCTGCCGAGGAGGAGAGTGTCACTGAAAATAATGAAAGTATTGATGGTAATGGGGGAGTGAATCCAGCAGACAACGAGACAAGTGGGCGGGTTCGTGAGTATAACATGAACTCATTGCACTTTACAAACAAGGACACAGAGCGGATTTATGTAAGTTGACTATTACTAGTGTACCTTTTATTTTAAATATAGTGTGGTTAGCACCGGGTTCCAATAAAAATGTAAAAGAATAAGTACTGTGGACTACAACTGGTGGGGTTCCCCCATCAATAAACCAGGTCACTGTGGTTAACTTATGAGATAATTGCATCTCAATTTGAAATTTAATACAATACCCACACAAGTTAGTGTTATTGGTAACAACAAAAGTCTCATGCCTTGTATACATTTGCCTCTGTAGGAAAACATTTGACTTATCAATTGTAAATTTAATTACTAATTCTCATCTTTTTCATGCTCTAATAGAAGAGGGTTAAGTCAATGAGGACTGATCAGGCCAATGCTGAATTGGATGACAGCACCTTATTTCTGACAGCCCTTGGCTGACCAACCTATGGCCCCATGGTAGGCTTTGGAAGCTTGTTTGAAAAAAAGGTGCAAACAGCAAAAACCCGAGAAAGGAAGAACCGCGTATCATCTTAATATCTGGGTTGGCCAATAGTGGAGTGCAGGAGGCCTTCTCTAGGGCTAAAGTAGATGTGATCGTGCAAGAACGTGATCTCCGTATCGCCGAGGAGCGCGCAGATCAAGCACAAAATCAATTACTGTTCTCCCAATTTGTAACATCCCATATTTTTTGAATTAATAATATTTATGCTTAAAATTATTTTTATAATTTAAATATGATATATACATAAATGTTTAAAAAATAAATTAAGTGAAGAAATATATATTAACATATTATACGTTTCCTATTTTAACATTTCAAAGTGACAAATGATAACCGACAAGAACTTATTAACATAATTTATTTGTATTCATATCCATTTTAAATAAAAAAATAAAGAATTAAAGTTGGCATCCTGGCCTTACCATGCGACCATTCGTGGCATCTACCTAAATGGTAAAACCGTACCCTTTCCTCTTTTATTTAATTGTCAAACCTCTTCAATTCTTTTGTCTCGAATGCAAACCAATTAAAGACGCCACCGTATACGTACAAAGCAATAAAGGATTTGTTCCATTTATTCTCAAAAACCGTCCATGGTCTCTCTATATATCAATTAAAAAATAAAATTAGCATGGAGACATTGCTAAAAATCAAAGATAGAATACCTTGTTGTACTATTATTTCCGCTCCTCTTTTTCTTGCACAGTCGATCAAGAAATATTATCTGTCTGATTTGAATTTCGACTACGTCGCCGTGACTATGTACCATTGTTGCAATCTGACTTGAATTTCCTAATTTCTCACTATCAGGTAACCGGACTTCTCTATAATTTGTGTTTTCATTTTGTATGGTTGATTTGGATATTGGTATTGCGTATTGAATTATGATGGCATATTTAACGGGATAGCAGGTCTGAGGTTGGAATTTGATATGTGATTGTAGCCTCTCGCTGTTTGATGAATTTTCCAATGGGTTGGCGGCCTTCTAATGTTGGATGGATTTCTCATTTGATTGGTGGTTTTGTGGAATTGTGTTATGTGGAAGTTAGGAATCGCCTGTGTGATAGGATTCCAACTATGTGAATATGATGTGACTTGTTTTACGAATAACCTAGACTGACGTGCTATCCTGGTGAAATATGCATGCATAATTTTATGTGTATTTGTGTGGATTAATCCGACCTATTTGAATGGTTGTTAAATTAAGCCAATTATAGAGAAGCGCGCTGCTAAATAGCCGGTTACTGAGCTTTGTAGCTAACTCGGTTTTATTATTTTTGCTTCATTTCTGTTGGCGATGTAGGTTGACGGGCCAATGAAACGTGCAATGATGATGTTATAATCATGCTCTGGATGGTAAAAATCTGGGTTGTGACACAATTATTCAAAATGCATGGGCTGCAAGCGCCTCCTTCACTGGTTAGTCTTAGAAATTTTGGGATTATTGTCGAGTTTCAAAATAAAAGGGATGTTGTCTTCACATATTTCAACATGTGCACAATTTATATGAATTATTTGATAACATCAACATAGACTAAACTTTGTTCTTACACACTTTTTACTTAGGCATCAGCTAGCAGCCGAACTACCACAAGATGGTAGCGTAAGGAATATAGGATTCTTACAAGTAAAATTTTAATCTAATATCCAAAAGTTATGTGGCATGTGACAACTATGTTCTCCAACTTCTAACATTGCAGTTTCAAACGTCATCTTAGGTTCCAAGTCCAACCTATCAACCATCTCAGCAAGTACCATCAGGGCTGCAAATGGAATTCAACGAGGTTAGTACTTCAACAATGTCGGTTGAATATTTAAATTGGTATAAAAAAAATGGCAGGTGGTGTGTATTTTGGGTATAGAATTAATTGGTCTATTTCGTACACTTTTTGCTTTAAATTTATAAAACTCTAAATACGCAAAGTAGATTGAATAGCAAGCGCACAATCTATCATTGTAGTAATTATAGGTGTCGATCCAAAGACTAAGGCAATTATAATTTTTACTTAATTAATTAATCCTAAATTAAGTGCAAATAAGTAAATTGGGGGGGGGGGGGGGGGGGGGGTTGTTGCAAATCTCACAATTATTGGGTTCAATACCCGAGAGAAGTTAGTTTGTAACAAAAGCTAAATTAAATTCAAATGAAGAAAAAATGGTTTCTAATCAATTTGACGAAGTCTAGGGGCATTTGGTCTAGAATTCCTTGGCTAGTTCAACACTTGACATATTCTCTTAATTCATGCTTTGTTTTGATGGGAGTTCCAACTAGGTTGGCCTATTTCTACTTAGAATCAATATTTTTCGTGTTTCAAGCCTATCATATTAATTTATCTCGTCTTAGGGCTGTCACTACCTAATAAAGTTATTCGATTGAAGGCTAAATACTACACTAATTCGTACCGATTACTAAATATATTCTAAGTATTCCGATTGTGAAGTACTTGTAAATTGGTTTCCCACAACTTTTCATGTCCAATCTTTAGTTCTTATGGTCAGGGGTAGACTCGACTTGGTCTATCTAATCTATTGTCCCTAAGGTTATTTGTGTACAAGACTCAGTTTTATCAATGACTTAAACACCCTTGAAAACAAGAAGGCTGTCACTACCTCCGCAAGGTGTGTTTTCAAAAACACAAATCATGCATGACTCACAAATATATATATAATAAGAACCAAACATCAATCCAAAGCAATCATCATACAAGAAAATATTTCAAGCAATTAAATTAACATAAGTTCATATTCGCGACCTAAGCCCCTAGAAAAGGGATTAGCCGCTCATAGGTGCAATTACAAAAGCATCCATGACAGAAAATTCAATTAAACTTAGCAAATTAACTAAATAAATAACAAAGAGAATAGAATACACCAATTCCTGAGTTACGTTTCAGTTTTCCTTGCAAGTCGTCCTTGAAAATCCTCTAATCCGCTTCGTCGCCTTGAAATTACTTCAGAGATGGATCAATGGAAATTAGGGTTGAAGAAGAAGAAGAAGAGATGTAAAATGGGAGGTGACTTGGTTTCAATCCCCAAAGGGGAGATGTCTTCTCTTGCTGTCCACTCTTTAATTTATAGCAATTTGTGACTTAGAGAGCAAGCAAACAAGATTGGAAAGTGAATCCGGTGAAGATACGGTCAAGTTTTGGTAATAAATCGCATTGATGTGGCCAAGTGTGGCCACACAAATCTAATATTCTGCCTTGTCCACGTTTTCAGCCTTACATGGAAGTTATCTTGGCTTGGGAGGCACACTAGGGCAATGAGGAAGTGAATCAAGCGAGATCTCGTGAGATATGGCAATGAATTACAGCTGATGCTTGACTAAAAAGGTTGTTGCGACTTGTACATTCCAAATTATGATTTCTAACCTTCATTAGAGTTGTAGATCTTGTTGTCCTCTTTCCAACGAGCCTTTATTTTCCCAAATTCGAGTTCGTATGACAAGGATATGGACAAAATACGATTGATGTGCAGGCAACATATTTTTGTGCGGCCAGGAGTGCGGCTAGAGGTGGTTGCACCAGGGAGATGGCGCTGTGAATTGCAAGTTTGTGCTTGCAGGGTAGGCCGCACGTCAGGCCGCATGGGCTCTCTGACTCGCTGATTCTTTACTCTGTGTTGTGCAACTAGGTGGGCGTGCTAAGGGGGCCGCACCAACCAAAATTAGAGCATTTGAGGGACTGTGTGGCCTAGGAAGACCGCACAAAGGCTCTGAGTTGCAAATTCTTCAGTGTGACTTTAATTGGGACTTCAAGGGTAGTTGTGCGGCCGCACATAGTGCCCCAGAGATCGCACAAGAGGTTGAAAAGCTCCAAAACTGAAATCAAAATAAACTAGAAGCAGTAACTTGGTTCTTTGGTATAATTCTAATTAAATTAAACTAAAATGCATGAGAATTGGTTATGAAATCAGAGCAAAACCCGTGTTAAAAGTGTATATAATTGAGGCTTATCAGCAGGGACAGTCGATTCTCGAGACTATTGGGTAAAAGATTCATGGGTAATAGTGCCATCTAGGATTTTAAAGAATAGATAATGTTTAGATGTAATCCACCTTTGTGTTTTCTCAAAAGTGGGGAAGTTCCAATAATGTGTATGTAATTCATACCATAAAATACACCTCCTGCTGAATATGAAATATAGGGAATGCAAAGGACCAAAAATGGGTGGTAGTATTGTATGATCAATACTTGGTCGAATATGACATGCTTGAAGTGCATAATCAACATATTATATATAAGAACATGATTTGACACTGCCATTTGGTTCACATAGGAGGTTGCTGGTTCGTTATCCCCAAATCAGGATGGGTCCTTCCAAGCACTTCTGAGTTCTCAAATGGTACAAGAATTTGAAGGGAATGATGCCGCAATGACCAATTGGTGGGCTAATCAACCTTCGACATGAACGAGGGGATGTCTAGTGTGGTTGTCAATATTTAGGGTAAAGTGTCACGGTCTATTTTGGTGGGTATATTTTGTTAACTCATAGAGGTCAGATTATTGGAATGCTTGACAGGTGGGTACATTTTGGGAATACTTAGAAGTTCAATCTTTTGTTGGCAATGTTGTTTTACAGCCTTTTTATATTTTGGTCCAATGTAGGATAATGATACTATGTTTATCAATGCTAATTAGTTGCTTTCTACTTATTTTCTAATGTGTTTCATGTAAATCTTGTGAATGGTAAACTGGCAATTGTAAAACAGCACTGGGCTGTTGCCAGTTTTGGTACAGGGAAGGAGAATTGTATAATTGGAGAGCATGCTGATTTGCATCCATTTCATGTTATTAAATCCTTTAGTACATCCACACAAATAGTAAGAACTGAAGTTCATGCAAAAAATGTAAATCACATCAATGAAAATAAGCACCCATGTAAAAAGCTAATCATCTTCGCATGCTAATAGTGAGGTGGGACCCACGTTCCCTTACCTTGCAAATATTCAGTTGGGACCCATGTTCCTTAGCCTTGCAAATAGTAAGGTGGGACCCAGGTCTGTTAGCCTTGTATATAGCCAGGTAGGACCCACGTTCAATAGCCTTACAAATAGTCAGGTGGGACCTGTGTTCGCTCCCTTTGGAAATAACCAGTTGGGACCCACGCCACCTCCCCTTGGAAATACAACAAACAAGGTCAACTCAAAATGTATTTGCATATGCAGTTGTTGCAAGGATAATCTCATGTAAATGACCTTTTGTAAGGGCGGCCTTGTAAATACTGACTATTTGCGTTGAAGCTTGTTACAAGGGTAGTCGCATGAAAATGGCCTTTTCGGGCTTGTTGCAAGGGTATACCCATGCAACAAGCTATTTTCCTCCCCTTGAAAAAAACCTATATTCTAGTAATGAATGATGTGGAGTATATTGGAGCACCAAAAAATGGTGCATTTGAACTCTCTCTCTCTCTCTCTCTCTCTCTTTCTATATATATATATATATATATATAAAGGTTGGCTAATATACAATCGATTGTTCCTGAGCTCCCGTACAACCAAGTCATTTTTCGATTTTCAAAGTCCAAACGGTCGATCTAAACCGTTTGATGTGATATGTATATTAAAATATGCTTGGAGACCAAATTTTACATTTTTTTGAATTTTTTTGCTATTTATTAAGCCACATTGAAAATCGCTGATCCAACGGTGGTTTCTGTTTTTACTGTTTGGTTAAACCACCGTTGGATCAGCTATTTTCAAAGTGGCTTAATAAATAGCAAAAAAATTCCAAAAAATATAAAATTTGGTCTCCAAGCACATTTTATTATAGAGATCACATCTAACGGTTTAGATCAACCATTTGGACTTTAAAAATTAGAAAATAACTTAGTTGCACAGGAGCTCAGAAATAATCGATTGTATATTAGCCAACCTCTATATATATATATATACTAGTATCTTGCCCGTGCGATGCAATGAGACATATTATAAAATAAATAGAATAATAAAAGATATATTTATTAACATTTACACCTAATTAAAAAAAAATAATGAAAATAAAAAATACAAATAAAAAAGGATATTTCACATTATAAAGAAAAGTAAAAGAAACAACAACAAATAATAAAATGATCAAATATAATATGAAAAAAAAATCTTCAAGTATCATTGGCAGTGTGATGCTCTTCGATGTAGTCCAATATTTATGAAAATAAACAAAAAAATATGAAAAGTAAATTATAATTGCTCCAATTGAAATTTTTTATAATCAAATTAAAATATTAAATTAATATGGTTCATATCTTATTCCTCGCTCAAGACCTCTCGGTAAACTATATTTTTTGTATATACTCCGGGAGCATTAATTTTCTCCTTTCGTTTCAACATGATTTTTGTTGTATGTCGTGAAGTTTTTTTTGTAAGCAATGATAGGGTAAGCAAAACTTTTTTTTTTTTTCAAAAACCTGATGTTTTTGGAGTGGTTGCATATGAATCCTCATTTTCATTAGTTATACTTTCTTGAACTTGATTTCCTGTAAGATGTTTCAACATTGAACAAAGCCAAGGAAAATATTTTTTATTTGTGGTTCTCGTCTAAGGTATTTAGCAACAATCAATACTGGTAAACAATGAGATGAGATCGGGTTTTAAAATGGAGTAGATGGCGGCAATTCAAGTTACTAGTAGAAGAGGAACCGTTGTCAGATGGGAAATGACAAACTTATTACGAGCCCCTTGTTTTAAGAAATTATTGATAAATGATTGCTAGTTGCAGTTAGATGGAATTTTAAATTTTGACTTGATTTTCCTTTATTATTTTTACAGACTTGTTTTAAATATTTATCTCTCTTGAGCCTATTTTATTATTAAAATTAAAGTTAGGTCATTACTTGAAAAAAATGATAACTGACAAATACAACTATAAAACCAAGTCTAGCACCAGTTTGCACTTATTGTAGGTCTTGGTACAAGTTAGCCTAGTAATGGTGTAATAATGATACACTGCTATTTAAGAGTTAATACAATAGCAAACTGCTAACTTTTATTTGCTTTTGTATTTTTCTGGTTTGCGTTTGCGTTGCAGAGAACTATTACACTCACATGATTAACAACAAAACAAGTATAGTCATAGCATGGTAATAGCACGTCAACAACAAATATCAAAAGTGTGAATACATAACTTACTTTAATATGAAGTGTTCCATGACTTGTTTCAAGCCCAAAAAAAACCCTACATTCAAAGAAAACAGTTTAAAGAAAAATAAAAGAGACAAAATTATATTGTTTGTTATTTGATTAATAGCAAACATGTTCGGAGAAGAAAAAAAAATATAAATTAGCAATAATTCGCTACATATCAAACTATAGCTAAACATAAAGCAACAAAAATGAAATCTTCTCAAATTTTGCTTAAAATTAACAGTTCTTGGCTTCATATATAGTTTGTGCCAACCCTCAGGACCAACTCTTTATCAGAAAAATATATACTTTCTGCCTTATCCAAATGAATCCTGAAATTGTAAATCATTGTGATCCTATAATACAAGTACCTCTCCTTTTGCAAAAACAAGACCAGAAGTCCACATGAAATGATTGCCACTCGACACAATTTCTGGCGTTAGTACATCCTTTTGCTTCTTCAGTCAGGACTGCAACAAATTAACATACACAACATAATTACAAATTAGTTTAATTTTACAAAGAGCAAAAAATGGGAACTCTTTATTCATTCTGCTACTATCATGCATATATAATTTTACACTAAGTAGCTGCTCCTATAAGTGATTAGGACAGAAAAACATTCATTTGTGATGCAAAGCAAGTAGAAACTTCAATTTGTATAAAGCATCTGCAAACCCCAATATTTTAGGGAAAAAACAAATGTATTTTGGAACTTGGTGGACATTATTAAATCTAAATGAGAAAGTGATGAAAAAAAGGGCACAACTCTCCAAAACCTAAAAAAAAAAATATCAAATGGCTTTTCTACCCCTGATTGCATAATTTGTTATTCAAAACACAGATAAACTGCCATATTTTCTTACTCTTTCTCTTTGCACGGATAGAAACCAAAGAGATGACGGTTTGATTAATTTCAAAAAATAAAGAGATATACCATACAACTAAAATTCTAATTGTTGTCTTCTTCAATTTTGCAGTGCAATTAAGAAAAATCAGACCTCAGATTTCAAAAAGAAGAAGGCGATAGATTATGCATTTTGTATGAGAAAATACCAACTGACTTGTTTATTTCGAGAAATGCACAATTAACATATCTGATTGAGAAAAAAAAAACCCCAGATTTCACATGAAAATACCAATTAACAAATCTAATTTTGCATGAAGAAAGGCTCTGATTGAGGTGCTGCTAAGAGGGGCTCTGGATGTGGTACATGTATTGATCAGTACAGATCATTTGATTGGGGCAGTGGAAAAACAATGCCTTACTCTCTTACTGGTATAGTCTGTTATAGAGGGCTGGCGTTGCTTCTTTTGTTGTTTGTTTGGTTGCTTTTATGTGTCTCTCTTTTAAATTCACAATTTGAGATGTAATTAATCGAATGTTGTAACTGGTTTGATGTTTATTTAATATAAGATATCAGGCAGCTTCTGCCAAGATTCATCAAAAAAAAAATCTGATTGAGAAATGCACAATTGACTTGAGAATACCCCCAGACTTCTTTATTTTGAGAAAGTACAAAACAATTGACTTGAGAAAATACTCCCAAAATTTAATTAAGAAGATTAAGGGAAATCGGACATCAGATTTCACAGGGAGATGACAATGCTTGATCGACTACATTCTTCTTTTTGAGCGAAACCACTACCGAGAAAGAGGAGGACGAATTAGAGAAAATAGATCTTGCATAGTCCATATCCATTAAGACTCGTGGGTATGAACCTATTGCTGCCCTGCATAGTTGAACCCCCAATAAAAAATAAATCAAATGAATCAACCGTATTCAATCTAAAATTGACAAGAAAATTGAAAATTTCTAGAACAAGCATGTACCACTTGGCTGTTGAATTTTGATTGACTTGGGTTTTTACGAGACAGAATCTGGAGACGGAGAGGAGAGACGTGGAGGCGGAGGGCTCTACCATCAGTGGCTGCTGCTTGTTTTTCCACCCATGGAAGATTTGCCATGCCAAGCACTGTGAGCATCTCTATCGTCTCTTTGTAGACCAAGATCTCGTTCAACTTCAGTGCCGACTCATTTGGCACGAAATCCATGCGCCTCTCGCACTTCTACTACTGAATCTTGAGCGAGATGCTTTGGACGGGGATCCGGCGCATAAGGAGCTTGTGAACCGGTGATCATTGTTGGGCAAGTGCTTAGAAGAGAAAGGAACTTTTCATGGATGCGATTGGAGGAGAGAAGGAACCGAAGAGATCTAATAGTGGAGTACTATTGTGGGGTGATTTTTCTATGGTCTTATGTGCAACGAATTTGTTTCTGACTAAATTTAGACTTCTACATGAAAAACAGACACATTTAATCAAAAAAGTCAGATTATTTAATTGGAGGGTTCAGATTCAATCCGAATTTAGATCAATCAATCACACCCAAACTTCTATGCTCCCATTTGCTCCCAATTCTTTATCTCCTTTATCTTCATTTTCAAAGTCTGAATAGTCGATCCGAACTGTTCAACATAATCTTCATAATAAAATATACCTGGAGACCAAATTTTATATTTTTTGGAATTTTTTTACTTTTTTTAAATAGGTACAAAATTATTGTTTTAAGGAGATTCTGTACCATCCGATAAAGTTATTTTGTACCTATCTTACAAAATAGTAAAAAAATACCAAAAAAATATAAAATTTGGTCTCCAAGCATATTTTATTATGAAGGTCATGTTGATCGGTTCAGATCGACTTCGAGCTTTGAAAATGAAGATAAATGATTGGAAGCAAATGGGAGCATGAAATTTTGGGTGCATTGGAACCCTCTCTCTCTCTCTCTCTCTCTCTCTCTCTCTCTCTCTCTCTCTATATATATATATATATATATATATATATATATATATATATATATATATATATATCTATATAGAGTTGGGCTATTATGCATTGCAATGTATAGGCCTTCTTGTACATTGCACTATAAATCGTAGTATTCAAAGTCCAAATAGCCAATCCAAACCGTTCAATTTGTTATCCATATTAATATGTATTTGGAGACCAAATTTTATATTTTTTGGAAATTTTTTACTATTTTTTTAGATTTATTGAAAATCATTGTTTTTTTATGGCTCAGATTTGTCTGAAAATAACAATTTTCAATAAATCTAAAAAAATAGTAAAAAATTTCTAAAAAATGTAAAATTTGGTATCCAAATACATATTAATATGGAGAACAAGTTGAACGGTTTGGATCGGCTCTTTGGACTTTGAATTAGACGATTTATAGTCTGATGTACAAAGGAGCCTATATATTGCAATGTACTGTAACCCATCTCTCTCTCTCTCTCTCTCTCTCTCTATATATATATATATATATATATATATATATATATCCATTCTTATATAATGCACGTAGTTGTCCTGATCCGCCAATGGCTAAGATTGAAAGATGAATTTTCAGATTTAATATCAGCCCTCCAATCACATAATCTATCTTCTTTTGATTAAATACATATATTTTATGTATAGAAGTCTAAATTTAGTTAAAAATATACTCGCCACACATACTGCTATATAGTTTGTCATAATTAAGAATGAATCTCTAGTGATATGTTTGCTTATTCCTCTTAAATCTATTTTTGATTCATGTAATTAAATTATTTTCTTATTTCTTCATTTTCTCTTATTCATGCATTTATAGCATATCTTATTCATGTAATTAAATTTTCTACTATTATATGATTTGAGTAATATTCTAACAACATAATTCTTTGGCAGATTATTTTTTAAAAGCAAAGGCTGTCATTCTTTGGTTGGTTAAAAGTAAGAAAATACTCTATTCTCGTTGTTTTAATGTGTGCATTTTCATAAATATTGTTTGATAAGCCTCAATTATATACACTTTTAACACAGATTTTACTTTGAATTCATAACCAATTCCCTTGGATTTTAGCTTAATTTAATTATAATTATGCCAAAGAACCAAGTTATTGCTTTTAGTCTGTTTTGATTACAGTTTTGGAGCTTTTCCACCTCTTGTGCGGTCTCTGGGGCACTATGTGCGGCCGCACAACTATTCTTCAAGTCCCGACATTGATCCTACTGAAGAATTGACGATTCAGAGCCACTGTACGGCCTGACGTACGGCCTACCCTGCAAGCACAAACTAGAAATTCACAGCGCATCCCCCTGGTGTGCCCCCCTCTGGCCACACTTCTGGCCGCACAAAAATATGTTGCCTGCATATCGCTTGTATGTTGTTCATATCTTGGTCATACGAATTCGGATTTGAGCAAATAAAGACTCGTTGGAAAGAGGACAACAAGATCTACAACTCTAATGAAGGTTAGAAATCATAATTAGGAATGTACAAGTCGCATAAACTTTTTTAGTGAAGCATCAGCTGTAATCCATTGCCATATCTCACGAGATCTCGCTTGATTCACTTCCTCATTGCCCTAGTGTGCCTCCCAAGCCAAGATAACTTCCATGTAATGTCCAAAATGTGGGCAAGGCAGAATATTAGATTTGTGTGGCAACACTTGGTCACACCAATGCGATTTACTGTCAAAACTTGACCATATATTCATCGGATTCACTTTCCAACCTTGTTTGCTTTCTCTCAAAGTCACAAATTGCTATAAATTAAAGAGTGGACAGCAAGAGAAGGACATCTCCCCTTTGGGGATTGAAATCAAGCCACCTCCCATTATACATCTCTTCTTCTTCTTCAATCCTAATTTCCTTTGATCCATCTCTCATCCTTCTCAAGTGAATTCAATGCGACGAAGCAGATTTGACGACTTACAAGGAGGCTTTGCAAGGAAGAACTGAGGCATAGCTTGGGAACTGGTGTATTATATTTCTCTTTGTTATTTACTCACTTTAATTGCTTGGTTTACTTGTTCTTTTTATGGATGTTTTTGTTATTGCACCCATGAGAGACTAATCTCCTCTCTAGGGGCTGAGGTTGTAGCATGAACTTGTATTAGTTTATTTAGTTGGATATTCTCTTGTATGATAATTGTTTTGGATTGATGTTTGGTTCTTATTTTATATATTTGTGAGTCATACATGATTTGTGTTTTTGAAACCACACCTTGCAGAGGTAGTGATAGCCCTCTTATCTTCAAGGGTGTTTAAATCATAGATAAAACCGAGTCTTGTACACAAATAACCTTAGGGACAATAGATTAGATAGACCAAATCGAGTCTACCCCTGACCATAAGAACTAAAGATTGGACATGAAAAGTTGTGGGAAACCAATTTACAAAGTACTTCGCAATCGGGATACTTGGAGTATATTTAGTAACCGGTACGAATTAGTGGAGTATTTAGCTTTCAATTAAACAACTCTATTAGGTAGTGACAGTCCTAAGACGAGGTAAATTAATATGATAGGCTTGAAACATGAAAAGTATTGATTCTAAGTAGAAATAAACTAACCTAGTTTGAGCTCCCATCAAAACAAAGTATGAATTAAGAGAATATGTCAAGTGTTGAACTAGCCAAGGGATTGTAGACCAAACGCCTCTAGACTTTGTCAAATTGATCACAAACCTTTCTTTTTAGTTAATTTCTATTTAGCTTTTGTTACAAACCAACTCCTTTCGGGTATTGAACCCAACAATTGTGTGATTTGCAACAAACTCCCCCCCCCCCCCCCCCATTTACTTATTTGCACTTTATTTAGAATTAATTAATTTAGTCAAAACTATAATTGCCTTAGTCTTTAGATCGACACCCATAATTACTATAAGGATAGATTATGCACTTGCAATTCAATCTACTTTGCGTATTTAGGGTTCGTATAAATTTAAAGCAATAGTGTACAAAATAGATCGTTTAATTCTATACCCAAAATACACATCATTGTTAATTTTTTTATTTTTTAATTAATATATTTTTGTATTTGTTTGTTCATTTTCATAAATGTTACACTATATTGAAGATGATCACACTGACAATGATACTTCAAGAACTTTTTTCATATTATATTTGATCTATTTTTTCTATTTGTTGTTTCTTTCATTGTTATTTATTATCTAAATTTCTGTTTTTTTTTCGTGTGTGCCTTTTATTTTTATTTAATATTTTATTTAATTTTGTGTAAATGTCAAACAAAAAGATATATTCATATTATATTCAATTTTATAATATGTTTCCGTTGCAACGCACGAGCATAATACTAGTATATATATGTATATATATATATAGAATTAGGCTACGGTGCTATGCATATATAGTAACAATCTGTGCTATGCATTTTTCATCCATCGGATGGACATTAAAATTCGTGCTTGATGAAAGACGCTGATTGAGTCTAACGGAGACAAACGGAAAATTAAAACGCTAAAGGCTCATCTGTTATAGACAGTAATTTCAAAGAGCGTTATTCAATTAGACTCTCCTCTTTCTCTCTGTCCTGTCGCACCTTCTCCACTTTCTCTCGCTCCTGCCTCTCTCTTTTGCTCTCGACGGCCGACCAGATCTATCTTAGTCTCTCTCTCTTTGCTGGTCCAGGTCACTCGTGAGAGAGCCCGAGCACCTCCAGGCTCCAGCCACCTCGCTCCTCCTACCGCCTTGTGCCTCTCCATTCTAGTAAGCTCTCATTCCTCTCCCTTTTTTCTAAGTTTTACTTTTCTCTTTACACGAAACCTCAGCAACCGACCTTTGTTATCATTCTAGAAAGTTACTTGCTTTCTTGATTTGAATCAATATGTTACTTACTGTACCTATCAAAACTCTTTAAGTCTGTTCTTGGTAAGGAGAAGTTAAAACAAGAGGAAGATGAAGTTGTCAGCAGTAATGAGGAGTCAGAATATATAAGATTGACGTAATTTTCTGAAAATTATATTTTGCTGATTACATTATTTCACTCATACATATCTGAAGTTAATTTAATTTGCCATGAGCTATTACTTTGTACTTTTAACTTAGGTTTCTAGCATTACAGATGACAATGATCAAGAAACTGAATTTTCTTCTTTTTTTGCTTGTAAAATGTGAAGTACTGAAGATTACTATTTTTTTTTGTTTATGCCAGCTAGAAGACTTGAGAAGTGAAGTGCTACACAGTTTTGTTTTATTTTGATTTCTGTGATTTCTGAAGACATCATACTATGTAATGAGGAACAAAGTAAAATAATAACTACAGTCTCCTGTGTAATAGATCAAAATAAAGCTGTTGCTTTGTAATTTTCTTGAAAATAATTAAGGGTTATATATGAAAATAAGATTGTTAAGGATTATAAATGAAAATTTTGAATTTTTTTTGTTGAAATTTTGGTTAGTGTTGTCATGGATGTTATTTGGAATACTTTTATTTTTTTAGATTTAATGCTTGCGTAGAATAGTAAATCATCAGTGGTACATTGTTCTGTACCAGTGCATAATTAACAGTTTTCAATGCCAAAGGGGCGATACTCAAAAATCCAGTTAATGTCATTTTATTTCTTAAGTAGCTGTTATTTTGTGTAAAATAGTAAATCATCAGTGGTACATTGTTCTGTACAGTGCATAATTAATAGTTTTCATTACATTAAAAAAATCCAGTTAATGTTATTTTATTTCTAAAGTGGTTGTTATTTTGTGTAAAATAGTAGACCATCAGTGGTACATGGTTCTATTAATGTTGTATCAGTGCTTAATGAACGGTTTTCAATGCCACATGAGTTACTTCTAGGAATTTTGATTGGTTGCTTGAAAATTGTTGGGCAGTGCCAATAACTTTAATTAAAAGTTCGTTCCTTCTCTTCCATACGTGCCAGCAGGTACATAGAAATAACGATTCTCCACTGTTTATAGCATTGCGGTCCTCTTGATTTCGCATACTGGCACGAGTCAACCCAAATTTGCTCAATTGTCAGCACCGGTATCATCAACCTGTAACCCAGCCTAACCACAACCTCCCTTCAAACTTCAATTGCACCAATTGAAGTTATGGCAGTAGCTGCCTATTCATTAATATTATAACAGTAAAATACAAAATCATAAATGGTCATCATTTCAGAAAAATTCAACAAAAATGCATTCAAAACATCTTCTTGAGTACAACGCAAACTAACATTATAGAAGACAAACATCTACAACAAATTCCCTCTTTCTATGCTATCCAAACATCTACAACCAATTGCCTCTTTGGTGTTGACCATAAATTGAAAGCAAGCTGTGCAAGCCCATTGAGCATGTCTCTTCTCAAGTAATTGTTGTTTCCAACTATGACCTATCAAATTTTAATCAAAGAAATTTCTTTAGTACAAAATCCTAAAATCAAGTTAAACAAAGTACTTACTGCTATGACATTAGAAACAAGCATAACTTGGAATTCACCATTTGGTATATATGCTTGCATAGGCTAATCAACACCATTTTTTTAATTAAAGAAATTTTTTTTTTTTTGTCTTTTCATATTTTTGTTAGGTCTAATTTGCAAGTACACCAATTTAAAAATACAATTAGTATAAATGCATAAGCATAGGCATGTTGTTGGAAATTAAATTGTACTATTTACCAGTAAAATTGAATTGGAATAGTTTATCAGAATAAAAAATTGTACTATCAATTACCAAAATCAGTTTGGGGAATAATGGCGCTTCCCAAGGCAATCCCCAAGGCGACTAGGGCGATTTGAAGAGCGACACAATGGACAGCTAGAAGAACAACAGAATGGAAGACCAACACCGTGGCCAGACTACAATCGATGCTAAGGAACAACGCTCAGGCAATAGTGACTCACCATACAGAGGAGAGGGAGCAAACACATGGACGGGTGCACCAACCCCACATTAATGAAGAGATAAGGAACATTAACGGCGAAGGGGCATGGCAGACTGTTAAACCCAGAAAGGAGAGAACAAATAAAAGACAACAAGGATTTCGGAAGGACACATCACAGCAGGGAAATAACAACTGGACAAACAATCAACAGGGCACGGCTCGAAAGAGTTTTGCATCAGAAACTACAGAGAAGGCCTATGCGAAGGCATTTACTGAAGGAAGATGTTTTCGATGCCTCTCCAAAGGGCACAAGAAAGCTCAGTGTAGGGAACCAATGAGATGTTTTAAATGCAATGTCTTGGGTCATAACTCTGGTAGGTGTAAAGGGAAACCAACGCAGCCTATAAAGAAGGAGGTTCTCATAACCACAAGAGCAGCATCGGCAGAGCAAACCTATGCTCAAGTTGTTCATTCTAGACAAACTCAGACAAGAAAAAGGGCGAACCTTATTAACACAATAACACATGAAGGGGTGCAAGTTGTGGATCATCATCAAAAGGCCAACGTGCTTTTTAAGCACTTTGTACAGCTGGTAGGAACGCAATCCCAACAGAACAGTGGGTTTCATTACTCAACGCTGTACAATGATCAATCTCAGACTCCTCCTTTAAACCTTACTCAAGTCATATCCTTGGAAGAGCTCAAAGGCATCATTAATTAATCACCTCCCAAACAATAAAGCGTTTAGTATCTTGGGAACTAGTCACCAAGACTAAAGAGCAGGGCGGGTTAGGAGTCAGAGACTTACACATAATGAACAAGTCGCTGCTGGGTAAGATGCTATGGAAGTGGTTCCAACAAATTAGGCCCCCTTGGATACAAATGCTACACTAACAACTAGTCAATGTCAGACCGTGGGAAACGCAAGAAACAACCTGACTATGGGTAGCGATTGGTAAAATATGGCCCTTTATCAAAATTTTGGTGCAGTTCAGCTTGGGAAATGGGGAGACAATTAGATTTTGGACGGACCAATGGATGGGGGAACCGCTCAAAGATAGATATGCAGAGCTGTACAAGCACACACGGCAGGATAAGATCACAGTGCAAAGGCTTAACACAAACGGAGAATGGGTGTTGGATATAGTGTCTAAACTGTCAGAAGAGGCGATAATGGAAAAAGAAGAACTGTTGAAAGAATTACGAAGGCACACCATAAGAAGTCACTCCCCAGATACGCTCAAATGGATGTGGACGGCACAAGGGTCATATATAGCAGGTACATGTTACACAGCAATGCGGCAAGACCCATACGTCACTACGCTTGCAAAAAACATATGGGAAATCAAGGCACCGGGAAGAGTAATGGTGTTCACCTGGATCATGTTACAGAAAAAGATACTGACAACCTATGTCTTGGTTGCCAGGGGCTGGTGTTTGCCAAATATGTGTTACATGTGTAGGGTAGCAGCGGAATCATGTCGCCATCTGTTCTATCAATGTCAATTCACAAGAAGGGTAATGTCGCACCTGGTTAGCATATGGCCGGAGCTGAGATCACATTCGGAATACCTGAGCAATCAATATAAAGAAATCCTACAACTGTCAGGAGATAAGCTATTGAGACAGGTTCAAATCGTCACCTGCTTTGTGATATGACGAGAGAGATGCAAGCGAATTTTTGCTAGTGAAAACAAGACACATGTTATACTGGCGACTGAGATCAGGCAAGAATGCAGAGGATGGTTTAGCATAGAACCAGGATAGATGTTTAATTAGTGTTTTCCTTATTATTTTCCTTTTTTTTCATTTGCTTTTCACTGTTTTCAAACTCTTACATTGTAACTTTGACACTACTGGTGTCTGTTTAATGAAATATGGGGGCTTGACCCTCAAATTTCCCTTTCAAAAAGTTACCAAAATCAGAAAAAGATGCATTAGCATAGACATAGATATGGTGTTGGAAACAGTTACTATCAATCACAAAAGTAGAAAAAGAAAGCTGGAACAATTTATACAATATAATGCTAGAAACCTAGGTTAAAAGTACAAAGTGACATTTAATGGCAAAATTAAGTTCAATTACAAATCAAGAAGCATGTAACGTTGAGAGCAACCTAAGAGCAGCGATCTAACTTCTAGAGAGCAGTTAAGTGAGGGAGAGGTGGCGATACGGGAGGAGATACGACTGGTCGTGTGCTCAGGCCGAGTCCGAGTAGGTGGATCGAAAGGTCAGAGTGAGATGAATGAGGCGCGAGAGAAAGAAAAGCCAAAGAACGAGAGAGAGGGGAGAGGCAGAAGGAGGGACGTCAAACATATAACCCTGCTCTAACAGATGAGCCTTCAGCGTTTTAATTTTCCGTTTGTTTCCGTTAGACTCAATCAGCGTCTTTCATCAAGCACGAATTTTAATGTCCATCCGATGGCTGAAAAGTGCATAGCACAGATTGCCACTATATATGCATAGCACTGGAGCCTAATTATATATATATATAGAGTAATGCTATTATGCATTGCGAATTAAAGCAGGTGTTTTAATTCGCGCTCATATTGTGATTTCCAAAGTTCAAATAGCCGATCCGAACCGTTAGATGTGTTCTCCATATTGAAATGTGCTTGGAGACCAAATTTTACATTTTTTGGAATTTTTTTACTATTTATTAAGCCACTTTGAAAATCGCTGATCCAACGGTTTCACTGTTCAATATGAGCCACCGTTGGATCAGCGATTTTCAAAGTGGCTTAATAAATAGTAAAAAAATTCAAAAAAATGTAAAATTTGGTCTCCAAGCACATTTCAATATAGAGAACACATCTAACGTTCGGATTAGCTATTTGAACTTTGAAAATTGTGATATGAGCGCGAATTAAAGCACCCACTTTAATTCGCAATGCATAATAGCATTACTCTATATATATATATAGAATGGCTAATATACCACTAGTGGCATAGAGCCGTTCGTACTACCAAGTGGATTTTGTGATTTTGAAGTCCAAATAGCCGATCCGAACCGTTCAACATGTTCTCCATATTGAAATGTGCTTGGAGACCAAATTTTACATTTTTTGGAATTTTTTTACTATTTATTAAGCCACTTTGAAAATCGCTGATCCAACGGTGGCTTAACCAAACAGTAAAAACAGAAGCCACCGTTGGATCAGCGATTTTCAAAGTGGCTTAATAAATAGTAAAAAAATTCAAAAAAATGTAAAATTTGGTCTCCAAGCACATTTCAATATGGAGAACATGTTGAACGGTTCGGATCGGCTATTTGGACTTCAAAATCACAAAATCAACATGGTAGTACGAACGGCTCTATGCCACTAGTGGTATATTAGCCATTCTATATATATATATATATATAATTAGTGAGTTAGAGAACAAAATTTACAATGGTTTTAATTAACTTAATAAATGTTATCTACTTTTTATGGATTTACGAAACAAACATTAAAACAGAAAAAAAATCTAAAATATATTAAATGATGAAACGGTTATTTATTGCAACTTCTAAGGACCCAAAATTTTTATTAAAATACAAAAAAAAAAAAAAAAATTAACAATCTATCAAAAAATAGTAAATAATTTGATATCTACCCATACCAATGACATTGTCATCGGTTTCAGAGAATAAAGCTTATAACAAAGTCATTGGTTCTAACTACTCAAAACCGATAACAAAACAATCGATTCCAAAACCAATAACTTTGTCATCGATTTCATCCTCTGAAACTGATGACTTTTGTCATCGGTCCCAGACCCTCACTCTATAAAAATAGCACTTTTATTGCAGAGAGTGCATAATGCATCTAGTAGTGGCCCTACAATCAATGTAATACGACATAATTGGCGATGATTGTTGGCACTACAATATATACAATATAATACTGTTGGCATAATACTGTTGACCCTCACTACAAATAGATAGCAATGATTGATATAATAATCGGTTAGCATTATTTGCAGTCTGCTATACCGATGACTTTTATGACAAAGTCATCGGTTTATGAGGATGAAAATAAATGACTTTAAGACTAATTGTTTTGTTGGTTCTGGTGATTGGAATCAATAACTTTGTTATCGGTTTTATTCTCTGAAACTGATGACAATATTATCGGTATGAGTAAATCTCAAATTCTTTGCTATTTTTGAATAAATTGTTAAATTTATTATTTTTTTGTATATTAATAAAAATTTCGGTATCAGGACTATCAAGATGGCTCGGAAAATTCTTATTTAACCGTTTCATGTAGAGAATTAGAGATGAAAAGGAAGCAAGAAAGAATGATTTTTATTCAAACTCTCTAGTTTTTACAGTGGCTACTGTGTGCCTTTTATACAAAAATTTCTAACGTATCCCTACTATACATATAATGAGTGCCTATATATTTCTAACGGTACAAAAAGGAATAGAATTAAAGGTTGAGGTATTAATTGCTCCCTTTAACTCTAACAGCTGGCCAATGATGCAATTACCCTTAACGGGTCTAAGTCTGAGGCTTATCGGGTCCATTTATATTTTCAACACTCCCCCTCAAGCTAGGATTGTAAATATCGATCAATCCTAGCTTGCCTATAATTTCTTCAAATGGTTTCGGTTCTAGCCCTTTAGTAAACACATCCGCTAATTGTTCCTCGCTTTGTACATACGGTGTCTCTATCTCTTTGGCTTGAATTTTTTCTCGAATAAAATAGCAATCGACTTCAATATGTTTTGTTCTCTCATGAAACACGGGATTCAATGCAATATGCCGAGCCGCTTGATTGTCACAAAACATTTTCATTGGCTCTTGAGTCTCGATTCCCAAATCTTCTAGGAGTTGTTTTATCCATGTTAATTCAATAGCGGTGGATGCCATAGCGCGATATTCCGCTTCGGCGCTTGACCGTGCCACTACGCTTTGTTTCTTGCTTTTCCATGTGACTATGTTTCCACCTACAAATGTACAAAAGCCGGTTGTCGATTTTCGATCAAAGCTTCCAGCCCAATCTGTATCGGAATAGCCACACACTTTGTTAGAGTTATTACATCTCATAAAAATTCCTTTTCCGGGCGTTCCTTTTAAATATTTTAATATTCTATTAATAGCTTCTAAGTGTGGAGTCCTTGAGTTATGTATAAATTTACTAATTTGTCTTACGGAATATGAAATATCGGGACGAGTTACCGTAAGATAAATTAATTTTCTCACAAGTCTTTGAAAATGATATATATCTTCTAAAGGTTTACCATCCTCGGTATTTAACTTATATTTGCTATCTATTGGAGTAGAGGCCGGTTTGCATCCCATTTTACCAGTCTCTTTTAAAAAATCTAACGTGTATTTTCTTTGAGACATAAACATTGTTTTGAATATGCCACTTCTATCCCTAAAAAATATTTCAAATGTCCTAAATCTTTGATGTCAAATTTTTCTTTCAACTTGAATTTTATTGTTTTAATGTGATCTATGTTATTTCCCGTAATAATAAGGTCATCCACATAGACAAGGATAATTGTAGTAATTTTTTCTTCACTTTTAACAAATAATGAGTGATCGGCATTGCTAATTTTAAAATTACAAGAGACAAGATAAGAACTTAACTTTTCATACCATACCCTTGGTGATTGTTTTAACCCGTAGATGGACTTCTTTAATTTGCAAGCTAGAGTACAACTTTGATTATTTTTAAGACTGGGTGGTAAGGACATATATACCTCTTCTTCAAGTGTTCCTTGAAGAAAGGCATTTTTTACGTCCATTTGGTATAAGCTCCAACCTTGGTTTACCACAATAGAGAATAATATTCTTATAGTATTCATTTTTGCAACCGGTGCAAAGGTTTCATAGTAATCTATACCATAGGTTTGTGTGTAACCCTTGGCAACTAAGCGAGCTTTATACCGTTCTACGGTACCATCACTATTGTACTTGATTTTATACACCCATTTACAACCTACAGTTTTCTTATTGGGTGGTAATTGAACGATTACCCAAGTATCATTTTTTTAAAGCGTTCAATTCTTCTTCCATAGCTTGATTCCATACGGGATTTTTGATGGCTTCCTCATATGTATTTGGTTCTTGCTCTTTTTTGATTGAGATAAAAAAAGCTCTATGGTTAGAGAAAATATTACTACATGTAATGAAATTTTGTATAGGATATTGTACCTTGTAGGTTACATAATCCCTAAGTCTTGTTGGAGGTTGTGTTTGTCGATCCGACCTTCTTAATGAGGTTTCTTCTAAATTTTGATCTCCTTCGGTTGGTAAATTTTCCACTACTTCTTCCTCATGTTCAGGTTCGGCTTCTACCTCATTGTCTATTGGACTTATCTCCTCAAATTGGGGATGAAATTGAGGTAATGTAACTTCCTTGGAGGGTTCAATAATAAATTCCTCAAAATTATTTTTCTTGTAATATGGTTCATGTTCTAGAAATATCACATCCCTAGAAATGTACCATTTTTTATTTTTCGGATCATAACATTTATAACCATTTTTTTGAGAAGAGTACCCCAAGAAAATTGCTTTAATAGAAGAATAATCTAATTTGTCTTGTCTATTTTTATGTACGTAGCAAGTGCAACCAAATATTTTCAAGTGCTCAATGTTGAGTTTTCTTTGGTAAAGAATTTCTAAAGGACTTTTGAAATTCAAATTAGCACTTGGCAACCTATTAATTAAATATGTTGCGGTGAGAACGGCATCCGACCAAAAAAAATTTGGTACATTATTTTGAAATAAAAGGACTCAAGTCATTTCAAGTAAATGTCTATTTTTTCTTTCGGCAACTCCATTTTGTTCGGGTGTATAAACGCAAGTCATTTGGTGTAAAATCCATTTTTCTTTGAAGAAGTTCGAAAAATTTTGATTTACAAATTCCGTCCCATTATCGGATCTAAAAATTTTAATTCTTTTTTCATATTGGGTTTCTATGAAATTGTAAAAATAAAAAAATTGTGAGAAAACTTCACTTTTATTTTTTAATAAATACAACCAAGTTGTTCTAGAAAAATCGTCAATAAAAGTAACAAAATATTTGAAACCATTTAAAGAGTCAATTGGGGCCAGTCCCCATACATCCGAATGAACTAAATCAAAATGTTTCTTACTCTTACAAAATGATAATTTAAAAGGTAATCTTGTATGCTTCCCTAGCTTACAAGTTTCACAATCACTATTGTCTAAATTTGAAAAATTAAATAGACTCTTTAAAATCTTGTCGGAAGGATGCCCAATTCTCCTATGCCAAATTGTGCTTAATTCTTCATTTTTGGTGGTCACAAGGTTGAATTTTTCTTCATTCAAAAAATAAAGTCCATTTTCTAGAAACCCTTCACCAATCATATTCTTGGTTATCCGATCCAGAAAAATCACATTTTTTGTCAAAAAAATGAGTTCACAATTTAATTCATTTGTGATTTTACTAACGGATAATAAATTTGATGAGCACTCCTTTATATATAAAATATTTTTAATTTCTTTTGAGAAAATTATTGTTGATCCCTCTCCAAGAATTTCCATCTTTTCACCATTTGCAATAGAACCAGATGGAATTTCTTTAGGAGTTGAATTGGGTCCAGCCGCTTCAATTTTCTTCTCTTCTTTTGAGTCCGCCACCAGCCCCTTCTTTCTCTCAAAGTCACCATGGCTGCCACGGCTCCGATCTCCCCCTTTCTTGTGCCACTTTGGTCGAAGGTGAGGGTAGAGGAACTAACATTCTTCCCTTTGGTGACCTTCTCTTCTACAGTGATCGCATTTTTTGGTTGTTGGGTCTCCCCTTACCTCCGACCTAGGGTTAGAGTTATGCCTTGCCATGGCAGCGAAGCCTTTGGGTTCTATATTTTCGAGAAACTGTGTTCCCATGACGGTTCTCCTTGTTTCTTCTCTTTGCACCATAACCGCTACCTCGTCAGAGGTGGGTAATTCGGCCAGCAGCAGTATCTGAGACCGTACGGCCTCATATGTGGAATCAAGGCTTGCTAGAAACTGAAAGATGTCATCTTGCTCCTCTCTCTTTTGGATTTCAGCAAAGTCAGTAGTAGGAGGTTTATAAATTTGCAATTTGTCTTTTTTTCTTTGGAGAAATCCGAACACCTCCATTGTTGACTGGCCTTGTTGTTTTGTTTGTTGGATTTCTCTTTGAATTTGGTATATATGGGCATAGTTCTTTCGATGGCCATACAATTTTTCTGCCCTTTGCCAAATTTCTAAAGCGGTGTTTTGATACGAGAGTAGATCAGTCACTTGAGGTTCCATTGTTGCAAGGAGCCAAGTAATTACCTGGTCGTCGCTTGCTTTCCATTTTGCTGCAGCCTTTTTTTCTGGTTCGGTCGATGTTGTGGTTAATTCTGGAGCTTTAAACTCCGGATTGATATGGTTACTTTTTTCTTTTCCGCTCAAGGCAAAGGTGACTTGTCTTGCCCACAAATGGTAGTTCTTGCCATTTAGAGTCACCCCTGTGAGCTTCTCATTGATTTGTGCCATTGTCGCTGAGATTTTGTCAGCTCTTGGTGCTGTATTTTTTTGATCTGAACTCAACCCCTTTTTTGAATCACAGTTCTGGTCTGTGGAAATGTTGATTTTTGAGACAGGATCTTAGTCCCGCTCTGATACCATGTAGAGAATTAGAGATGAAAAGGAAGCAAGAAAGAATGATTTTTATTCAAACTCTCTAGTTTTTACAGTGGCTACTGTGTGCCTTTTATACAAAAATTTCTAACGTATCCCTACTGTACATATAATGAGTGCCTATATATTTCTAACGGTACAAAAAGGAATAGAATTAAAGGTTGAGGTATTAATTGCGCCCTTTAACTCTAACAGCTGGCCAATGATGCAATTGCCCTTAACGGGTCTAAGTCTGAGGCTTATCGGGTCCATTTATATTTTCAACATTTCATCATATATTTCATATATATAGAATTCTTATGTGTATATATAATTCTTATTTACCTTGAAGAAAATTCTATATATTACTGGGGTCGATCTAACTCAGAAAAATAGATGACTATCAAGATGGCTCGGAAACATGCTCAATATTGATCTCATTTTGTTAGTAAAAATGAGACGAGTATTCTTAGAAAAAAGAACACCTTAAACCGATATATGCATAGAGAATTAATGAATTATACATGTATAAAAATATTTATATAATAATTTGTTATTAAGTGTATTGATACTAATCATTGATAATATTTGATATATATATATATATATATATATATAGAGAGAGAGAGAGAGAGAGAGAGAGAGAGAGGGGTTGGCTAATATACCAACGTTGGTATAGAGTATTTCGTTATACCAAGTGGATTTTGTGATTTTGAAGTTGAAATAGCCGATCCGAACCGCTCAAAATGTTCTCCATATTGAAATGTGCTTGGAAACCAAATTTTACATTTTTTGGATTTTTTTTACTATTTATTAAGCCACTTTGAAAATTGTTGATCCGATGGTCCAAAAATTTTTATTGTTTTTACTGTTCACAGTGGATCAGCGATTTTCAAAGTGACTTAATAAATAGTAAAAAAATTCCAAAAAATATAAAATTTGGTCTCCAAGCACATTTCAATATGAAGAACAATTTGAGCGGTTGGTATATTAGACAATCTCTCTCTCTCTCTCTCTCTATATATATAGAGTACGGCTAACATGCTTCCTCTAGCATATCGACAATATGCTTCCGATCTCTAAAACCTATCGAATCGGCTTCAAACGACAAATCCAAACTGTTCAAACCAATCTCCTTAACAAGAGCTTCATTTCTATATAAAAAAAATTAATTTTCGAACTTATTTACTATCAAGTCAAGCGGTCAAAAAAATGAAGGATATAGTGCGTTAAGATGTGTACAAAATCCTTTATATTTTGACCGCTTGACTTGATAGTAATAAATTCCAAAATTAAAAATAAATTATATGGAAACAAAGCTCTCATTGAGGAGATTGGTTTGAACGGTTTGGATTTGTCATTTGAAGCCGATTCGATTGGTTTTAGAGACCGGAAGCATATTGTCAATATGCTAGAGGAAGCATGTTAGCCGTACTATATATATATAGTAAGGCTATTGTGCATTGCGAATTAAAGGGGGTGTTTTAATTCGCGCTCATATCGCTATTTTCAAAGTTCAAATAGCTGATCTGAACCGCTCAACATGTTCTCCATATTGAAATGTGCTTGGAGACCAAATTTTACATTTTTTGAAATTTTTTTACTATTTATTAAGCCACTTTGAAAATCGCTGATCCAACGGTTTCACTGTTTGGTTGAGCCACCGTTGGATCAGCGATTTTCAAAGTGGCTTAATAAATAGTAAAAAAATTTCAAAAAATGTAAAATTTGGTCTCCAAGCACATTTCAATATGGAGAACATGTTGAGCGGTTCGGATCGGCTATTTGAACTTTGGAAATAGCGATATGAGCGTGAAATAAAACACCCCTTTTAATTCGCAATGCACAATAGCCTTACTATATATATATATATATATATATGAGGAGGGATCAAGTTACAACAAAATTACAACAATTAATGGTTTTTGTTTTATTTTTGAAGTCCAAATCGTCAATCTAAACCGTTCAACATGATTATCTAAATAAAATGTGTTTCCAGATCAAATTTTTTATTTATTTTTTATTTTTGCACTATTTATTAAGACGGGTACAAAATTCAATGGTCTGAATTTGACTATTTTTTTTAAAATACTTAATAAATAGTACATTCATTCTTGCCGATAGTGGAAGAATATTCTTGTAGTCTATTTAAGATAATTGGATTCTCGACATGTACTGATAATGACATTTTGTGTTTGGAGTAAAATTTGAAAACTCAAAATAATTGCTGTAATTACAATTTGTCCAGAATAAGATTTGAAAACTCAAAATATCTCTCTAATATTTGCTTGTAATTTGTTTTATGTGAAGTACAAGTACTAATTTTATTTTAATTATCCTTTTTGGTTGAAAATTTTGAGAAGTAGGCAATTTGTAAAATTGCCCTTGATAGATTATATACAAAGTTCAATGAATTCGGCCCCGAAATTGGAACAGAGAGTTGATGAGTACTGTTAACATCAGAGTCAGATGGGGTGCGTATCCTCTGAGATATCTCAATTTTTGCGTGACCGACGTGTCCAGTGCCTATTCGGGGGGAACGTAGGGGGCAGCATTATTTGTGCTTTGAGATTCGTACAGAATGCATTTGAACTATTGAGATATTTCAAAAAGTCACGCAAAGTTTGAGATATCTCAGAGGATGCGAATTCAGTCAGATGGCCCAAAATAGATAGTATTTTCCGTATTTAATCCCAAAAAGAGAAAAGGAGGCAATTAATTAATATAAAAATGTTACATGTCATCCAACAATTAATTAATTAATATGGAAGTTAATTAATTTCTGTCATCGCGCCTGCCTTAATTGAACAAATCAACAAATAATTTTAATATAGATAATAAATTGGAGGAAAACGCAGAAAAAACAATAAAAAAAGGTGGAGGTTTGAGGTTTAATTGTACAGAAACTGAAGATTAATTGAGGAGGTATTAATTAATTTGCATGCAGTCTATAAAAAGCACAAGGTAGTAGACGGACATGCATAAGCAGTGAGCACACACCCAATATATATATAATTCTCCATGGGGATGAGTAAGACCAAGAGTAAGAGCGGCAATAATATGAATATGATTCGTGTTTTGGTGGTAGCAGTTTTGGTGGTGTGTGGAGGAGAGATGAAGGCAGCACATGCACTAGCACTGAAGCTGGGATTTCGGTGGCCGGCGTTCCTGTTTTGCCTCCCGGGATGTTTACTGGGAGAAAAATGCTTTCTCCGGGCCTTCAAGGCATGTATGGACCCCAAACAAGAACAAGTTCTTCGTGGAAAATCATGGGAATTCTGTCTTCAGGCCGCACAGTACTACTGCGACATCGGCCATATGCCTTGGAAGGCTGGAACCAAGATCAAGTCCTCCATTGCCTTCAGAAAAACAGTAGCCCAACAGTACGACCCCTCCAATCACTACTAATTATACAAGTAATTAATGATTGACTGCTCACAGCGGACCGGATCGATATCGATCCCATGCATGCATGCACCAATGTTTCTTTTCTGATCATGTAATATTAATTATTCGGCTTCCACACTTCCACCAAAATAAAATGATTATTGATAAATTGTTCATGACTTTCGGTTATGAGTTGCAGTAATATGCTAAAATGAGTTATCCAACTATAATTAAATAATATCAGAGACGCCCCCATAACCATAAATATGATATTTGCAACTTGTATGTTCATGTTTGTTTGTGACTTGTAGATGGCGGGCATTAAGCCCAAGCCCAAGCCCAACATAACTATTTCGGCCTGAAAAATCAAATATCTGTGGATAATTAATACGATTTAAATAGGAAGTGCAGTACCTAAATTAATTATTCCGTTGAAAGATGTACAGTATTAATTGATTGCTAGATTCAATCGGTCCTTGGACCTTGCGCCATACAAAATATATTAAATGCCAAATTTTCTCAATATATATGAAACTCAACGTGATTCACAAGTTGCTTTTATGCCCGGGACATTAATTCTCAGATATATATATGGAACAAAGATATGAGGAGTAGAACTAGGGTGCTTCTATATAAGTTCACCGAGTCTTTTTGTGAACTCAACTCTAAAATCTATAGAATTTGCTTCAAATTATGAATCCAACCTATTAAAATCCTTCTACCTTATGAGTGATGTATTTACATGTAAAAAATTTAAAATTTCTAATTGGTTTAGTATAAAGTCAAGTGGACAAAATTAGAAGGTTTATAAATTAATTTAAATGCATTTATTTTTTGGACACTCATTTTTCTGATAACATTATAACAAAGAGAGAGGAGGAAAAGAAAAGATGAAGAAATAGTAAAATGGTTAATTTATAAATTTAAAATGAGTTTTATTAGAAAAATTAATTAATTTGGTTAAATTTGTGAGTTCTTTAACTTTAGAAGGGTAAATATGTTATAATGAATTTTAGAGGGAGAATATATACATAATTTCAAGGTTTTTGAAGAGGATATATACATGAAATTCCCCCATTTTGTTTTGTTACTCCCGCCTCCATAATTGAAGTAAACTAAACCTGACGATTCATCACTACATTTGTTTAATAGGAAAAGAAAATTCGAATTCAAAAGGATAAAAAATTATTAAAATAAAGGAGGTTACAATATGTGATCAAACTGAACCTCAAGCATTAATTAATTAATTGAAGTGAATTAAGTTACATAATTTAATGACCAATTAAATTGGGGAGGTGCTTCCAGGCTATAAACAAAGGAAAGAGATCACCTGCCCCCAGTGTGGATGACACGTGGGTCCAGACGGGTTTAAATATTTAAATATTGATTTTTAATTTTATTGTGAGCCCACATGTCAGCGACTCAGGGGCAGGAAAATTCTGCCCTTGGGGGACAAAGGATTCGGTTCCATAAAAAAACATGTGTAGACATCCATGGGCACACCTAACATTGCCACTAAGACTAAATTAAACACAAAAACTAATCTAGGGTTACATGGCCACTAAGACTGGAAATGGAATCGGCCCAGGAAAAAAGAGCATGCCATTAGCATCCAGAGAGAGGGTAGGGGATAAGTACGCGTACGCCCCGTCGAATCAGTTATTACGCTGTACATGATCGTGTCATGTTCCTGTGCCGGCATGTTGATGTAATTGGCTTCCACTTATACAAAATAAAATTATAGTTGATCAGGATTGACATGATATGCAATAGAAATTATAAATTATTGATGATTTTGGGTTATGAGTTGCAGTAAATATGCTAAAATGAGTTAGATTAACTAATTTGGAGATGTATTAAACAATGAAAATAAAAGGTCCGTTAACTAATTGTGACGGGTAGATGGTGGGAAATAAGCCCAAATTAACTAATTGTGTTGATATAATTTACCGATAATAACACGGATAATAGCAAGTGCATGCAGTTTTTGAAACTATTGATTGGATCCAAAGATATCTGTGTTACAAATGTACTAACATGACAGAATATTTTGAGCCTAAATTAATAGTTAATTTAAGAGAAAAATGTTTTTATCCTACTCCAAAACTTGAAAATTAGAAAATTGTCACCCTAAAACAAGAAATTAGGAAATTGCCACTTTTAAAACACCAAATTCATGAAATTGCCCTATTTATCCATCTCATATACATATTTAATTAAAGAAATACTAAAAATTGTTGTATAAACATGTATTTTAAAAATTCCACAAATGTCCTTCTCTTCTTCCTCCATACTTTCTTCTTCCCTCCAATCGGTTTATGAACATTTGCAGTAACTCAAGTTGCTGCAACTGTGACAATTCATCTGGTATTTCCCCACCAAGCCCATTATTAGACAAATCAAGAAACCTTAGCCTGGTTAAATTACCTAACTCCTATTTGAGCCGAACTCATTTCAGCCTAATTTTTTTGCTATTCTAATGTAGTAACGATTTTAATGAGTAACTATTTGAGCTCGCCTGATACTTCAAAATAGCATGAAGATTCACGCAGCCTTGTCGTGATTGCACCATGTTGCTTCCTTGTCAAATTTGTTTTTAGCGGATTTTAATTCGAGGAGAGTTGGGATCCGATTAGACCTCTGATCTTGTCAGGGACTTTCCGGCCACGGCTGACCAACAGCCAGGAGTCGTTAGCATCACTGAAGTTTGAAGAGTCGATTGAAACCCTTGTTGGCGACCAATGACCACTAGGTTGGTCGGACCACCACCTCCTTTTTCCAATCGAGTACTGACAGGGTCATGCTTTTTGTCAAAATTGTTCATCTTTTGATAATTTTCATTAGTTCTTTGTTAGCATTCACCATCGTTCTTTGGTTTTAAGCATGTTTTGGGCATTGATTTGATGTTCTGATATCAAATTAATAAAGTTTATTGAAGACTGGTACCTATCCTTTAGTATCGGTCTAGACTTTCATTTTGGGTTCGATTCATTCAGAAGTACAATTATAGGCTCCATGACCTCTTTCTTCTCTGTTATTACTTAAGTTCTAATCCTTTGAGAAGCGAAGGAAGATGGGAATGATTTGATTGGAGGGAAGAAGAAAGCATGGAGGAAGAAGATAAGGGTATTTGTGGAATTTTCAAAATACATGTTTTATATAATAATTTTTAGTATTTTTTTAATTAAATCTGTATATGAGATGTATAAATAGGACAATTTCATGAATTTGGTGTTTTTAGAATGGTAATTTCCTAATTTCTTGTTTTAGAGTGGCAATTTTCTAATTTTCAAGTTTTGGAGTGACATAAAAACAATTTTCCCTTAATTTAAAGAATTAAATATATGTTAAGTCTGGAGAAGGGCAAGCTAAAGATGCATGATTTCATTGATTGGGATCTTTTAGACTAATTGGCTTGTTTTGTATATTATCTTAGAAAGCTTTTGGTACTCAGTCGGGTTTGCTTTTGGTGTTAGTAGTCATAGGCGTACTGTTATGTTGTTTGTTGAAATTGCCGGAGTAGTAGCTTTTGGAGGTTTGGACAATATGTAAGTTGTAATGGGTGGGTATTTATTTTAAGTACTTCATTTTTAACTCTTTGGTTTCAATATGAAATCGGTGGATCTTTCCACTACTTTTAAAAAATATATATATATATATATATATATATAGAGTTGGGTTATGGTACTCTATAGAATAAAATGGGCTGGTACTCTATGGCACTATATGTTCATTTAAAAAATCCAAACACCCGATCCGTTGAACATGTTCTTCATATTGAAATGTGCTTGGAGACCAAATTTTATATTTTTTGAATTTTTTTTACTATTTATTAAGCCACTTTGAAAATCGCAGATCTGATGGTCCAGAAATTTTTACTGCTTTTTACTGTTCATAGCAGATCTGAGATTTTCAAAGTGACTTAATAAATAGCAAAAAAATTCCAAGAAATGTAAAATTTGGTCTCCAAGCACATTTCAATATGAAAAACATGTTCAACGGTTAGGATTGGGTGTTTGAATTTTTTAAATGGAGATATAGCGTAGAGTACAAAAGCGTTTTACTCTATAGAGTACCATAGTCCATCTCTCTCTCTCTCCCTCTCTATATATATATATGAGTGATGTTAAAGATAACAAAGTATCTAACAATCATTTTATGCAATCTTTAGTATTCTCCATTCAAATATTTGCCTTTTCTCTTGGGGGGCTGCATACTATCTAAAAATCTCCAATGGATCTAGATGCATAGAGGCGGACCTAAGAAGATCCAATGGGGTCAATCGGCCCAGTTTAATTTTCATATTTTTGTATTTGTGTTTAATTTTCTATATAATTTAGCGTTAAATGTCATGATATTGTAAAATTGATCTCAATTCTCCGCATAAAGTTTGTTTATAGTTGAGCGCCATAGTTTGGAATATTTTATATGATTCATCCTATGTGTTTGACTCTCATTGTTCGAAAGTATGGCTCTGCCTCTGTAGATGAGCATGCAAATGTCGTCCCGCAAGTTCAAATTCAACCTCCTCAGCCCTGTTGCAAACTGAGTAAGAACGGAAATGTGTTGTAACTGCTTTGCTCCGTCTCTGTGATATCCCTGTGATTTGCATAGCTAGTTTCCATACTTCATACAACAGTCGAACAATTGCTCTGTTTTTCATAGTCGCTGTTCTTGTTTAAGTTTATGTAATACAATATCTGGAGCACAGCAGCAGGACCATCCAGAAGAGGAACCGAAAGTTAGTTAGCAATGAATAAGTGTAATTAGTTGTATGTTAGAAAGTGGTTAGATATATAGTTTGTTTTATGATTAAGATTTCAGATCATTCTCGTAATAAGCATTTACACAGCCTATATAAAGGGCTTACCTGTAACATTCCGATAATCAATAAAATCATAATTCTTGTTCTCTATCTTCTACCCTTTACCAGTAAATGGCTTTATTATGTCTTATGTGTGCACAAATTCATCATATTGGTATTGGACCGGAAACGTTCTGTCATGGCATTGAAATTGAGGTTCATGGATTTGTGCACTGGTGTACTCTGCATGTTTGTATTCTTTGAAGCTGCCCCTCTCCTGTAGAGTTATTGGATGGACAATTAATTAATGTTTGCCATCCATTTCTTGGCAGCCATTTTGGGCAATTTTGGTTATATCTTAAACAATCATGCTCAAAAAGATATTTATCCTGTTGCTTCTGCAGGTATTATATCCTCATGAGCTGAGTTGCCATTTTCTGAATCGATCAGCTAGCAAATTGGAAAGCTCTTCTATTGTTCATTGCATGTGTAGCTTAGATATTTTTTTTTTCTTCAAATTCTAGAGGCCAGGACAAATGAGTTCCTTGTTCTTTCAGTTAGGGATGAATAATTAATTAAGTCGAAACTCCAAACCCAAAATAATTATCTCGGCCCAAAAATAATTTACCGATCGATAACTACACAGACAACTATATATCTGTGAATAATACCAAGTAAATGCAGTATGTGAAACTATATATATATTGATTCGATCCCAAAATTCAAAGTATTGATTGCAAGATTCAATTGGTCCTTAGATCTTACAAGATGCTTTATATATACATAGGACTTAGGAGGTACAGGAATTAAAATGCTCACCTCTTTAATGGCCACCACATTCTAGCGTATGGAGAAAAAATATGAGAGACTAATGAAATGATATTAAAGAGATATTCATACATTCCTATTTCGGCCGGTGATGCTACTATATATATACACAGAAGGAGAATCCTATCCTGAACAATTAAAAATTGCTATCTCTAGCTATAAAGAATTTTTGTTAAAATTACATTACGAATCTTGTCTTGGGAAACTATAATTAATGGTTCCAATTAAGATAGTCGCATGTCCAAACTTAATATATAGTTCTTTGGCACGGAGAATAATTGACCATCTATTTTACATAATAATGTCATAACTGATAAACATCCATTTTTTTTTCTCAAAATTCTTCTCTATTTTCTATTTGTAAATTATTGGAATGCATCCTCAACACTTGAATTTGCACATAATTGAATAAAAAATATTAATCATTTTAAAATAAAAGAAACTTTAAAATGGCTTGATAATAATATGTATTAATTATATATTATATATACATGTAGAGTAAAAATAATAATAACAACAAATATTATACAAAACATTCTCAAAATTATTCTCTCTTTTCAATCTGTATATTAATGAATGCATCCTCTACAACTTGAGCTTATATGTAGTAGATTAATAACAAATTAATATTATAAACTTTTAAAAGAAGAATAAAACACAGTTTATTTAGATATATATTATACATAGACAGTAGAATAAAAATAAATATTAGACAAAAAGAACTCAAGGAATTAAGATGTTCAAACTTAAAATATTACACACAACAACACAGTAAGGCACGGGTTCTGTGATCTATGGTACCTGATGGTCTAGAGTAGGTATGCGTGCTTGCAGTGCTATCCAGGCAGAAGCAATTGCTTGGTATGAGGCTTTAAAACGTACAATTGCTTTGGCCATTGATGAATGTGTGTTAATGTCAGACAACCTATCTTTAATCCTTGGTTAAATGGTGTACTGATCTACAAGCCCCGACGCAAGCTGACTGGACTGCCTCTAAGGAATGTTTTCTGATCTAGAAAATATAAACAAGAGCTTTAAATGTATCCATGTGCCGAGGAACCAAAATGAAGTTGTGGATCACTTGGCAAAAATGGGCTGGATTAATGGCTGGAATTGTGTGGGCCATAGCTTCCCTATGTCCCTATGTTTAAATTAATGTAATTACTGAAGGGGTTAGAGGATAGGGTACTACCAAATCGGTTTTATTCTAATACCTTGTGCCTTTTCATGTTTTTACAACATATGTTTCAATAGGAGGTTTGGTACCTGTAGGTGACTGTTTTACTGGCACTCAATTTTGTATTGTGCCTACGGGCTTTTGAAAAGCAAAAAAAAAAGTATCTGATTTACAAAATCCTCAATTTATTATTTTAATCTTCATTTTACTTGGCATCATTTGAATTACTTTTAAGAAAATTGACATAGAGCAAACAAATAACCGTTCACGCGGAAAAGGTAATCAGTATCAAGCCACTACTGCTATGCTTCTATACTTAATTTCTAACCCGTCATCAAAGAAGTAATTCTCAATCAAAGAAGTAATTCTCAATCTACTGCTCAAACAGGAAGGGAAGGGTTGCACCACATCCCACATGTAGTTGAAGCAAAGGTTGAGAGCACAAAAGAGGTGTGGGATGTGAGGCAAGGGTTGCATCACCGGTACTAATCAATCTCCCAACACCCATTTTTCTGATAACAAAGAGAGAGGAGGAAAAGAAAAGATGGAGAAACGGTAAAATGGTTAATTTATAAATTTAAAACGAGTTCTATTAGAAAAATTAATTAATTTGGGTAACTTTGTGAGTTCTTTAACTTTAGAAGGGTAAATATATATGTTATAATGAATTTTAGAGGGGGGAATACATAATTTCAAGGTTTTTGAAGGGGATACATGAAATTCCCCCATTTGTTTTACTACTCCCGCCTCCATAATTGAAGTAAACTAAACCTGACGAGTCATCACTACACTTGTTTAATAGGAAAAGAAAATTCGAATTTAAAAGGCTCAAAAACCATTAAAATAATGGAGGTTACAATAAGTGTCCAACAAAATTCAAAAGGTTACAATAAGGGGCCAACAAAAGAGCTCAAGGAATTAAGAAGTTGAAACAAAAAATATTTGATCATTAAGTAAATCAAGATCAAGTACAGTTTTAATTGAAGCCCAGAAATTAACTTGCTTGTTAAATGATATTGTTGTTATTTTGTTTTGTTACTCCCTCCTCCATATTTGAAGTAAACTAAACCTGACGATTAATTCATCACTACATTTGCTTAATAGGAAAAGAAAATTCGAATTCAAAAGGCTAAAAAGTTATTAAAATAAAGGAGGTTACAATATATATGTGATCAAAGTATCAAACTGAACCTCAAGCTAGCGTTAATTAATTAATTGAAGTGAATTAAGTTATATAATTTAATGACAAATTAATTAGGAGGTGCTTCCACGCTATAAAACAGCATGAGTAGACATCCATGGCCACACCCAACATTGCCACTAAGACTAAATTAGACACAAAACTAATCTAGGGTTGACATGGCCACTAAGACTGGAAATGGATGCGGTGAAATAGTATCGATTTTTCTAGTAGCATTGTTGCTCCTCTCAGGAGGCCATGGAGAGATGATAGCAGCAGCCTCTAGACTGATCCCCAGAAGCTTATTAGGAGAAAATTGCTTTCTACTGGCCTTTAAGAAATGTATGAACCCAAAGGAAGAGGTTGTTCATGGAAGATCAGCAGAATTCTGTCTTCAGGTGGCACAGTACTACTGCGACATAGGCCATATGCCTTGGTCACCAGGAAAAAAGACCATGCCATTACCATCCACAAAGAGGGTAGGGGAACAGTACGCATACGCCCCATCGAATCAGTAATTACGCTGTACATGATCGTGCCATATTTCTGTGACGGCATGTTGATGTAATTGGCTTCCACTTATACAAAATAAAATTATAATTGATAATTAATGATCTACATGATTTGCAATAGAAATTATAAATTATTTATGATTGTGTTATTAGTTGCTAGATTTGCAATAAATATGCTAAATGAGTTAGATTAAATAATTTGGAGATGTATTAAACAATGAGGATAACAGTCCCATATATATTTAAATGTCTAATTTTGACGTATCGATGGCGGGAAATAAGCCCAAGCTCAAATTAATTATCTAGGCCCAAAAATCAAATGTGTTGATATAATTTACAGTTAATCAAACGTGGATAATAGCAAGTACAGTTTGTCACTATTGGTTTGATCCATAGATATCACAAATATGAATGGCTAGATTCAATCAGTCCTTAGATTTTTGTACCAACCGAATAATATTAAATGTCAAATTTTATCAATATCGAACGCGATTTATAAGAAGCATTAATTATGCAATATGCATACGAGCCAGGATGAATTAAGGCGACGTTAATTAAACATCTGTAAATGTTGTTTGAATATTTTTCATAATTTATTTTAAGGAGGCTAATTGTAAAAAGTGAAAAATGGATCTGTCATGATGATAAAATAATATTGCTAAAATTATTATTAGAGTAATTTCGAACATATATGTTAACTTTTTGTAGGTGTACGTAATTTAATATTTACAGCAAATTGCATCACAATATTTATATTATTGATTAATTTTTAAGTGTCATTTGAAGTGATTAAATCAATAGAATTCGCATTTACACTTGAATATTAACTTATTTTTTTAACAAATAATTATTTGAGTAATTCCAAACACTACAGTAGAAAGGGATATCAGTGACCGGTATTTTTGGTCGCTGATACTGTTTTTGGTCGCTGATGTTATTTTTTGGTTGCTGATGATCCGGTTGCTGAAACTCTTATCCCTGATGCTTGTTTGATGACGTCATGACCGGTCGCTGAATGATGTCAGCCCGGTCACTAATAACTTATCAGCGACCAATCTCATTTGGTCGCTGAAAGTATCTGGTGACATCATGTTAAGTTATCAGCGACCAAAATAGTTGACCGCTGATACCCAAAACCGGTTGCTGAAAGTCTTTTTTTTTAAAAAAAAAAAAATTGTTTCTGATGCTTTTTTTTTTTATTATTTCTTCTGATTTTATTTTTGTATTGTTTTTATTATTGATATTTCGCTATCGCCGTTTTGAAATTATTATCAAACGTACAATTGCATCGATGAAACTGTATACAATTAATAATAATTCGGTTCAATATCAATTCAATAGCAATACTAATTCAATACCAAAACTTGGTGCTATCTTCTACCAAAACTTGGTGCTTCTCCATCTCGTATCCTAAAAAAACGATAAAAAAAATCATTAATAATATTGCTACCTTCTATCTATATGATTCAAAACTTGGTGCTATCCCCACTACATATATTGTCATGTAGGTACTTATTACCAAATCATGTAGTGCTCAATTAATTAATCTAGTAATATTGCTACCTTCTATATATCTATATATATATATATATGGTTATTATCTTCTACGAGGAGGAGATCAATTGTTCATATATACACATGCGCAGATCCATTTTTGGATGGGTGTTATCTTCTACGAGGAGGAGATCAATTGTTCATATACACATGCGCAACATCTGTAAATATTGAAACTATGTAGTTGCGTTTGGATGGGTGAAGAATAGCTATTATTCCAGATTACCACTATTCCGAGCTACTATCCGGCGTTTGGGTGTGTTTGGATTAGCGAATAGTCACTATTCTTTGTTTGTCTTTTGTGGGATAGCTCACTATTCTACTATTCCTACAAAATGTTAGAATAACTACTATCCTAAAATTGAGAATAGCTCTATCATTGCTACTATTTTTGGTTCATCCAAATGCACCACAGGGAATTCAATTTCAATTTTGGTTTGCTCATATAATTAATGAACCACTTATGTTGGAATTTACAAGATACTTAGATGCATGCATGGTCTTTTTAATATATTAGATGATCGAGAAAGGGGAGGTAGCACAATTGGCTAGAAAAATGTCCTAGGATTGTTGTACCCAAAGGTCGAGAGTTCGATTCCCCCTCACGACTTCGCAGCCTTTGCGAAGGTTTCAAAAAAAAAATATATTAGATGATCAATATGTCACCAAATATACCGAATACAATTAGAATCTAACGATTGGTCCAAATAAATATTTCTGGTTTTTCATATATACCTCCATGTGATTTTGCTAAAAACAGAAAAGAAAAAAAAAATAACAGAAAAAAAAATAACAGAAAATAACAACAAAAATGAAAAAAATATAAGAAAAACACAAAATAAAACAGTAAAACTAGAAAATAAAAACTGTAAAAACAAAAAAAACAAAAAAAAACCAGTAAAAACCACAACAAAACAGAAAAATAACAACAAAAATGAAAAAATATAAGAAAAACAGAATAAAAACTGTAGAAATGAAAAAAAAGGAAAAGAAAACAGTAAAAACAACAACAAAACAGAAATAAAGAAAAAAAATGAAAAAATAGATAAATAAGAGGTTAGAGGTCAGAAATTACCAAGTGAGAGAGGCAGCACGACGTCGGGAATGGCACAGCACAGGGGCGGCACGGCATTGCGTCTACTGGATCCGGACAGAGGCGCAATAGAGAGGGGGCTAGGGTTTAAAACACGCGACTGGGAAAAAGAAAGGTCCGCACGCATGGGGTTTTAAGTCGAAAACTTTCAGCGACCGGTACGTATCCGAAAGTTTTTCGCCGGTCTCTGATGCCTTTTACCTTTTTATTTTTATTTTTTTTCAAATGGTTTTCAGCGACCGGTGGAAGCGCCGGTCGTTGATGATAGTTGTCGCCGTTTCTTTTTGGTATTATTTTTCTTAAAAAAAATTGGCTTTCAGCAACCGGCACTTCCACCGATCGCTGATAACGGTCGCTGAAAACCAAATCTGCTGTAGTGAAAAAAAAAAAATTTAAGAACAACTAAAATACAAATTTCAATAAATTATTTTACAACTAATTAAATAACTTATTTTTAAAATTACAACTAAAATACAAATTTGACTAAATTATTTTGCAACTAATTAAATAACTTATTTTTAAAATTGCAGATTAAACCGAGACACCTGGTAGAAGACAGAAATGGACAACGGACAGAACCTTGGTTTTTTTTATTAAAAAAACATTCGGGTCGACTAACTGTACTCGAGTTTTTGTACCCAGTTTGAATCCAACTGTCAGGAAGGGAAGCTCTGATATTATCAAATACAATACTAGATTGTATAGAATTTCAAAGTGGTCCTGAGTTAATTGCTAATTGTTTTGACCATGACTATTTGGACAACTAAATTGCAAAACTTTAACTATGATCACTGAAACTAGAGGTATTCATTGGGTCCGGTTTAATCGGTTTCGAACCGAACCGAATTAGTTTGGACCAAACGGTTCGATTTTTTCAGTTTAATAGTTCGGTTTGGTTTGCTTTTTAAAACCGAATTATAACTTTGGTTCGGTTCAGTTTGGAAATTTTCAAAACCGAAATAACCGAATCGACTGAACTTTTATATATGATGAATTTGGTCCGGACCATCCTGATTTATTTCTTAATCAATTGCTTTAAATACTTCGATTTATTTCTTAATATGTCGGTTTATTTCTTAATACTCTGGTTTATTTCTTAATATACTTCGGTTTATTACAAAACAATTACTTTAAATAAAAAATTAATATATTTTGGTTTGAACCGAACAAACTGAAATAAAACTTTGATTCGGTTTGGTTAGGTTGCAATCCTAAATATATTCGGTTCGGTTCTATTTTTGAAACCAAATTATAACTTTGGTTTACATAATTCGGTTCGGTTGAAGCCGAGCCAAATTGATGAACACCCCTAACTGGGACCATTTGGACCACCCCTCTAATGACTTTGCAACTAACTCGGGACCACTTTAAATACTGTAAAATAATACTATGAATGCTGTAAAATTGAATTTTTGTTTCAAAAAAAATAATAATTCAATTTTCTTTTCAAATTTTTTTTCAAAATTTAATTTTTTAATATATGCATTTAGATCTTGTAAAAAATCAAGATGAATATTATAAAACAACTAGATGGATACTGTGAAACAACATAATGGATATTATAAAACAAAAAGCTAGTGCTGTAAAACAACAAGGTTAATAATATAAATTTTTATATTTAAAAAAACATATTTTTTATATTTGCATCTAGACCATGTAAAACAAGAAGATACTGTAAAACAACAAGACGAGTACTGTACAATCACAAGATGGATACTGTAAGACAAGAAGATGCATACTGTAACAAAATGAATACCATTAAACATCAAGATTGATACTATAAAACAAAAAGGTTAATACTGTAAAACAAACATAATACTATTTACAAATTAAAACGAAAAATATTATTCACCAACCACATTACATAATTCTCAAATTATGTTCACCAAACATATTACATCATTGTTAGATTCAAAAGTACATAAACATATTGTTTCAAAAAAAATTGTTAATTCAAAACTCTCTAATGTAAATTACTAGTATGAGACAGAAGTCTCATCACTAGAACATGACGTTTCTTGGATTTGTCATCGTACAAAAAAAATAAAAAAAAACTATTAATTGTAAGTAATTTAGATTTCAATAATATAATAACGAAAAACTTTACATAATTAATAAACTTACAAAGAATAAAAAAAAGTTACCTGGCTGGAAAAAATTGTAGTCTCAGTTATTATATTGTACACATAGCGTAGAGAAATATTGTGCAATCCATCAAGATGAATACTTTAAAACAACAAAATGAATAGTGTAAAACATCAAGATGGATATTGTAAAACCATAAGATGTATACTGTGAAACCACAAGATTAATACTCCAGATTGTACACATAGCGTAGAGAAATATTATGCAATCCATCTAGATGAATACTTTAAAACAACAAAATGAATAGTGTAAAACATCAAGATGAATATTGTAAAACTACAAGATGCATACTGCAAAACCACAAAGTTAATACTCTAGATTGTCTCTCTCATCTATCTCCTCCAGACCGCCTCTCTCTCATCTCTCTCCTCCATATTGCTTATCTCTCATCTATCTCCTCCAGATCGCCATAAGATGGATACTGTAAAATCACAAGGTGAATACTGCAATACAACAAGGTTAATACTCCATATCGCCTTTCTCATCTCTCTCCTCCAGATCACCTCTTTCATATTGTCTCCTCTTATCTCCTCCAAACCGCCTCTCTCATCTCTCTCTTCGAGACCGTCACAAGATCAATACTGTAAAATCACAAGATAAATACCGTAAAAACACAAGGTGAATACTACAAAATATTCAGGTTAATACTCTTGATTGCCTCTCTCTCATCTCTCTCATCTCTCTTCTCCAGATCGCTTCTCTCAAATCATCTCTTCATATCTCTGTGGTCGGAGCAGCGGCTAGGCTGGTGCCAGAGATGGAAGAGAAGAGAATGAGGGAGATAGAAGAGAACATAGGAGAGAGAGAGAGAGATCTTCAGAGGAAGAACGAAGAAGAGAGATAGAGGCGCTGGAGAAGAAGAGAACATTTTTTGGAGAAACAACGATAATATGAGAACTTTTAGAAAGAGGTGAGAGTAATAGTTTTAGGGAACAGTTAAGGTGGTTAGAAGCTTTATTCAATTGGCATAGGTAAAAAGCGGGTATACAAGCCGATTTTTCTAATACACTAAGAAAATAACAAATATATCCTCAATTTTCAAATATTTCGACAAAATGCCCTGACCACCCCACAGTTGGGCAATTTGCTTCTTTTTTTTTCTTAGAGATGTTTAGTGTGTATAAAATTAATGTTTTACATGTAGACACTGACATTAATTTGGTCTCACTGCTTTTGGTCATGTTTGGTTGTGGAGTAAGGTTACTCCGGATTAAATTTCTTACTCCGAGCTAAGGCGGATTAAAATAATCATGTTTAGTTGGAGTTTGGTTGGAGTTTGGTAGAGTAAGCTAATGAAGAGAGAGAAATTATAAGATGATGTTACTCTAACTGCGGAATCCACATGTGGAGTAAGTTACTCTACCTCTTTAGGTGGAGTAACTTAATATGAATTAACTCAAATGTTACTCCATCTTACTCCTTCAAATTTACTCATTGTTTTGCTCCTTAAAGATGGAGTAAAGGGTTTATTCCACTACTTACTCCATAACCAAACATGACCTTTATGATTTTTTTCTCTCTTTTTGTATACTCATATTATTTGATTTTGTAAATAGAATATGAGGAGGGATCCAATTACACCTTTTTTTTTGACACATCATGACACTGTTTTTTTTATAGGTTAATTTTGCGATTTCAAAATTCAAATAGTCGATCCAAATCGTTCAACATGATTGATATACTAAAATGTGCTTGGAGATCAAATTATATATTTTTTTGAATTTTTTTACTATTTATTAAGATGGTTACAAAATTGCTGTTTTTCAATGGTCCGAAAAGAACGATTTTGTAACCATCTTAATAAATAGTAAAAAAATTCAAAAAAATATAAAATTTGATCTCCAAGCACATTTTAGTATATCAATCATGTTGAACAGTTTGGATCGACTATTTGGACTTTGAAAATGGTAGGTGTCAAAATGTGTCAAGAAAAAAAAGGTGTAACTTGATCCCTCCTCATAGAATATATGACAAATAAAATAGATATGTATGAAATTAGAGTTGAATCTTACATATTATATATATATATATATATATATATATATATTGTATAGAACCCAACCAAAGTACCAAGAAAATATACTCTTGACAATTTTCTTTTATTTTTAAGTCATTTTGTGCTATCTTTCATAAATCATAAAAAATAGTAAAAAAATTCTGAAAATAGTAAAAATTGATATTCTACAAGTTAATTATATAACCAATTTACTGAGTTACTTAGATAAAAAAATAGAAATGAAAAACACAATCGGAAACTTCAACTGATGTTTTGAGGTTCCTCTCTTAGATTTTTGCAATTCTAAATTTTTAAAAACAGCTTAGCCGTCACAGATGCATGCATCTTATTGCAAGCTTTCCGATGTCATTTGCTGAAATTTGACACTTGAGCACCGTTTTATGGCTGTTTGAAGTTTCATCGTCATTTTTTTCATTCTCAGTTAATATATCGTCCTCTTGGATTTTGAATTTTAGTGGAGATTTATCGGTTTCGGTCGACTTTTGCCCCCCCCCCCCCCCCCCCCCCCTCAAAAATTTTTGTGACCCCCTCTAGATGTTTGATTTGTAATTCAAGTTAAATTTAGAGATAAAATTAATATAAATTTCTTGAATTATGATTGGTAATTATATCATAAATTATAAGTCAGAGCATTAGAAAGTATAAGTCAAATCATTGTTTTTATCGAATATCCAATTAGAAAGTATAAGTCAAACCCAATTAAAATCTAATTTAGCTTTTTAAATCCGATTCGATATTTTTTGGTCATCCTCTCCTTTGACGAATGAATTTTGCATGTGATAACAAATGAAGTTTGCATAAATCAATGGTAAGATTATAATTTTGAAATATTGAGGTGATAATTAAAAAAATTCGGCAGATCAATGTTCCGACTTGTTGAAAAAACCACACCTAAATTCAAATTGAATCTGACACGCACATTTTTCGGCTGTTTTGTTGTAGAACTGGCTATTTATTTAATTAGTTCTTTTGTGTAAAGGATGATTGGGTAACAAGGGGTCAGTTGACTGTGCTTTGGAAAAAATAACACATAGACAAATCACCAAAATAGATTAACCAATATTCTGTACTAATTGATCACAACACATGTCTAGAACTTAATTTATATATATCAATGAAATATTTATTCATCCATAACTGAAAGAATGCGCCTAGAATACAATAGAAGATGGAGCTTTCCAATTTGCTAGCTGATCGATTCAGAAAATGGTGGCAAGTCATGAGGATATAATACCTGCAGAAGCAACAGGGTAAATAGCTTTTTGAGCATGATTGTTTAAGATATAACCAAAATTGCCCAAAATAGCTGCGAAGAAATGGATGGCAAACATTGTCCATGCAATAACTCTACAGGAGAGGGGCAGCTTCAAAGAATACAAACATGCAGGGTACGCCACGCTAATCAACAACAACACCACTGCACAAATCCACCTCAATTTCAATGCCATGACAAATCTACGTTCCCGGTCCAATGTGATGAATTTGTTTGCACAGAAGACGTAAACTTTGACAAGAACAACCACTATGAAGAACAGAGCAATTGTTCGCACGCTGTATGTAGTACGGAAACTAGCTATGCAAATCACAGGTATATCACAAAATATAAGGAACAAACCGGTTATCAGCACATTTCCGTTCTTACTCAGTTCACAACACGGCTGCTGGGAAGGCAGCTGGGAAGGTTCAATTTCAATTTCAATTTGCATTTGCATTTGCATTTGCATTTGCATTTGCGGGATGACATTTGCATGCGCATCAACATCCATTGGAATGGAGATTTTCAGATTTGTATAAGAAAAAAAGTAAATATATTAATTGGATGGAATGGAGAATACTAAAGATTGCATGCTTTGCCATTTTTACCCTTTCATATGCTTGAAAAAGAATCCTAAAGATAGAATGATTGCTAGACTAGACACTTAATTTGTTATCTTTAACATGACTCATATATATATATATAGCTTTCTTGATGGAGCATATATATATGCATGTGCCATAACCATGCATAATTTAATTTAGTGGAAAAATAATACATAAATACTAATTCCACAAATAAGCGCACATATAAATAGGGTGTTGTAAATTCATTTAATCTTTAAATAACATAAAACACTTATATATATATATATAGTCAGAAAGATTAAAGAACATAGAGCTGCATGCCAAATTTTGTTTTGGTTAATTTAGTTGTAGTGGATGTTAATTATAATCATCATCTTCTAAATTGTACACAAGGGTCAGGCTGACCTGACACGTGCTAGCTAGTTAGAAAATAGAGACGTTGGTCTATCTAAGGTGCTTAATTGTTTCCATCTCAAAACAGACGTTGCTTAAGATGCATTCAGTTCTTACTTAATTAGAAAAACATGAAAAAACATAAATCGTACACAGGCATTAGCATTACTTTTCTTAGATCCAGAGTCAAAACTCAAAACCAACAAATTAAGTCCCAAGATCCAACAAAATAACAGTCGGAAATTTTGTCACACAAACACACATCCAAAGTGAGAGGAAGATCATATACAACAAAGAAAATTGACGATACCCTCACAATTCATAAACGTACCACTCAAGAGTCCCTGTACCCTTTTAGCAACCTTGATCAAATGAGGAAAAGGACAAGTCGAATTAGGCATTTAGGCTAGCTATATATGACATGAACTAAAAGACATAATCTTGAAAACAGAGTTAAAAAGACCTAGGGAAAAAAAAAAACAGGGTTCTTCTCAAGTAATTAATTAAAAGACACAATCTTGAACCAAATCAAAGCAGTACGTAGACTAGTTAACATGAATTAATTTTCATCACTCAAAAGCCCAAAGGTTTTCACAGCGAATCTCCTCTTCCTCCTCAGGTGTCAAGTCGTTTTTGATGTTGAAGGTCTTGCGAATCTCGTCCGGGCTCTTCCCCTTGATCATATCGGCCACCTTTTGGCATGTCAAATCGAGCAGCCCCTGGATGTGCAGATAGTCAGCTGCCATCATAAGGTTGAAGAGCGTCTCCTGATCAACATCCATAAATTGCTTGTCCCACTTCCTAAGCTCATCATCACAAATCATCCATAAGGAAGCCACCATGGGGCTGCAATAGCTACTGCTACCATCCTCAGTCTTCTCATCAGTGCAAGGGTCGACGTGCTTCTTGCAGTAGTCGACCACCAGTGCAAGGGTCGGTGCATCGACATTGAGGAGAGGAATGAAGGTGATGGCATCACCGATGTCTTCTATTATGTGGGAGATGGTTTTAGATTGCTTGGCCACAGTCTCTGGTACCACGAACACCACTCCATCGCTGCTCTTCAGCCTTATCATCTTGCAGCTGGTCGTGCTCTCTGACATAATTTACTTATTGTGGAAAGGAAGGAAGATAAGATAAATTAAAGAGATTAATTATAGATCTTTAGTATCTTGGTTCAGTTCTTGGTGACGCTAGCTAGCTATGATTAATTATAAACCTTCGACGTGTCTATCTAGATCTGTATTTAGATATATATATAGAAGTTAAGGTTCGGATTGCTAGCTTCCTTATTATATTTTTTTGGGAAATGGAAATATTTGGGATGGGGGTGGCCCACTGGCCTGGCAAGGGGTTGTACGAAACGGACGTCGTCTGATCTTTTTTTTTTTTTGATGGTTAACGGCAATTACCGTTAACAGATATATTTTAGAAAGAAAAGGTTACAATTACATAATGTTCTTGCCCCCTATTTACAGTCGTCTGATCTTTTGAATGAGAATATCTTGGCCATTCGAATTCGATGGTTTGTTTCCGGTTTCTCTGGTCAATTTCGTGCAGCACCAATTGCACGGAGAAGGGCGAACATTCCCCTAGCGTTTGCTGTGTCTCAAAAAGCTTCTATCTGGATTCTGGACCGTCAGATATATATGTCGATGATTTCGAGAGAAATATTAAGATGAATAGATCGGATCATACTTCGACACACTTCCACAGACTCGATCGGTTTGAAGCAGCTCAAAATTAAATTATACAGGCCTATACATTGAGTGATGAGGAACCCAAAATTAAATTAATCTTTAGGAACCAAAATAAAGGCCCAAACATCTAGCCGTGGCCCAAACAGCCTTAATCCATATTTCTTCTTACTCCCTAGCTAGTCGCTTCAGCCGCTGATTGAAATCCAAATCGCCTCTCCCATCGGATTTTTTTTTTTTTTTTTTACCACCCTCGAAAAAACGTTTAAAAATAAAAACGACTATCACCAACTTTCTATCAAAAATATCACTCCCGCAGACTGAATCCGCGTATTCAGATCGACCGGATCGGCAAACTGAGCAAGCGGATCCAGATTTACAGACTGAGAACACGGACCTGCAGATTCGCAGACTGAGAACGCGGACCCGCAGATTCGCGAATTGAGTCCGCCCACCCGGCGATAAATTTCTTTCTTTTTACCCGCGCATAGTTCTGGGAATCCGGATCCTCTGAGTCAAACTTTGCGTTACTTTTTGTGAGATGGAGACGTTTTGAAATATCTCAATCGTCCAAATAATTTATGCACAAATCTCAAATCTCAAACATTTTAAATATCTCAAACGTTTTGGAATATCTCAATCGTTCAATTACTTTCTGGGAATGCAACATACTGCACTCAAATAATAACCCACGTGACTTTCTGACTTTTCTCAGAATTCCCATCCTCTCTCTTACCTCACAAGGGAATCTTTTATAATTATTGAATCCGGACCATTCCTTTTAACTTGGCAAGAATCTCAAAATCCATTCCTTTTAACTTGACACGAATCTCAAAGTCAAATAATACTGCTCTCTTTTTCTCAATCGTTGAATTCATATAGATTGAATTCAAACTTGGTTACGCGGACTCAGTCCGTAAATCCGCGGTTCCGCCGATTCAGTTTGCGGATTCGGATCTGTCTGCTCAGTCCGCAAATCCGGTCAATTTGGATATGCGGATTCAGTTTGCGGAAGCAGTATTTTTGATAGAAAATTGGTGAGGATGGTTTTTATTTTTAAACGTTTTTTTAGAATGGTAAAAAAAAAAAAAATCCGCTCTCCCATCCCCATCTCCTTCTCTGAACCCTAACCCTAATTACCAGTCCCCTGCGCCTACCTTTAACCCCAACCCAAACATTTATTGGTGTTGGCGGTGAGGTGAAAATAAAGAATGAATGAATGCCGGTCCAGTCTAATCCATCAACAATCGGTGACGACAGGTGCCTCAAGTGAGGAGAAGGTCCCGTAACTGATACTGCTAATGTGTTAGTTTTTCGTTCTTGCAATTGATTTTTGATTTGTGTAAACATGGGGTTTTATTGAATTAGTGGTTAGAGCATAATTCTATTCATTTCAGTTTGTTTCTGTAGCAGAATTCCAGCAATGATTAGGTTCGTAATTAAGTCGCATCGACATTGAGGAGAGGGATGAACATGAAGGTGATGGCATCACCGATGTCTTCTATTATGTGGGAAATTGTTTTGGATTGCTTCGCCACAGTTTCTTTCTGGTACCACGAACACCATTCCATCGTTGCCCTTGAGGCTGATCATCTTGCTGGTCTTGCTGTCGGACATTAATTTACTTATTCATTCTAGGTGAAAGAGAGACCAAGTGGAAGATAAATTAAGGAGATTAATTATGATATTTAGTATCTTGATTCAGTTCTAGGCGACGCTATGATTAATTATATACCTTGGACGTGCGGGCCTCTGTATTAATTTAGATATAGAAAGAAAGGTTCGTTTTTTTTTTTTTTTTTTTGGGAATTTGGGATTGGGGTCGCCTGGCACTGGCAGGGGTTGATTTATTGTGTATTTGTGTGATCCAATGTTGGGTTGTCTGATCTTTTGAATCAAAATTTCTAGGCCGGTCGATGGTTTCTTTCCGGTTTCTATTTCAGATATATGTACGATTTGGAGAAAAATAGCAAGGGAGAGATTATGAAGTCCCTCGCCTGCATTGGACGTCCCTCTTTAAAGCAGCCCAAAATTAAATTAAACATTACGAACCGATAAACATTAAACAGGCCATTAACATTGAGCGATGGAAAATCCAAAAAATTAAATTAATCACTAGGAACCAAAATACAGGCCCAATTTTTATTTTTTTTATTATTTTTATTATTTTTCGTAAAAAGCTATCACGGCAGCCTTATTCCATATTTCTTATCAGCATATATATACTTTTTTTATAAATATTTACATTTGATACAAAAAATATTCATATCTTTGGAGTAATATATATAAATATTTATCGGGACAGACTGTTTAGAATTAAACAATATGAACATTCTTCAATATTCATTTTGTAGATATTCTGTTATAAAAATGTTTGTAAATACTATGCACAAGATAATAATTTTATCGTTACAGTATAAACATTTTTACGAAAATAGTATAATGCTTTTTCATTCTTTATTCCTTTCGATTATAATCTTTTTTCCTGTTACTAATTAATTAAGATGTATTGTCCAATACGGTGAGCTATATGACACACACAGAAATTAAAAAAAAAAAAAAAAGGAGAAAAGAATGTTATTTCTTTGTAATTTAAGTTTTGGAGTATGAAAAATAAAGAATAAGGGGAATCATGCATGATTTTGACTCCATGTTAGTTGTACGGATTGGTTAAATCTTTTAATTTGAAATTATGAAAAACACTTTAATTCGATCCGACGTTTCAGTTGAAAATATAAAAAATAGAAAAGGTAAAATATCTTGTTCGTACTCCCATTGTCAATGAAACACAGAAAAGGCCCAATTAATCTATATAATTGAAAGCTGAGTAAAACTTGTTAATTAATTTTTATATTTTTAGTTTTATTTATATTTAATTCAATGTTCTAAATAGCTAGTTATAACTACGCTATAGATCCGCTATAGCTTTTTCAGACCATAAATGCTACACTATGAGATATAAGTACGCTATTTCAGCTACGGCTGCTATAGCTGTAATAGCTTACCGCTTTTATCACTATGCGCTATGCTATGCTACATGGGTCTTTTTTGCAATTTATATGGGCTTCTGTACTTTTGTTCATATTTCTGATACTACATAGTATGTTATAATAAGTATGCTAAACCGAACTATATGTTTTTGTTCCTATTTGTGATTTAGTCTCTCATTATATATCAGAAAATATTCAAATATTAATTCTTCTTTTTGTTTTTTCTTTGTCTAGTATTCACCTGTAAAATTATCGTCATTCGTTTCATTGAAAACTGATTTTAATTATTATAATGTATAAAATATTCAAGTAGATATACTAACTTTATTTTACTTATAAAATTAATTGCTCTTCGTCTATTATAATATGTAATACTATAAAGTATGAACTATTAAATAATGTTACCTTGTATATCTTTTTTTTTCCTTTCTTATTTACATGATTGAAAAAATATAGGCTTAGATTAGTTATCATTTACTTATTACCCCAATTCTCCAATATTGATCATGTTGATAATTAGTAGAAATATAGACTATAAATTTTGAAAATTAAAAAAACGCTATGTATGAAAGCTTCTGCTATAGCTGCGCTATTCGCTATAGCGTTTTTTTTGTCTCCCCGCTACGCCGCTATAATCGCTATTTAGAACCTTGATTTAATTAGAATTATTTTTTTTTAACTTCGTACTGTAATAAATATCAAATAAACAATTAGATATTTAAAATGAGAAAATTACTTATATATTATTAAACAATATTTGACACCCATAATTTATTTAAGAATAATTATATGAGTAAAGCTAGGTGTGATGTGCTAATATATATATGTATGTATGTATGTATGTATGTATATATATATATATATATATATATATATATATATATGTACGTAGAGTAGGGCTACGGTACATTGCAAATTAAAAGGCCTGTTTTAATTCGCGTTTGAGACCGTTAGATCGGGAACCCATTTTTACAGAGCAGTTTTTAGTGCGTACAGAGTTCGAACTTTTGATGGACCAAAATAACCCTGCTCATCGGCGTTCGAATTTGACAGAGTAAATCTTCTGCCTTTGATGTAGGGGTATTTTGGTCCATCAAAAATTCGAACTCTGTACGCACTAAAAACTGCTCTGTAAAAATGGGGGGAACCCATTTTTACAGAGCAGTTTTTAGTGCGTACAGAGTTCGAATTTTTGATGGACCAAAATACCCCTACATCAAAGGCAGAAGATTTACTCTGTAAAATTCGAACGCTGATGAGCAGGGTTATTTTGGTCCATCAAAAGTTCAAACTCTGTACGCACTAAAAACTGCTCTGTAAAAATGGGTTCCCAAAATGGGTTCCCGTTAGATCTGCTTCAACTGATCAACAGATGGGTTAATTTGAAAATTTCGGAGATATGGAAGACTGGACGTCTCCAGTTATTGAATAGCGCCCTCTTCACGCTAGCCCCAGCCCCTCTCTTCTTTCTCTCTTCGGAGGACGTCCAGACCTAGCCCCGATCCCCCCTCTCAACCACGCGGCTCTCGCCGCTCAGGCGCCTCCTTCCCTCTCTCCGTCTCACGCTAACAGCCCCCTTCCCTCTCTCTGTTAAAAGGCGCAGCGTTCTACACGGATTGGCCACCGAAACCCTAGAATTATCCGTCGATCCTCTCCTGTCGGCGCCACCATCACAACTTCGCGATTTTACGGGTCCTAGGTAATATGCCTCCACTTTGCTTGCTTGTGTATTTTTGTGCTCGGGTAGAGTTTTGTGTACAATGCAGTACCAGTACTGTGCCAATTGAAATTGCTGTTTTAGTTCAAATGCAATTCATAGCAGCACAGAAACAGTGGTATAATGCATAGATTAACAGTGGTACCTTTTTACCAGCTCCTTTCTCTTAGTTTCTTCGTAAGTGTCATACAAGCTCGTTTTTTATGTGCTTCCATAATACTGAAACGAGTGTTAACATCACACAGTGTATTAAATACAATATACCTTTTTACGGTTTTTGAACTATGACATTTTGGTAAAAAGAGGAAGTTAATTTGTTCATAATTTTCAAGTGTAGCTTTGATCAAGCGAGCTAGTTAATTTGTCATCATGTGAACTAGTTCCATTAATTAATTAATGGCAGGTTGAGCAGAAGAGATTTCCATTAATTAATTAAGTCTAGTTTTTTACTTCTTCACAGAATTCATGTTTCAAGGAGGGCACATATCTAACTTTCAACAACACTTTTCTGAACGACTTCCATGGATAAGTACATGACACAATGGATGCTAAATTTTTTTTTTTTGGCTTTAGATGCTGAATTGTTAGAGCTAACTTTAGTGTAGAATAGCGTAGAAACTTGATAGGTCTTTTGTGTATTTTGATTGATTGTAGTCTAGAGCTCTTTTTTTTTTTTTGTATACAACTGAAAATACTATCTTTTGATATATGTTGGAGGCAGTACTTCTTTGCTGGAAATTTCATGATACTTCAAAATGTAATGTTGTTATTGCATAATTTTAATAGGTTGAAGTTCAATTTTTATATTGGACGCATTATCATTGCTTCTTATGTGATTGTTAATGCTAAATTAAGGCACATTATGGTCTTTTAAATTTGATTATTTATCTGGCTCCGAGATTTCAGCTATTTCATCAATGTCAAAACCATTGCTAAATTAAAATAAAATAAGGTATAAGTCCAAATAGCATAATAAATTTGTTCATTAAAAAGAAAATGAATAAAACCAACAACCAACTAATAAACTAGTTACTCATGGATACAAGTTGCAATGGATGAAAATTATTGGAGCAACCAACAAACTAGTACCAGTACCGAATGCCAATTTGTACCAGTGCACTCTTTGTACCAGTTCAGCACCTGGTCCTGTACCAGTACTGAATACAGTGCCTCCTTGACTGTCATGAATGCAAATTTTGAAATTTTGTAAGAAAGAAAAAGTGTGACTAATCTAATTAGAAATTCAAACATAGCAATAAAAGTGAAAGCCCATAGGCATGCCTTATAAATTAAATTGCAGGAAGCTGTTACATATTGTTCATACTCTCCTAAACAAAGAAAATGACAGAAACTACTTGGAAGATAAAAAAACTAAGGGGAACAAACATAAACACCTAACATTGCTTCCTTGAAATAAAAAACTTTTCTAAGATGCGCCAGATTGTTGAAAGGGAAAAAAATCATTTCCTGTTAAGCCCCTGATCTTGCTGACATTAGTTCAATATTACAGGTCAATGTTCAGCTGTTTCTGCCCCTGCTGTGCTTGCTTTGCACTGTTGGCCAACTTTGCAATGGAATTGATTCAGGTTCTGTCAAAGTGGTGGAGTGCTTCATTGATCTCATCCCATGCTAGATATATCCCTTTGTAGTATTTAATTGACATCCATAGCCTTCTTACTAATTCTTACAAGCCAATAAGAAACTGATAGCACTGTTGCGCCAGTGCTATGGATGTCAATTAGAAGCATGAAATTGAGAATATATTAATAGAGAAATATACTTTAAGATTGAACCCTATGAAATATACAACTCGTTGCTCAGAAATCTTCTATAGCATTACTACATAATAATACAAAAGCAAGGGTCAATTCTGTAAAAATTTGCACAACTAGATAGTGCATACTGCTTTACAGGTGCTAACAAATATTTACTGGTACAAGAATTGCTCCAAAATACCCAAAAATTCAAATAGAATGTAAAGGGTGATTCATTTTCTGAGTTAAACCATAGCATTTGTACAGTAGATAAAAAAACAAACTCAAGAGTATAGCACCCAAAATTTGCTATTTAAAGGGTTTTCTAGCCAATTTAAATAATTTGTCAAAGTTTGTCAATTGGAAATAAAAACTGCCAGAAAATTGCTTGTTGTCTCCTAACTTCCCCTATGCAAATTATATTTTAAAAATAGTGGAGACCGATCAAATATGGAAACTGCGAGAGAGAGAGTTTCAGGACTTAAACAAAGCTTCTGGTGCACCTCTATACACAAGCAAGCAAAGTGGAGACAGATTACCTAGGACCCCCAAAATCGTGAAGTTGTGATGGTGGCGCCGACAGGAGAGGATCGACGGATAATTCTAGGGTTTCGGTGGCCAATCCGTGTAGAACGCTGCGCCTTTTAACAGAGAGAGGGAAGGGGGCTGTTAGCGTGAGACGGAGAGAGGGAAGGAGGCGCCTGAGCGGCGAGAGCCGCGTGGTTGAGAGGGGGGATCGGGGCTAGGTCTGGACGTCCTCCGAAGAGAGAAAGAAGAGAGGGGCTGGGGCTAGCGTGAAGAGGGCGCTATTCAATAACTGGAGACGTCCAGTCTTCCATATCTCCGAAATTTTCAAATTAACCCATCTGTTGATCTGCACGAATCTTGAAGCAGATCTAACGGTCTCAAATGCGAATTAAAACAAGCCTTTTAATTTGCAATGTACCGTAGTCATATATATATGGAGTAAGGCTACCATACATTGCAAATTAAAAGGCCTCTTTTAATTCGCGTTTGAGGCCGTTAGATCCGCTTTAAAATTCGTGCAGATCAGATTGATCTAATTTCAATTTTTTCGCTGGATTGAATTCAATGGACGGGTCCAGTTTAAAAAACCAGCGTCTCCCTTCTTCTTTCTCACGCGAGGCGCTCTCTCACGCGGCAGCGGCGCGCCCCCTTCCTTCTCTCTATCTCACGCGAAACCCTAAACCAATCTCGGCGCCACCACCTCCCCTCTTCTCGGCGACACCATCTCCCTCTTCTCGGCGCCACCATCTCCCCATGGTAGCAAAACCCTAGAAATCTCTCCCGCTCCTCTCCTGTCTGCGCCACCATCTCCTCATTGCGATTTCACCTCTATCTCGGGTAATCTGTCTTCACACCCACATCAACTGGTAAAATACTGGTTTAGTGAAGAAAGTGTCAAAAAATACTGGTTTAGTGAAAAAAGTGTCAAAATTAGAAGACGTCATACCTCAAATATTTTATACCGCCTGCACAAACAATTACTAGAGCAATTGTGAAAGAATGCATCAAGTTTTACGCAAGCACAAGTTGTAATTCGGAATTAAGCAAAAATTGAATGCAAAGCAGATACTTGGATATATCTGGTACACATCATTGGAGTTATACAGCGATGGAAAACATTATGTTTGTCTTTGAAGTTTTTGAGGGGCAACTACTAATGTTCAATTCTATTACTATTAATCTATTATAATGATATATTCCTTCCCATGATACCAGTGCACATATATGCAAATATACTCCCAGGAATTTCAACAGTGGGTTGGACCTGCATGCAAGGGCAGCACGGACGAACAGGTTCTCGTGTGAAGGCTGCATGTACCCTACTGTCTTGCCAGTTTCCAGAGGTTCTACGGAGGTCTGACAAGGTCTCCTGTTTTGTGTTGTGCAATATAATGCATATAGGTTCTCTGTAAAGTCTTTTTTTTTCTCAATAATCCTTGTTGTCAGAAGGCTGTTTCCTGATGGTGATGTTATATGTTGCACTGTGTTTTTAATGAATGACTATGGACCAATTTTCCGAAAGAATATATGCAATACGCTATTGAGCATTCAAAACATAATTTTGTTAAAAAAAATGTCTTTGTCCTAACTTGTTTCTATTTTTTTTATTTGACCTTCATGATCTTGCAGGAAAGAAGCTTTTTCATCTGTGATGTTTTTTCAAACCTATCAATCTCAAACAGTAGCTTAAGTTCAATTGATGGAACGAGCAAAAGAAGTTTGAATTTAATTTAAGAATATAGTGAGGTTAGAGACTATTGTGCTTCAATGCAAGAGTTTAGATTGAAATGTTTTTGTTGTCAATGATGGTGTTGCTTTTTTGTAATTTCAATGCACGTAAAGAAGTCATTTGGATTCTTGTTTTACATACTGAATGTTATATTTGTATGCTTTCGTATGTCTAACGTATGCTTATATTTATTGAAAATATTTTTGCACTGGTATGTGATGCTTATATGAGCCAAATATGAACTCAAGATGATAGGTACCAATTTTAACTATAACCCAGGATGGTTGGTATCAATTTATGTTAGATTCAAACTAGTTAATTTCAATTTAACTTGGATACTTCATAGGTTAATTACAGCACACATTCACTAAGCAAACGAAAAAGTGAGTACATCTCATATACAAGACAAGTTTCGAAATAATTGCGAGTAACTATATCAATCAAATAAATAAGCACCTCAATTAGGCACATATCGAGGCAAATTTAATAATGAATATTTGACAACAATATATACATTAATAAATAGCAATAATAGAGGAGATAGTGGCGCCGACAGGAGAGGAGCGGGAGAGATTTAGGGATTCGCTGCCCACTCGGAGATGGTGGCGCCAAGATGGATGTAGGGCGCCACTCGTGAGACAGAGAGATGGGTGTTTGCTGCTAATGCCAGTATAGCCTGTAAATATTTCAAGATTTTGTGAACAAATTCACCAGTACACCAATATTTGAGCAGAGCAGGTCAAAATGATAATTTGTCTGCCTTTTGATTAATCCTTCTGTGATATACGTCGTGTCTCATGCACAGGCTTTTCTTTTTTCCCAGAAATAAAAACATAAAAATTTAAAAGTAAATTATGCGATGGATGCTAGCTGTTGGGATGTTGTGATGATATGTTGTTGTATCATGTTCATAAAAAAATAATTATTTTCTTGGCTCTGTATGCTATCACTATCACCAATATATCAATATTAGACAGTAGACCTAATTAATTGAAATTGATTATACCCAAATTTTTTACATGAAATTTTTACATTAATCATAAATTAGAAATAGGTACCAACAACAGCCCGAAGGCAACAACACACAAAGGATCTGAAGACAGATTAAAGAAAGGCATCTCAGCTGGTACCAGTAACGGTACCAGTGAAGCCAACACCCGACCCCAAGTCTAATTATTTGACTTACGTTCCCAAACTCAAGTTTCTATGCGTGAATGATTTTGTAATTCTCAAGTTTGCACCAGGATATATGAATTTTGAAATGTCAAAGACCAAATATATGTTAATACAAAAAAAGAGGTGTGAAGACAGATTACCCGAGATACAGGTGAAATCACAAAGAGGAGATGGTGGCGCAGACAGGAGAGGAGCAGGAGAGATTTCAAGGGTTTTGCTACCATGGGGAGATGGTGGCGCCGAGAAGAGGAAGATGGTGTCGCCGAGAAGAGGGGAGGTGGTGGCGCCGAGATGGGTTTAGGGTTTCGCGTGAGACAGAGAGAGGGAAGGGGGCGCGCCGCTGCCGCGTGAGAGAGCGCCTCGTGTGAGAAAGAAGAAGGGAGACACTGGTAATTTAACTGGACCCGTCCATTGAACTCAATCCAGCGAAAAAATTGAAATTAGATCCATCTGATCTGCACGACTTTTAAAGCGGATCCAACGGCCTCAAACGCGAATTAAAAGTGGCCTTTTAATTTGCAATGTATGAAAACATTGGAAGATAGAACTACCCCCGACCGAAAAAATGGCGACTAATGGCGACTGGCAACTGGTGACTAGAAGGAGAAGGTTCCCCCCGGCCTGGCGCAACCGAATGGCCTCCCCCCTCGACCAAGTTCGCCCCTACGTCCCGTATCCCTCCAAGAGAACCTATGCCCAGGTTTTGGCGGCCAGTTCCACAGGTTCAGCTTCCTCCGAAGGCTCGACAAGGTCGGCAAGCTCCACAAGAAGTTCCCAACAGGCGTCAAGACCACCATCCCCACCAACACCGCCTGGAGTGACAAGATTCCTCTCCCCACACAGCCCTACCACTCTGCGCTTCCCCCCCTCCGCAAACTTCCCTGAATGGAGGGGAAGATGCTTCAACTGCTGCCGTTACGGTCACATGGCATCCCGCTGCCGGAACCCGCGCAAATGCGGTAAATGCTGGGCCGATGGCCACATTGCAAGCCGGTGCACAGTGACAACCCTTAACTATGCAGCTGAGCCATTTCTACCTACGGCACCGGCAAAACCGTCCTGGTCGGAACCAGCATTTGATGAACTCCTCACTGGTGATTCCAAACCCCCACCGCCAACCCTGCCCCCCAAGAGACCTAACAAAATTATGTGCTTCATGGAGAAAGACGAAGCTTATCAGCAGGAGTTAGAACGACTGACCAGAGCTGTCATCATCTCTGGGGCAGGCCCAGCATTCCCACTGGATGAGCAGCAGCTTCTTCATATGGCAGCAGCTACCAAACTAGTCAGGGAAGAGGAACTGAGGATTGCCCGACTAACTAACAACCGCCATCTCCTCCTTCTACCCCGGGGCCTAGCAGTCGATACCTTTGTCAAGGCACTGCCTAGGGAGCTATGGGAAAGGGGTCTTGAGTTTCAGCAATGGAGTGCACTCGACGATGCTCGGGTTACCATGCCACGGTTCAAACTCCTCATTGATCTTGTAGGCCTGCCAATCAGCTTATGGAATGAGAAACGAGCGAGTAAAGCCGTTACAGACTTCGGAGTTTACCTGGGCACAGTGGCTCCTGAATGCAAGACAGACTTCACCGCCTGGCGCCTGGCCATTGCCACTGATGATTTACAACGGATCCCAGAAACCATCGGCATCGTCATCGCCGGGCTGGAATACCAGGTTACAGTTACAACGGTCACATGGGAGAGAGGAGCCTTATATCAGGCAGCAGACTTTCCGATCCAACCTGCTCGGTTCTCAATGCCCCCACCGCCTGCCCCCGCGGCCGACGAAAGAGAAACGGAGATGGAGATGATGCTTTGGGCCAACCCAGCACAAGCACCAACAGACGAACTCGTTGCTTGCTCAAAACGGGTACTGCACAATCTATGCAGTGGACTGCACCCGGACGCCATACCGCCGGAAATTAGGGCATTACTAGAAGGGACGGAGAACTCCGGCCAAGTTGCCATGGCTGAGATGCAAACCCTATTGGAGGCCACAGATAATCCAGCAAACTACGTGTCTTACAGTAACCGGGAGGCGGGTCAAACTAGCTCCCACAACACGAATTTGGCACAAGCAACACAATATCAAGCACAGCAGGGCCACAATCCATCCCAAACCACACCTCCAACGGTCACCCCAGCTTGTTTGGAAGCATCTGCCACCGTGGCGTTAGCATGCGCTCAAAACACGATAAAAGACGGTCTACTTCGGGATCGAGTTCAGCAATCAGTACAAGGTACTATTCTGCGACTTCCAGAAGAGGAAAAAGACGATTTCCCAAACCAAGACAGCCAGCATATTGTCACCACGGACAATGAAGCGGGTCAAATCCTCACACCAAACCAACCCGAAACAGTCTCATACAAAAACAACAATCCACAACAGATCCGAAGGAAACATAAAGGGTTGGTCACCATCCCCAAGGTCACTACCAGGCTAGCAAACAAACCATTTGGCACCTCAGCGCATAGGCGCTTCTGTGGCATTCTCGCTACAGGTAAAGGAGCTAGACGACAAGACCAGGCAACAAGACCAGTATTTGATTTGCAGCAACACGCTAACGTTTGGACGAGGGCACAGCAAATCCCAGCGGCGCCAAGTACCCCAGGTAACACTGTGGCCGACCCCATAGCGGATTTGGGCCAAGCAGCCCATGTGGTGCCAGGAGCTCTAGACAGGCTTCCTACAGCCGTTAAAAGGAAACAAGGAGCCCAACACTCCAGAAAAGAAAAGGCCAAAAAGAAAAACACTCCTGAACGGGCCAAAGTGGACCTCAATCCAGAGGCTTATTTCCAGGTGGCGGTGGATAAAAAACATTGTGCAAATATTGCTAAGGAATGTGGATTATCCACTGAGGCAGTAATGGAGGCGCTACGAGACGACAATGCTCTCAGGAAATCCCAGATCATCGCCAAGGAGGCGGAGACCTCTGACAGACCCGATGAAACTCCAATTCCTCCGCCAGACCATAGTGAGAAGGTCAATACCGACCCGGACTCAGAGGGGGACCTAGACACGGACTTTGAAGAAGAATGAAACAAGACCACACCCCATGAAGTGTTTGAAGCTTTTCTTCTTTTTATTCCTGTTTTTGTTGTTTAAATTGTTCAAATGAATAGAAAAATTAAAATTTTATCTTGGAACTGTAGGGGATTAGGAGCATTAGATAAATGTAACGTAGTTAAAGATGTAATTCGCACATCCAGATGCGATGTATGCATGTTGCAGGAGACAAAAATTAGTGAATTTCCACCCTATTATATGGCCCGATGTTTACCCTCCTTTTTTGATATGAATTGTGTCTACAACAGTGCAATAGGTACCCGGGGAGGCATCCTCATTGCCTGGAAAAAAATCTATCAGATTAAAGCTTGCTGGGCGACACGGCACACTGTCACGGTCACGCTAACTCACTCAGGAACGGGGACAGTAACACAATTCACAGCTGTCTATGGCCCAAGCATGGACAGCGAGAAACCGGGGTTCATTAGAGAGCTAAGTACAGTGGCGGAACTCATTTCAGAGCCTTGGATCCTAGCGGGCGACTTCAACTTAGTCAGATGGCTTGTCGATCGCTCGGGGGACATGAGGGGTTTTCAACTAATGGACCTCTTCAACGATTTCATCCGTGAATCAGGTTTGATTGATATTCAAATAATAAACAGGAATTTCACTTGGTCTAATAAGAGGCCAATTCCTTCTTTTTCAAAAATCGATCGAGTGTTCGCCTCACCTAACTGGGCTCTCAACTATAACAACATTCGGGGGGAAGCACTTGCCATGGTAGTATCAGACCATGCACCACTCTTGGTGACTGGCAATAATGGAGCCCCGACACGCAGACAAAACCGGTTTGAAACCTTCTGGTTCCACTATCAACAACCAAAAATTCTACTCCAACAGATATGGCACCAGCCACAGGCGCCTGATGCGACAAATCAGATAAGTACATTCTATCAAAACACAAACTCATTATTAAAGGCATTGGTACAGTGGCACAAAATTGATTTCAAAAAGATGGACCTCCAGCTAAACTATTGTAAACAGGCTGTGCTGTTCTTTGATAGGATTGAAGAAAAAAGACAACTTTGGTGCTATGAATTCCGCATCAGATGCAAAATAAAAGAAAGGGCCTATCAGTTAGCACACAACCTCGAACAACGCTGGAGACAGCGAGCACGGTGCAATTGGCTAAAGAATGGAGATAAAAACACGCGCTATTTCCACGCAATTGCCTCTGCAAGGGCGCGACGCAATTCGGTGGTCTCGCTAGACCAAAATGGCCGAACAGTGACAGATCAAGCTTCAATCAGAGCCATCTTCCTAAGCCAAATTAAAGATCTGCTAGGCACTTGTGGCAACGTACAGAGGTTTGACCCAACTGTACTCTACCCGCCTACAACAAATCAGAATTTAAATTTCCTGCAGGAACCTTTCTCGCCTCAGGAGATAGATTTGGGAGTCAAAAACTTGGCGAATAACAAATCCTCTGGCCCTGATGGAGTTCCTAACGAATTCCTTAAAACTTACTGGCACGACCTGAAGGACAACATCTACCGAATTATGGCCGGCTTTCATCAGGGCTCAAACCAGGTGGAAGCCTTCAATTGTGCGAATGTGGTCATGATACCGAAATCAGCCGTACCGACAACAGTTGGGGAATTCCGACCGATAAGTATCATCAACATCCTACCAAAACTAATATCAAAGATACTTTCCAATCGATTGAGAAGAGTGCTCCCCGACCTAATCTCAAAAAACCAGACCACCTTCATTCAAGGTCGCCAAATCTCGGAGAACTTCATAGCAACAAGAGAAATCCTACAACACATTGCAAAATCAAAAAAACAGGCAGTGTTTGTAAAGATTGACTTCGCAAAAGCCTTTGATACAATAGAATGGGAATTTCTATTTACGGTCCTCCGGGCAAGGGGCTTCCCTGAGAGGTGGATTTTTTGGATTGATACTCTGTTGCGATCTGCCTCCTCAAGAGTGCTTATAAATGGCGAGGCCTCTGAATATTTCAACCATAAACGGGGATTGCGGCAAGGAGATCCACTTTCCCCCATGCTCTTTAATATAGCGGTGGACGTCTTTCAAAGAATGGTGGCAGCAGTCAATAGAGAGTTGCATACCGGAATAACCGGTAAGATAAGAGAATCTATTTTGGCTTACCAGTATGCAGATGACACGGTGGTGGTTGCCTCAGCCGACACAACTACACTAATCTCCCTCAAGCTAGTCATCCGTCTATTTGCAGCAATCTCTGGTTTGAAAGTGAATTACAACAAGAGCACCTATGTCCCAATTAACATCCCACACTCCGACATCGCGGCTATTACAGCTATCTTGGGATGCAAGCGAGAGGAGTTCCCAATCACATACCTTGGCATGCCATTGTCCATAAATAAGCCCAAAAAGGAAAGCTTTCTGCCACTAATAGAAAGTGTGGAACGTAAATTGGAAGGTTGGCAAGCAAAATTTATTTCAAGAGGAGGCAGATTGCAATTGGTTAATTCCGTTCTTTCGTCAATTCCCACCTATCATATGATGAGCTTTCGACTGCCTCAATGGGTAATTCACAGAATTGACCGTATACGGCGCTCCTTCCTATGGGGCAAGTTAGTTGGCAATCAAAGGGGTGTATCACTGATAAACTGGAAGAAGGCTTGTCAACTGAGAGAACAAGGCGGACTGGGCATTACAAATCTGAACCTCCAAAACATCTCCCTCTTGTTACGATGGTGGTGGAAGCTCTACCATGAAAGACAAGGTCTATGGGCAACCACAGTAGATTGCTTAAGGAGAAAAGGACACGAACCACAAGGACCACTGATATGGAACTCCACAGGATCATTTTTCTGGAAGCAACTGCATGCGTTGCGCAATACCTTCAATGAACTTACAGAATGGCATATAGGGGACGGACTCACCATTTCCTATTGGCATGACAGCTGGCAACAGAACACTGCTGTGACAAGAACATCCGCAGCGCCGCGGACCGCTCAATCCCTTACCAGCTTAAGTGAGGCATGGCCGTTTCGTACAATAGTAGATCCCCATTTCAATAACACTCTTCTGATTAATTTCATCTCCCAACCAGACAGAATAACCTGGAAAAATGAAAATTCAGGAATGTACACATCAAAATCAGCTTACAAAGCATTAGCTGATAATTCAGGAAGTACGTACGAGTTTGAGTTCACCTGGCACGTACCGGTCCCACCAACGGTACGAATTTTTGCATATCTCCTACTACAGGGCAAAATCCTGACAAGAGAACAGTTGGCCCGTAGGGGCATGCTACTGGAAATTGAGTGTGTGCTTTGTGCCAACTGCCCATCGGAATCGGCACTACACCTATTGTACCTATGCCCTTACGCTGTAGAGGTATGGTACGAAATGGGCAACCTGATCAACTTCAGATTACTTTGGCCGGCAGCATCGGTACAAGATGTCTGGAGAACATCCTGGACAAGTTTTGAAGGAAAGAGCGTCTACAGCCGCAAGAGATGGACGGCACTATTCATTGGGACTGCTTGGTACATTTGGAAAGAAAGAAACGGCCGTATTTTCAATGATGAAAGGAAACTGCCCAAAGTGGTGGCAATGAGGGCAATACAGGAGATTAGATTATGGTTCAAGTATTCTTAGAAATGGCAAAAATAGGAATCAGAGACCTTTTCTCTGGCCACAATAGTTTGCTGTTGTTTTATTAATTTTTAAATTCTACTATAATTTGGTTGTAATTGTAAGACTGGTACAATTTTATTTCAATATACAACCCTGGCAGCCTCTGTCAGGTCTTTCAAAAAAAATTTGCAATGTATGGTAGCCTTACTCTACATATATATATATATATATATATATATATATATATATATATATGTATAGAGTGATGCTATGATGCATTGCAAATTAAAAGGCCCCTTTTAATTCGCGCTCATATCGTGGTTTTCAAAGTTCAAATAGCCGATCTGAACCGTTAAATGTGTTCTCCATATTGAAATGTGCTTGGAGACCAAATTTTACATTTTTTGGAATTTTTTTACTATTTATTAAGCCACTTTGAAAATCGCTGATCCAACGGTGGCTCATAATGAACAGTGAAACCGTTGGATCAGCGATTTTCAAAGTGGCTTAATAAATAGTAAAAAAAATCCAAAAAATATAAAATTTGGTCTCCAAGCACATTTCAATATGGAGAACACATCTAACGGTTCGGATCGGCTATTTGAACTTTGAAAACCGCGATATGAGCGCGAATTAAAAGGGGCCTTTTAATTTGCAATGCATAATAGCATCACTCTATATGTATATATATATATATATATATAGAGTCCGGCTAAGTTGCTGCCGGCAGCATTTCGGCCAAGTGCTACCGAGGCCATATTTTAGTATCTGATGTTCAAACAACAAATCCAAACCGTTAGATGTTTAATCTATATTAAAATGTGCTTGGAGACCAAATTTTATATTTTTTGGAATTTTTTTGCTATTTATTAAGCTTGTTTGAAAACCGCTATTTTTATTGAATTTCTGGAGCATTGAAAACAGCGGTTTTCAAACCAACTTAATAAATAGCAAAAAAATTCCAAAAAATATAAAATTTGGTCTCCAAGCACATTTTAATATAGATTGAACATCTAACGGTTTGGATTTGTTGTTTGAACATCAGATACTAAGATATGGCCCTGGTAGCACTTCGGTCGAAGTGCTACCGGAAGCAATTTAGCCACACTCTATATATATATATATATATAGAGTATGGCTAATGTGATTTCAGTAGCATATGGGCCGAAATGCTTACGGTCCAAATTTGAAATTTCAAAATCCAAAAAGTCGATCTGAACCGTTAGATGTGTTCTCCATATTGAAATGTGCTTGGAGACCAAATTTTACATTTTTTGGAATTTTTTTGCTATTTATTAAGCCACTTTGAAAATCGCTGATCCAACGGTGGCACTGTTGGGTTAAGCCACCGTTGGATCAGCGATTTTCAAAGTGGCTTAATAAATAGCAAAAAAATTCCAAAAAATGTAAAATTTGGTCTCCAAGCACATTTCAATATGGAGAACACATCTAACGGTTCAGATCGACTTTTTAGATTTTGAAATTTCAAATTTGGACCGTAAGCATTTCGGCCCATATGCTACTGAAATCACATTAGCCATACTATATATATATATATATATGTATAGAGTAAGGCTATTGTGCATTGCGAATTAAAGGGGGTGTTTTAATTCACGCTCATATCACTATTTCCAAAGTTCAAATAGCCGATCCGAACCGCTCAACATGTTCTCCATATTGAAATGTGCTTGGAAACCAAATTTTATATTTTTTTGAATTTTTTTACTATTTATTAAGCCACTTTGAAAATCGCTGATCCAACGGTGGCTCAACCAAACAGTGAAACTGTTGGATCAGCGATTTTCAAAGTGGCTTAATAAATAGTAAAAAAATTCCAAAAAATGTAAAATTTGGTCTCCAAGCACATTTCAATATGGAGAACATGTTGAGCGGTTCGGATTGGCTATTTGAACTTTGGAAATAGCGATATGAGCGCGAATTAAAACACCCCCTTTAATTCGCAATGCACAATAGCCTTACTCATATGTATATATATACATATATATATATAGATATATATATACACACATATACATATACACATACATATATGTACACACATATACATATACACATACATATATGTACACACATATACATATACACATACATATATATATACATATATGTATGTAGAGTAGAACTAGGGTGCTCCTAAGTTCACCAAATCTCTTGTGAACTTGACTCTAAAATATATCGAATCGACTTTAAACGATGAATCCAAACCGTTGAAACCCTTCTACCTAATGAGTGATGCGTCTACATGTGAAAATTTTAAAGTTTCGAATTAATTTAATATAGAGTCAAGTGGTCAAAAGTTTAAGGTTTATAAATTAATTTTAATGCATTCATTTTTTGGACTCTTTTGACCACTTGACTCTATATTAAATTAATTCCAAACTTTAAAATTTTCACATGTAGACGCATCAATCATTAGGTAGAAGGATTTCAACGGTTTGGATTCATCGTTTAAAGTCGATTCGATATATTTTAGAATCAAGTTCATAAGAGGTTGGGTGAACTTAGGAGCACCCTAGTTCTACTCTATGTATGTATACATATATATATGTATATGAGTAAATCTAGGGTGTGACGTGCTCACCAAGAGGGTTTGGTGAGCACAACTCCAAAAATACATCGGATCGACTTCAAATGACGAATCCAAACCGTTGAAATCCATGTACTTCGTGAGTGATGCATGTATATGCAAAATTTTGGAAGTTTTGAAATCATTTGCTACGAGGTCAAGCGGTCAAAGTAATGAATATTTTAATAAGTTATTATATTAGTTGTTTCATATATTCATTTTTCATCATTACTTTGACCGCTTGACCTCATAGCAAATAAATTTGAAACTTCCAAAATTTTCATATACATGCATCACTCACGAAGTACATGGATTTCAACGGTTTGGATTCGATATTTGAAGCCGATCCAATGTATTTTTGGAGTTGTGCTCACCAAACTCTCTTGGTGAGCACGTCACACTCTAGATTTACTCATATGTATATATATATATGAGTACGGCTAACGCGCTTCCGGAAGTATATCAACGATATACTTCCGGCCTATTAAAACCTATTGAATCGGCTTTAAACGACAAATTCAAACCGTTAGATGTTCAATCTATATTAAAATGTGCTTGGAGACCAAATTTTACATTTTTTGGAATTTTTTTGCTATTTATTAAACTGGTTTGAAAACCGCTGTTTTTATTAAATTTCTGGAGCATTGAAAACAGCGGTTTTCAAACCGGTTTAATAAATAGCAAAAAAATTCCAAAAAATGTAAAATTTGGTCTCCAAGCACATTTTAATATAGATTGAACATCTAACGGTTTGGATTTGTCGTTTAAAGCCGATTCGATAGGTTTTAGAGGCCGGAAGTATATCGTCGATATACTTCCGGAAGCGCGTTAGCCGTACTCTATATATATATATATATATGTGTATGTATATATGAGTATGGCTAATGTGATTTCAGTAGCATATGGGCCGAAATGCTTACGGTCCAAATTTGAAATTTCAAAATCCAAAAAGTCGATCTGAACTGTTAGATGTGTTCTCCATATTGAAATGTGCTTGGAGACCAAATTTTACATTTTTTGGAATTTTTTTGCTATTTATTAAGCCACTTTGAAAATCGCTAATCCAACGGTGGCACTGTTGGGTTAAGCCACCGTTGGATCAGCGATTTTCAAAGTGGCTTAATAAATAGCAAAAAAATTCCAAAAAATGTAAAATTTGGTCTCCAAGCACATTTCAATATGGAGAACACATCTAACGGTTCAGATCGACTTTTTGGATTTTGAAATTTCAAATTTGGACCGTAAGCATTTCGGCCCATATGCTACTGAAATCACATTAGCCATACTCTGTATATATATATATATATATATATATATATATATATATGTATGTGTGTATATATATATGTATGTGTGTATATATATATGTATGTGTGTATATGTATGTATGTGTATATATATGTATATATACATGTATGTGTGTGTGTATATATATACATGTATGTGTGTACATGTATGTGTGTATATATATATATACATGTATGTGTGTATATATATATATACATGTATGTGTGTATATATATATATACAGAGAGTGACTAATATGATTTCAGTAGCATATGGGCCGAAGTGCTTACGGTCCAAATTTGAAATTTCAAAATCCAAAAAGTCGATTCGAACCGTTAGATGTATTCTCCATATTGAAAAGTGATTGGAGACCAAATTTTACATTTTTTGGAATTTTTTTGCTATTTATTAAGCCACTTTGAAAATCGCTCATCCAACGGTGCCACTGTTGGGTTAAGCCACCATTGGATCAGCGATTTTCAAAGTGGCTTAATAAATAGCAAAAAAATTCCAAAAAATGTAAAATTTGGTCTCCAAGCACTTTACAATATGGAGAACACATCTAACGGTTCAGATCGACTTTTTGGATTTTGAAATTTCAAATTTGAACCGTAAGCACTTCGGCCCATATGCTACTGAAATCATATTAGTCAATCTCTATATATACATATATATATATATATATATATATATATATATATATATATATATATATATATATATGTATAGAGGTTGGCTAATATCGAATCAGTTGTTCCTGAGGTCCCGTGCAACCAAGTCATTTTTCAATTTTTGAAATCCAAAACATCGATCAAAACCGTTAGATGTGTTCTCTATATTAAAATATGCTTGGAGACCAAATTTTACATTTTTTGAAATTTTTTTACTATTTATTAAGCCACTTTGAAAATCACTGATCCAACGGTAGTTTAACCAAATAGTAAAATTAGAAGCCACCGTTGGATCAGTGATTTTCAAAGTGGCTTAATAAATAGTAAAAAAATTCCAAAAAATGTAAAATTTGGTCTCCTAGCACATTTTAATATAGAGAACACATCTAACGGTTTTGATCGATGTTTTAGATTTCGAAAGTTGAAAAACGACTTGGTTGCACCAGACCTCAGGAACAACTGATTTGATATTAGCCAACCTCTATATATATATATATATATACAATCGATTGTTCTTGAGCTCCTGTGCAATCAAGTCATTTTTCGATTTGCGAAGTCCAAACGGTCGATCTAAACCGTTAGATGTGATATCTATATTAAAATGTACTTGGAGACCAAATTTTGCATTTTTTGAATTTTTTTTACTATTTATTAAGCCAATTTGGAAATCGATGATCCAACGGTGGCTTAACCAAACAGTACATTACATGCTCATCTAGATCCATTGAGAATATGTATACAAAGTTACAAACCAACCAACCCCCCCCCCCCCCCCCCCCCCAAACCCCACGAGGAAAAAAATAAATATTTTAATGGACAATACTAAGTTTGGATGGTTTGGCATTAATTTTAGTCCTTTCATATGCTTGAAAAAGAATCCTATAGATAAATAATTGTTAGACACTAGCTCTGTTATCTTTAACCTTTCTTGATGGAGCTACTAGTTACTAGAAGGGGACAGTATCCTAGTGATTATTTACAAGGTAGACCGATAGAAAGGTGCTTTTTCTATTAGCGACGGTAGTATCCACGAGAATATACCGATAGAATCCATCACGGATAGTCCCAGTCTTGTATATTTTCTGCAAGCACAATTTAATGATAGAAATACAGAAAACTAAATTTTAGAGGAAAAATAATTAATAAATACTAATGCCACAAAAACTGCAACATGCTAATCTAGGAATAATGCTATAAATAGGATGTTGTAAATTCATCTAAAACTTTAAATAACAGAAAACTATTATAATCAACAAGAACATAGAGTTTATGGTTGTCAACGGGTACGATAAGAGTCAAATAGAAGCATTTTCATATATATATCCGTACCCGTTACAAATTGTCTTTACCCATACTCTACTGTTATCTGTTTCAAATTATCTTGCATGTATCATATCCTTACCCGTTATGGTTGTCGGAAAACGAAATGATAGCGGGTAAATAATGGGTAATACTAATATAATAATATTATTTATTATTTATTAAATAAAACATTAAAAGAATATACATTCATTTCACGCATGTATAGTATTTTATTGAAAAAATATTCTGATCGTGCTAAGCATAAGTAAACCTTTCAATGCTTATTAATTAATATATATAACATATATAATTTTTTTTATAATTACCAGATTGGGTAGTTGGTACGAAATAGGCTTTATCTGTTTAGATAACAAAAAAAGCTTTACCCGTACCTGTACCCTATAAGTTTACGAAAAAAAAAACTTGCCCATACTCATCTCGTGCAATTGTGAATGACATGTGAATTTCTTTACTGCTGCATTCCTTGTGAGAAAGAAAAGAGACCTCTCTGCTTTTAATGCTTGTAATTAACTAATTAAGTTTATTTGAAAGATTTTTTACTGGTGAATTATTTCTTATCTGTATTGCCTTGCACATGTTGTTGTTAGGTGTACATTGGGTCCTTCCATAAGTACCTCCTTGTTTGCTCATTTCAAGTTCTTTGCTTCTTAATTTGCAATTAATTTAACGGGTAGGTTATTATCCGTGGGGGTACTGATTATTTTGCATACAATAGTACCAGTATCAATTAGGCTAATATACTATCGCAAGAATTCTTAAATTCTGAGTTTCAGAAAAAAAAATTCTTAAATTCTACCATTCCTTTGTAGAAATCTTACGACAACTAAGGTTTTACTAGCAAATCGGCCCTAGTGCAAGAAGAAATACAACAATTGTTAGGTCAGCTTTCTCACATAAAGACTGACACCTGGGACTGCATATGAAATGATATTGCATCAGGAGCCTTCACAGTCAGAAGTGCATACAAAGGGATGAAGGACGGGCCGAGAATAAGGTCAAACGCAAAAACAGGTATGGTCAGTTGGTCTTAGGTTGGTTGATGATCCTAGATAAGCTCTTGACACTTTGACAGTTAACAATCTGGTAAAAAGGGGCATGTGTATGGTCACCGATACAACTCAAATGCAACAATTATGCATGATGCACACACGAAGTAAGAACTAAGAAGAGGCCATCATTCTAATATATCAATTCGTGGTGTGGAAAGAAAGATGTTCACAAGTATTCAAAGAGACAACAAAAGCAATCCAAGAAGTGACAGAGGAGGCAATCTGGCATCTCAAGTCTGTGTAATTGCTGAGAGAGAAACAAATTGTTACAACAAAACCGTACCAAGCTTATTATATCTTTTACTATCTTCTCTTATTTGATATTGTATTTTGTTTTGCATTTCCTTTTATATTCTATGGACTCAAACATTTTGAGTTATTATTTTTCTTTGCAATCTTGTAGTTACAAAACCCTAGTAACTGGATCAATACAATCAAATGAGAGCATGATCCTCATTTTTCCTCAAAAAAATAAGGTATTACTGCATGCATTAACACATTTAGTTTTGGACATCGTTGCCCTTTTACAAGATAGATATTTATACAATGAAATCTTGTTACAAATTAAACGAGGCCCGCATAGAAGATGATCTAAGATTTCTGTATGTGATTTCCTTCGATCTAATTGAAGGTGAATTGGAGTAATTCTGAGATAAAGTAAGAATAAGGGTAAGTTTTGGGTAATTTTGTAAAAGAAGCAAAGTGAGAAACTATATTGACAACCTAATTCCTTAACAATCTCATCTTATATAGACGATGAAAGAGACAGTTTATTTTAAAAATAAAATGAAAATTACAGAAATTCCTATTGGCTCAGAGCCAGAAAATAATAGTATAGCGTAACTTAACGACTTTCCTTTATTCTTTCTGATCTTCTCCTTTTCCCAGTGTTTCTCATGTTAACTTTATGCTGTAGAATGGTATAGTCAATTTACCTCTTAAATGATTAATTTACTAATTAAAGCATCCTTATCAGTTTATCTTGTTGGACTTGGAAAAAACGAATCTTTCAATGATCTTGTTTTTGTTATGTGAAGATTGGTAATGGCAGAAAACGAACCTTTCATGTAGGGGTGTCAATGGGTACGATACGGGTAGGGTGGAAGTATTTTCATACCCATACCCACTAAGAGTTGACCTTACCCATACTCTATCCATACCCATTAAGAATTTGTCTTATCCTACCCTATCCGTACCCGTTAAAATTAGTGGGTAACAAAACGGTAGCGGGTGGATAACGAATAACACTAATATATTGGTTTTATTATTTTTAGAAATATACTATCAAAACTCATCATGTCATACATATGGAATCACAATTATTAATATAAATATCAAAATACAAATATGCAATCAATTCTAACTAATAATTTTTTTATAAAGGAAAAAAACAAAAAAATCAAATATCTCTTCTAACAAATTCAATTCGTTAATTAAATAATAAAACATTCAAATAAAAAAAAAGTAATATGTTCAATATTATATTCATCTTACACCAAAATGCATATATTTTCGCATGAATTAACGTTGATACAATGATATGAGAAATATAAAATTGAATAAATTGAATATAATATTTATATATCTATATGTAATTTATTTTATATAATTACCCGTTACCCAATGGGTACGAAATAGCCTTTACCCGTACCCATACCCATTTAGCTAACGAAAAAAAATCCTTACCCATACCCATACCCAATAAGCTAACGTAAAAAAATCCTTACCCATATCCGACTTATCGAATACGATACGGTTAGGGTAAATGGGTAAACGGTTTTCATTGACACCCCTACTTTCATGTTAATCTTGATCGTTTATCTTTCAATAATCTTTTTATATAATATAAGAACTGAAGTCTGAAACTTCCATATCTAATTGAGAAAAACCAAGGTTCTAAATAGCGTTTATCGCATCATCGCGGGAAGGCTACAAAAAAAGCTATAGCAAATAGTGTAGCTATAGCAGAAGCTATGCTACATAGCGTTTTTTGTTTTTACAAAAATTATATTATATATTTGTATTAAATGTCAACATTATCTAAAGTCTCATGTAACAATAAATAATACCAAATTGATTAAGAAATTATAATATTCATATTGAATCAGTACAAAGTCCAAATTGATGTTCAAAATATTCATAGTAATATCATAAGCTATTGATCTTGTTCTACAAAATATCTTAAGCATCATGATTCATGATATAATCTATTCTTTTTTTCTATTCAAATTCCAAAATAACCTAGATATCATGGCATAAACTATCTATCTTTATCTATTAAAAATATTTCAACTACCATATAGTAAGTATTATTTTAGGAAGGTCGTCAATTTATAATTTTTCTAATTTCAGTGACAAGGGTTCCTTTTGTAGCAACAAGCTTTTTCTAATTTCAGAAAATAAAAGGGGCAGGAAAAACGTTTTTGGAAATAATGAGATTAGTCCAAATAGAGAGAAGAGGTCTTTTAATATTCTGAGGCAACCTTTGGGACCAGTATAGTAATTAAAAACAATCATAATTTTTCCATCAAAAATTCTGGTGTCTTTTCGTTAATTTCTTTAAATGAAATTGGTGCATAGTAATAACATAGGCCACATAATGAAATAAAACTAACATTCTCCCACTTGGCCGTAATGTTATAACATAATAAAGCACATATTCAAAATTGGCCAATATAATTTTCATTAATCATGAACCTGTTCAGTTAGAAATACCAAACCAAACTAATGTAATCAGAATAACAAATGTCGTTATTTGATCCCCATTAATTATAACAATGGTACTCTTTCCAACAATGGTTAGTAATCTTCATTCGGTCCTCATAAGTAATTTGCTTAGATTAAATAAAATTATGCGCATCGTAATAAGCAAACTTATAAATTCAAAGTCAATACATAATTAAATATTCAGTACAGAACATAATATATATATATATATAGTTTACAACAATAAAATTATAATACATTAACTAAACCCATGCCGGCAACATGCTCTTTGTAAAGAGTGGGTGGTAGCGCTTTTGTTAGAAAATCAGCTAACATAGCTCTTGTATTAATATGTTGTATCATAATAGTACCATCTTTGACTTTGTCTCTAACAACAAGATATTTGATGTCAATCCACTTGGATGCACCACTTGATTTGTTATTCTCAGAGAAGAAAACAGCAGCCTCGTTATCACAAAATAAGGTGAGCGGCCTCGCAATACTGTCAATTACTTGAAGTCCTGGTATAAAATTCTTTAACCAAACTGCTTGACCAGTAGCATGATAACACGCCACAAATTCTGCTTGCATAGTGGAAGATGCCCTTAAAAACTGCTTAGTACTCTTCCATGAAATTGGTCTCCCTACAAGCATAAATATGTAACCTGATGTGGATTTCTTACTGTCAACACATCCAGAAAAATCTGAATCAGAATAACCAATAACTTCAAGGTTATTTGACCTTTTGTAAGTAAGCATATAATCTTTTGTCCCTTGCAAATACCGTAAAACTTTCTTGGCAGCTTTCCAATGTTCCATTCCTGGATCAGTTTGATATCGGCCAAGCATACCAACTGCAAGTGCAATATCAGGACGTGTACAAACTTGAGCATATATAAGACTCCCTACTACCGAAGCATAAGGAATTTGCTGCATTTGAGCACGTTCTATTTCATTTTTAGGACATTGAAACTTGCTGAATTTGTCACCCTTGACAATAGGAGCAACACTAGGGGAGCAATTGTGCATGTTATATCTTTTAAGCACTTTCTCAATATATGCTTTGTGGGACAAACCTAAGATCCCACGAGACCTATCTCTGTGAATTTCAATACCTATAACATAAGAGGTTTCACCAAGATCTTTCATTTCAAACTTAGTTGATAGAAAACGTTTTGTCTCGTATAACATGTCTAAATCACTACTTGCCAATAAAATATCATCCACGTATAAAACGAGAAAGATAACTCCCACTAATCTTGAGATATATGCATTGATATATTGTATTTTCTTTAAATCCAAATTTGGTTATGACCTCATCAAACTTGAGATACCACTGTCGTGAAGCTTGTTTTAATCCATATATTGAACGTTTTAACCTACATCCCATATGTTCCTTGCCTTTTACAACAAACCTTTCAGGTTGTTTCATAAAAATTTCTTCATGCAAGTTACCATTGAGAAATGCAGTTTTCACGTCCATTTAATGTAGTTCTAAATCATAATGAGTTACGAGGGCTAAAACAATTCTTAATGAATCTTTCTTTGAGACAAGAGAAAATGTATTATCAAAATGTACACCTTCTTGTTGTGTAAACCCTTTAGCGACTAGTCTGGCTTTAAATCTTTCAATGTTACCTTTGGAGTCAGTTTTTGTTTTATAGACCCATTTACAGCCTACAGGTTTAACCCCGACCGGTAACTCAACAAGATCCCAAACTTCATTCATTTCCATAGATTTCATCTCATCATTCATGGCTTCTAACCAATGAGATGATTTATCACTCATAATAGCTTGCTTGAATGAGATAGGATCATCTCCATTACCTATATCACATCCCTCCTCAGTAAGGTATACGATATAATCATCAGGTATGGCAGATCTTCTCTCTCTTTGTGATCTACGTAAGGGTTCTTGTGGCAGCATAAGAGTTTCATTAACATTAGGAACATCATGAATATGAGTTTCTTCATTAACCTCTTGAACAAGAGGTAGAGAATTTGTAACCTCTCGAATTATCGGAATTGGAACATAAGTCCGATTTTCTTCAAGGTTTACTGTTCTATTTACATTACTCCCACTTACGTTGCCATTTTTGAAAAATACAGCATGTCTAGTCTCTACTATTTTAGTGGTATGTGATGCGCAATAAAATATGAAACCTTTGGACCTCTCTGGATAACCAATAAAATAACAACTAATGGTTCTGGAATCAAGTTTCTTTAGTTGCAGATTATAGACCTTTGCTTCAGCAGAACAACCCCACACACGCAAGTATCATAATTGTGATTTTCTGCCAGTCCACAGTTCATAAGGTGTTTTTGGAACAGACTTACTAGGAACTCGATTTAAAATATGTGTGGCTGTTTTTAAAGCTTCTGTCCACAAAAAATCCGGCAATGTGGTATTGCATATCATACTTCGTACCATATCCATTAGTGTACGATTACGTCTTTCAGCAACTCCATTCTGTCTAGGATCTCCCGGCATCGAGTACTGATGAACAATACCATTTTCTTGAAGAAATAAAGCGAAAGGGCCTGGACTTTGACCAAGGTCGGTGTGTCTACCATAATATTCACCACCTCTATCTGATCGCACTACTTTAATTTTAAGGTTATGTTGATTTTCAACTTTAGCCTTAAAAATTTTGAATTTATCTAGTGCTTCAGATTTTTCATTAATCAGATACACATAACCATAGCGAGAATAATCGTCAATAAAAGTAATAAACGATTTATGCCCGTTAATACCCGGAGTAGGAAAAGGACCACATATATCAGTATGAATAATTTCTAATAGTCCCCCACTTCGAGTGGCTCCTTTCTTATTTCCATTGACAAATTTTCCTTTAACACATTCTACGCAGTTGTCAAAATCAGAAAAATCTAATGCTGGGAGAATTTCATTTCTAATGAGACGTTGCATTCTATCTCTTGAAATATGACCCAACCTGCGATGCCATAATTTGGAAGAATTTCCAACATCATGATTTCTCTTAACTCCACGTTTATGATTAACACTAGTAATATTCATAGATAGCAGAGATTCACAAATGGAAGAATCCAAACATAATTTATATAGATTATGACATAATAATCCAGAACCAACAAAATTAGAGTTATGATATAGTTTCAACTCATTATTTCCAAACTGAAACATAAAACCACACACATCAAGTCTAGAAACAGAAATTAAACTCCTAATCACACTAGGAATATAAACTACATCATGTAAATCAAGAATAAAGCCACTCTTCAAAACCAAACGAAGAGTTCCAACAGCCTCGACTTCAGCCTCTAATCCGTTAGCAACTTTAAGTTTCCTTTCTCTCCTTTGAAGCATCCTCACGGAATGGAATCCCTGCAATGAGTTCGTAATGTGCACAGAGGCACCAGTGTCAACCCACCACGTATTTAAGGGAATATCAACTAAAAATGTTTCACAAATCATGAAATTTAAATCATTACCCTTTTTAGCGAGCCAATCTTTAAACTTCACACAGTCCTTCCTCATGTGTCCACGTTTCTTACAGTGGTGACACTTAGGAGCATGCACGGGTTTTGTACCAGATGTACTTGCCTTGTTAATTCCAGTAGCCGAATTCACTTTATTTTTACCTTTACCATTGTCTTTCATTTTCGTTTTTGGACTTTGAACAGCAATATGTGCATAATCAGGTTTCTCAGCCTTAATCTTTTCTTCTTCTTCAACACACATGGCAATTAATTCACTCATTTTCCACTTTTCTTTCTGCGTATTATAATTGATCTTGAAAGGACCAAATTGTGTAGGAAGAGAAGTCATAATGAAATGAACTAAAAAGCCTTCAGAAATTGCCATATCCATGCCGTTTAATTTTGCGGCCATATCATTCATCATCATGATGTGTTCACGTACAACGCTTGTCCCGTTATACTTGGTGGTGAGCATTTTCATTATGAGAGTACTTGCATTAGCCTTAGAAGTACTTTTAAACTGCTCTTCAACAGAAGCCAAATACTGTTTAGCAGTGAATACAGTATTTGCATTATCCTTCTCAGGAATGCCTCCTCTTATAGCAGATGTAATAGTACTTTTCATAATCATGAGAGACATGCGGTTTGAGCGCTCCCATTTTTCTAAATTATTTTTATCATCATCAGTACTTTTATCTGTAATAGCAGGTTTGTCCATTCGTAATGCCTGGTTAATATCCAGAACACCAAGACAAATCTCAATTTGCTCTTTCCAAGTGGAAAAATTAGTTCCGTTCAATGGTATTATTCCAGAGATTTGAGCATGAACATTATTCAATGCTGCATTAGATTCAGAAAAAATAAAATGCTTACTATTATCAACTATAAATCCACAAATAACAAAATAACATTAAATCAACTGTATATAGAGGGACTAACAGTAATTATACTGAAATAAATAATAAAACGCCAAATTATATTTCAGTTCTATCATAACAGTTGTTGCATTAGAATTTCAATTTATATCACCGTTGGACAGAAATAAATTGAATTTTTAATATAAAGAAATTCATTTAATAAATCATAATGGCAATTAAAGTTGGTAAAATTAACCTTCATAATTTATTAAATGTAAAAACGTAATTTCATAAAAATTAATTTGTATCACCGTTGGCAGAAGCAAATTAAAATAGATAAATTTATTTAATAAATCATAATGGCAATTAAAGTTGGTAAAATTACCTTACATAATTTTATTAAATGTAAAAACATAACTGTGACTTAAATCACAAATTCATTTTAATATATTAAGATTGGCAGTGACAATTTAAAGTAAAAAAAATTGATAACAACCAATTAAAAAAAATAACGTTATATGGTTTAATTATTTATATGAAAAATATACAATAAACTTCCGTTGAGCCGATTATTATACATGAATTCATATAAAACCATATATATACTCACATAATACAATTTGTGCAACACATATATATACATAGCCTTTTGTACATGCAATCCTTTTGATCCAACATATGACATATACCCCTCAAGATCCTATACAATGTTTGTATAAAAATTATGTCCTCACTACTTAGTAATCATGTGATCAACTTTTGGGCCAAATTTCGTTAAGTTGGGCTCATGTTGCCAAAATGCATGGCTATGATCTAGCTTATGACAAAATTTCATACATACTAAAATGTATTAAATCCAACATATCAAAAAAAAGGTTTTTGCATGTGATCCATGACATGATGGCTCTTGGTTAAAGATCTCCAACAATATTGCATCTCCAATGAAAATAATAAGGTTCAACATATATTTCCATACATAATGGAGAATAACAATTTTCAGTTAACAATTTTCGTTCACAGTTATAAGAAAATATTTATACATAAATTAATTGAGTCTGTCTAGCCTTTATACGAACCACTGAAAATCAATTTCGTAAAAAAAAATTATTGCATCTTATATGAATTTACGGTTGCTCTGATACCAAATGATAGACATAATAAAGCATAACGTGTTTTTACAATCAGAAACACTTAACCCAGAATCCGTAAATCCAAAATAAAATAGCAAATGAGTTTAAATCTTACAGTTCTGAATTGAAGACATCTTTAAGCGGAAGCGTTAATACTGATCTTCAATGGTTTTCCTCAGATCTGATGATGGAGACCTTCAGCGTTTTCGTTACTTCTCTCTTTTCAAAAATAGACGAAAATCCTTTCAAAATATCATCTCAAAATCAGTAGAGAGAGAGAGACGTTTTTTCAGAAAATAAAAGGGGCAGGAAAAACGTTTTTGGAAATAATGAGATTAGTCCAAATAGAGAGAAGATATCTTTTAATATTCTGAGGCAACCTTTGGGACCAGTATAGTAATTAAAAACAATCATAATTTTTCCATTAAAAATTCTGGTGTCTTTTCGTTAATTTCTTTAAATGAAATTGGTGCACAGTAATAACATAGGCTACATAATGAAATAAAACTAACATATATAGCTCACTTCATGATAAGCCCCATTATGATGTCGACCGCTTTAATTAATAATGCATGTTGTAGCCTCTTGATCTCCAGAAAGTTAGCTGCCATGGTAAGGTCACAAAGTGTCGCCTGATCGACATCTACAAATTGCCTGTCCCAGTTCCACAGCTCCAATTCAGATATCCTCTTCCTCATGCTGCTACTCGATGCATCTGCTGCATCAGCGTGCTTCCTGCAATACTCAATCACCTTTGAAAGGATTGGTGCAGTGACCTTCGGTACTCTGATGAAGTTTTCAAAGTATTTTCTGAAGTTGGGATCCTCCAGTACGGCTCGGATCAATTCAGATTGCTTGGCCACTGTGTCAGGTACTTCAAACACCCCACCATCGTTGCTCTTCAGCGTGATCATATTCATCTTGTTGCAATTGCTCGTGCTGTCTCTGTCTGACTCTGACATTTGCTTACTGTGGAAAGAGATGTGAAATGGAAGAGAAATATATATAAGCAGACAAGTGGACTTTATAATTTATAATTAAGTTTGTTAATTTTCTGTGTTATTGCGGCCCAAATTGCCTGTTCGGATTTACCTTTTCTTGTTCTTTTTCTTTTTTTGGGTGGGACGACAGGGGTCAATTATCTAATATATTAGTTTAGATCCAATGTTGGGCTGTATCAAACGGCCCATCAACTACATAAAAGTCCTCAAAAAGTTGTTGCAAATAGGAGTCCATCTATTAATTGAAAATTATTATGAACATCAATTCTATATTGTAAACTGAGTAGAACTAAGATGCTCCTAAGTTTATCCAACCTCTTGTGAACTTGACTCTAAAATATATCGAATCGGCTTTAAACGATGAATCCAAAACGTTGAAACCCTTCTATCTAATGAGTGATGCGTCTACATGTGAAAATTTTAAAGTTTCGAATTAATTTAATATAGAGTCAAGTGGTCAAAAGTTTATGGTTTATAAATTAATTTTAATACATTCATTTTTTGGACTCCTTTGACCACTTGACTCTATATTAAATTAATTTGAAACTTTAAAATTTTCACATGTAGACGCATCAATTATTAGGTAGAATGATTTCAACGGTTTGGATTCATCGTTTAAAGTCGATTCGACATATTTTAGAGTCAAGTTTACAAGAGGTTGGGTGAACTTAGGAGCACCCTAGTTCTACTCTTGTAAACTTGTATATTTTTCTTTATATATATTTGGGATTTTTTTTCCAACATTTTTAGCCCATCTTAGTAAACAAAATGAGTTCAATATCATATATGTTTGACCGTCAATTTCATAGCCATTTGTTTTCTTTTTGCCAAGTAAAGTGAGTGTTTTACTTCACATGTATACATTCAATTTTAAAGTTCAAAACGTCGATCTGAACCGTTCAAGTTGATCTCCATATTAAATTGTAATTGGAAATCAAATTTTACAATTTTTAGAAATTCTTTACTATATATCAAATTTTACACGGGCTATTGGACTTCTAATCTTTATATACTGGCCTGTGGACTTCTATATGGAGTATTTGGGCTTCTATAATAGTTGTGAATTAAACATCTTTATAGGCTTACGTATGAATATTAATAAATTATTATTACCATTTGACAATGCTGCTTATGTGTTGGTTGCACCAATTCAGTCGCATTTATTCAGATGCACCTATTAAGAGAGTGTATGGCCCTTATTCAGCCCAATATGGTTTAAAGTCAGAAATTAAATTATTAATTCAATCCAAATAATTTTGCCCGTAGAACATTTTTCAACACGTACTTAATGCCAAAATGGGCCTCCACAATATGCGAATTGGAGGATTCTAAATAGTGGAAGTCCCAACAAATTTAAAAAAGTTACAATTATAGGTGAAATATTGCGCCTTTTCAAATAGAAGAAAAACTAGCTAGGTAATGTTCTATCACGATTCATTGAAATCTCCTAGTTTTGATTCACTGTATCAAGATATTGGAATTTACTTGCCATATCTCTGACGTATAATTTATAAGGAGATTCATTCACTGCAACGTACTTTTGTCATTCATTTTCCCACCATCATGTGATATGGAATGCACCTGTCATGTTTGTGTGAATATTGGTTATGGTCAAACACGAGGCAATGTACGTATAAATTTTCATAATTACATGTATTGTTGAAAAAGATCATACTTTAATTGTGAGAAATTTGGTGTCATTTGAAATTTTCCCTCAATATTAATACCTCATGTTTACCCTAGTTTATTTTCACCTATATATATATAAAGTCCCTCATTATAATTGAATCTTCCCTAAGCAAAACATCAAAAGTCAAAACCCAAAACTCAAGCTCCAAACAAAGATATCTATATATAATGTCATCTCAAGCATCAGTCGACCTCAAAATACATCACCCTCATAACTTTCGATTCAACTCAATCCCAGACTCACATGATTGGTCTGATCTCTATGATCATCCATCTGTGGAATCCGTTGGTCTTGATTCCATCCCAGTGATCGATCTAAATGATCCAAAGTTAATTTACAAAATAGGTAAAGCATGTGAAGAATGGGGAGTTTTCCTGATAAGGAATCATGGCATTGAACCGGAACTTTTGAACCGGTTCGGTTCACAAATCCATCGGTTATTCGCACTGCCGGTAGAAGTCAAGCTCAAGGTAGCCAAGACTCAAGGAAATGATGCAGGCTATGGTGGTATACCTATCTCTCATTTTTTCCCCAAGTTCATGTGGCATGAAGGATTTTCCATTCAAAATGACTCCCTTCTTGACCAGGCACAGATACTTTGGCCAGATGACTATTCTTCATTTTGGTAATCTTTTATTCCTACTTCTAGAAAAACTTTCTTCATTTCTAACTGATAATTGAAAAGAAATTATATTTCTAGACAGGAACATTAACATAATATCCAAAAACATAATACTTATATTGTGTGGTTTTTTTTATGAATAATTAATATTCATCACATTTTGTCTACATGCAGTTTGGTAATAGAGGAATACAAGAAAGCCATAAAGCCACTAGGCTATAGATTGATGCATTTGATGCTTCTTTCATTGGGGTTGACTGAAGAAGAAATAGACAATACCCTAATAGGAGATTCCAGCAAAATAAAGAATGCAATGCATCTGAATTCGTACCCTGCTTGTCCCGATCCTGATCAGGTTGTCGGTCTGGCGCCCCACACTGACACCGGCTTTCTTGCTGTTCTATACAATAATGGAGTAAGCGGGCTTCAGGTCTTAAGGTGCAAAGATGATATTGGCCCGGCAAGATGGGTTACGGTACCGGTGGTACCTAACACATTTGTAGTCAATATTGGTGATCTCATGCATGTTCTATCTAATGGAATGTTTCAGAATGTTGTGCACCGGTCCACAGTGAGCAAGACAAATCAACGACTGTCAGCTGCGTATTTCTTAGGGCCTCAACTTGATGTGAAGGTAGGGCCTCTTAGTGTGTTAACGGGACCGGAGCACGGCCAGGGCCCACCACTGTATAGGCCAGTGACGTGGCCAGAGTTGCAGAAGTTGAAGAATATGCTTTATGATAAGGCGCTTCCATCAATAAAAATATAGGAGGGGTGCTTAATTGAGGGATTGAGTGATCAGAGAGACGATACTAATAAGTATAATTAATGATTATTTCAATATAATAATAAGTAATTAGTTTTCCTCAAAAAAAAAAAAAGTAATTAGAAAAAGATGTAATTTATTTTTTATGTCATTTGAATCAATGTCATCAAGCAGGCCTTTGAGCTGGTTCATGCTACGTACTTTCAAATAGATCAAAGAATGTTTTAGTCTGCCTCATTAATTATTATATAAAACAGCCATTGTGCATGGCAGTTTCATTTTAGTCCGCCACAAACCAGATGATTTAAAATATGGGCTGCGATCATTATTGACTTTAAATCAACAATATATTTCATCGAGCAAATTTACTGCGTCTGTTTTACACACAACCAAATTAGTATCATTATCATATCACAGTATGTCAAAATCCCATCAACCCCAAACCCCAAACCCCAACCCCGAACCCTAAACCCAATAACAGTCAAATTAAAATAAAATAAAAATAAAAACAAATATTAAATGTTATGTCTTGTGAAAAGTTAAAAGGAGCAGCTGGGATCCACTTTGTAAAAAATAATTAATTGTCGACAAACAAACTTCTTTATATTATCAACTCTTATGTTTTTATATTAGAATACTATTTTTCATAACCCTAAACATAAAAAGAAAAATCTAAAAATTCGTACAACATTAAAGCAAAATGGAAATTACTCAGTAAATTTTGACATCCCTTTACTAAAATAATTATAACTTTCTATAGGAAATTCCAACTAGAGAATAGTTTGGATTCCATATCCATCAGTGGCAAATTTGGATTCGATAGACATCAGAGCCGCTTTAAGATCGGAGGCAAATTATATGCTCCCATTTGCACCCAATCATTTATCTTCATTTTCAAAGTCCGAATAGTTGATCCGAACCGATCAACAAGACCTTCATAATAAAATATGCTTGGAAACCAAATTTTATATTTTTTAGAATTTTCTTACTTTTTTTAAGATAGGTACAAAATCACTTTATCGGATGGTCCAGAATCTTCTTGAAACAATGATTTTGTATCTATCTTAAAAAATAGTAAAAAAAAATCGAAAAAAATATAAAATTTGGTCTTCCGCCAAATTTTATTATGAAGATCATGTTGAACGGTTCGGATCGACTATTCAGACTTTAAAAATGCAGATAAAGGAGATAAAAGATTGGGTGCAAATGAGAGCATATAATTTTGGGTGCATTGGAACCCTCCTCATATATATATATATATATGGACTTGGCTAAGCCATGGTGTAAATGTGTTTGGTGAGCCATGGCATAATATCTTCATTTCTAAAGTTCAAATAGCCGCTCAAAATGTTCTCCATATTGAAATGTGCTTGGAGACCAAATTTTACATTTTTTGAAATTTTTTTACTATTTATTAAGCCACTTTGAAAATCGCTGATCCGATGATCCAGAAATTTTTACTGTTCACAGTGGATCAGGATTTTTAAGGTGGCTTAATAAATAGTAAAAAAATTTCAAAAAATATAAAATTTGGTTTCGAAGCACATTTCAATATGGAGAACATTTTGAGTGGTTCGGATTGGCTATTTGAACTTTGGAAATGAAGATATGGCGTGGAGCACAAACGCATTTTACACCATGGCTTAGCCAAGTCCATCTCTCTCTCTCTCTCTCTCTCTCTATATATAGAGTAGAACTAGGGTCCTGAGAGTATCAAGTTCTTTGTACTCTTAACTCTAAAACTTATTGGATTAATTTCGAACGACAAATCCAAACTGTTAAAATCCTTCTACCTTACGAGTGATGCTTCTACATGTGAAAATTTTAAAATTTCGAATTAATTTAGTATAAAGCAGCAGTGTTCTAAATAGCTAGCTATAGTGTAGCTATAGCTCCGCTAAAGTTTTTTCAGACCATAAACGCTACGCTATGAGATAAAAGTGTGCTATTTCAGCTACGGCTACTATAGTTGTAATAGCTGACCGCTTTTACCGCTACGCGCTATGCGCTATTGCTACCGCTATACTACATAAGTTTTTTTGCAATTTACATGGACTTCTGTACTTCAGTTCATATTTATGATACTACATGGCCTGTTATAATAAGCATGCTAAAATCAAACTATATGCCTTTGTTCCTATTTGTGATTTAGTATCTAATTCTATATCAAAAAATATTCAAATATTAATTCTTCCTTTTGTTTTCTTTTCGTCTAATATTCACCTGTAAAATTATCACCGTTCGTTTTATTGAAAGCTAATTTTGATTATAATAATATATAAAATATTCAAATAGGTATGCTAACTTTATTTCACTATAAAATTAATTGTTTTTCGTCTATTAAAATCTATAATACTATGAAGTATGAACTATTAAATAATGCTACATTGTATATTCTTTTTTTTTTCCTTCTGATTTGCATGATTGAAAAATATAGACTTAGATAAGTTATCATTTAGTTATTATACTAATTCTTCAATATTGATCATGTTAATAATTAGTAGAAATATAGACTATAAATTTTGAAAATTAGAAAAAATTCCAAAAAAATTCCAAATAGTGAAACCGTTGGATCAGCAATTTTCAAAGCGGCTTAATAAATAGTAAAAAAATTCCAAAAAATGTAAAATTTGGTCTCCAAGCACATTTCAATATGGAGAACATGTTGAGCAGCTCGGATCGACTATTTGAACTTTGGAAATAGTGATATGAGCGCGAATTAAAACACCCCCTTTAATTCGCAATGCACAATATATATATATATAAGGAGGGATCGGATTACACCTTTTTTTTGACATATTTTGACACCTGCCATTTTCGAAGTCCGAACCGTTCAACATGATTGATATATTAAAATATGCTTGGAGATAAAATTTTACATTTTTTTGAATTTTTTTTACTATTTATTAAGATGGTTACAAAATCGTTGTTTTCGGACCATTGAAAAACATCGATTTTGTAACCATCTTAATAAATAGTAAAAAAATTCAGAAAAATGTAAATTTTGACCTCCAACCACATTTTAATATGTTTATCATGTTGAACGGTTCAGATCGACTGTTTGAATTTTGAAATTGTAAAATTGACCTATAAAAAAAACAGTGTCAAGATGTGTCAAAAAAAAGAGTGTAATTGAATCCCTCCTCTATATATATATATATATATATTAATTAGAAGTTAGAACCCAAGAAAATATTGCTAGCCTTAATGAACCATATTCAAAACGATATAAAATCCAGAATTTTAACCGGAAGAAATATAAAACATAATGTTTTTTGTTTACCTGATGTCTGGGGATAATACAAGGTTTAGGTATCAGAAAAAAAAAAATTAAGGTAGAGAAGCGTTGTTTAAGTATAAACTTTCTTCAGAAAAAAATGTCATTTGGTCACTATTTTTAGTATCCAAAATTGTTCAAATTCAATTTATTTTCGGTCTCAGGGTGTATTATTCTTGGAAGAATAGCGATATCTTTATAATTAAACCTAAATATAGCAAAACAAACAAGCAAATTATATAACAGAATAATAAGACAATATATTTGGTTAAAAATAAGAGCATTTAATGTTTAGTAAATATTGGAGGTCAAGCAAGTCAAGCGCCATGCAATTATATGCGAGAATGTTATCTATGTTATGAAATAATAAATATAGACATTTCATCTTCTCCACCTCATCCACTTTCTATTAGATTTAATTATGTATTAACTCTCTTGTAATTGTATGGCTTTTTATTTTCTTTCTTTAGCCTATAAATAGAGGTTTGTAAGAGATTGAGGATGACACTAATATGGTGATATAATAAAGATTAGCTTCTCCCCAATTTTGTTTTTGTCTTGTTTTATAATACGTTATCAGCACGAGTTTGTTCTAGTCAAGTTGCGACGAGATTTCGTTTTTAGTAGAAGCACGAGTTCGCTATAGTCAAATTGCAACACAATTTTCTCTAGAAGAAGGTACTCTTTAGATTATATTTCATTAATCTTGTTGTTAGTAATAATTTTTATTTCTTGGATGAAATTTTATTATTTTATATTGAATGAGAGTAATATTTTCATTCCCTGAAGAGAATGATAAAACAAGTACATGATAATGGCTAGAAGCTTTTGTACATACTATAGCTAGAAGCTTTTTCTAAGAGAACCTGAAGTTCTTAATCGTAATATTTTATACAAGAGAACCTGAAGTTCTTAGCCAAAACCTAAAGTTGCACAAATTACTCGAAAAAAGTTCCAAAGTTATTATGTAAGTAATTTAGTTGATTGATTATTATATCTTTCATTAATTTAAATTTCATTTAAATTTTTTTTATTATATTTGTTTTTAGTTTATAAGAATCATTCCTTGAAATGAATGATAGAATAATAACTTGAAGTTATTATCGAAATTAAGAGTTTATCAAGAACCAGAAGTTCGTATTATTCGAATAAAACAATAACCAGAAGTTATTAGAATTATTTAGAACCTGAAGTTCTATTCGAAATTTTAGTATAAAATTAATATAATAACCAACGGTTATTATAGGTCATTGGATGAATAATAACCTGAAGTTATTTATAATTAAAAACCTGAAGTTTTATTAGAATTTTTCATATAAAATTAATATAATTACCAGAAGTTATTATAGATAACTGGATCAAAAATATAACCAGAAGTTATATCAAACTAAATTTTATAATTGCGCAGTCAAGCAATTTAATAACCAGAAGTTATTAATTAAGTATTTTATTATAACCTGAAGTTATATAAAAATTAATCCGAAGTTATTGATACATTTAAATTTATTTATTTAATTTATATATTCTTTTATTTATATTTATGTCTTTTTTTTATTTATAATAACCTGAAGTTATGGCATTAATATAACCTGAAGTTATGGCATTTATAACTCGAAGTTATGGCATTTATAACCTGGAGTTATGACTTTAATAACCTGAAGTTATGGTATTAATAATCTGAAATTATTAATACGTATATATTTTGTAGTATACATGACAAATCCCACAAAGTTTGAATTTATCTTCCTTCGCATTTATCATAACTCGAAGTTATGTCATTAATAACCTGAAGTTGTATTATGTTATAAATATGTATTAATAGAAATAAGAAGGAAATCATTCCAAAGATATTTGTTACACATGTGGGATGATAAATTATTGTTCGTGTACCTGTCGTACGCCATTAAAGAAAAAGAGGAAAAGTATAGAAATGAACTTTACTGAAAATGATCCCAAAATGAATGCCATATGGATATACATCTTAATGTATATGTTTTTTTTTTATCATAATGTGGATGAAGAAATAGACATTTTTAATAAGAGAGAAAATAAAATGTAGAAGTTTATGTTTAATAAAAGTTTAATTTACATTTCAATTTTTATATTGTATGCAAATAAAATTAATGAATAAAGATATTTTATTTTATTCTTGATTTTTTTTATGTTAAAGGAAAATGACTGATGCAGTGGTAAGTAAAGAAGATCCATATCTAGCAGACAGCGGGACTACAAATATCATATTGAAAAGTAAGAAATATTTTTCACAATTGCATCTTGGTGAGATTAATATTCACACTATATCTGGCGCAAATAATTTAATTAAAGGCTCCGGAAAAGCTTGTATTTTGTTACCTAAAGGAACAAAATTAATAATAAATGATGCATTATATTCGAGTAGATCCAGAAGAAATCTACTAAGTTTTAAAGATATTCGAAAGAATGGTTATCACATTGAAACTATGAATGAGATAAATTGTGAATATCTTCATATCACATCTATTAAAAATGACCATAAAATTATAATGTAAAAGATGCAAGGATTGTCTTCTGGATTATATGGTACTTATATAAGTACAATAGAATCGAATATGGTAACTAACCAGAAGTTAGTTGATCCAAAATTATTTACATTGTGGCATGAAAGATTGGGTCATCCAAGGAGTATAATGATGAGGAGAATAATTGAAAGTGCAAATGGGCATCCCCTAAAGGACCTGAATATCCTATTATCAAAAGAATTGACATGCGAAGCATGCTCTCTTGGAAAACTAATTATTAGGCCATCTCCAAATAAAGTTGGACCTGAAGCTCCTTCATTTTTAGAAAGAATTCAAGGAGATATATGCGGGCCTATTACACCATCATGTGGACCATTTAGATATTTTATGGTATTAATTGATGCATCAACACGTTGGTCACATGTGTGTTTGTTAGCAACAAGAAATGTTGCATTTGCTAGACTATTAGCACAAATTATCCAATTGAGAGCTAATTTTCCGGATTATCAAATTAAAAGAATCCGACTCGATAATGCAGGTGAGTTTACTTCTGAAACTTTTAATGATTATTGCATGTCTATTGGAATTACGGTAGAACATCCAGTGGCCCATGTTCATACACAAAACGGTCTAGCAGAATCGTTAATTAAAATGTTACAATTAATTGCTAGACCTTTACTTATGAAATCTAATTTACCGTCTTCTGTATGGGGACATGCCATATTACATGTTGCTACACTAATTAGATTAAGGCCAACTGCAGATCATAAATATTCTCCGTTACAATTGGTTTGAATGAACAAAATTTGATTTTCTCATAAATATTCTCATATAATTCCTTTTAAGCATCACAAAAATAATATTCTTTGGGATGCTATATTTAAGTCATCACAAAGAAAATTCCCTTTAATCATATCAAAATATTGTTTGAATGAACAACAGCTATAAAAATATTTCTTTGAGTTCAGTTATATTGACATGAATGTATAGTTTACCAGTACAGTCATAAGCATTGCAAAAATTTTAAGATAACATATATATATGCGTGCATGCACAGAAAGGAACAAGACATAAAACCCGAAAAGTAAAAGTTTAAAAACTGATTAGGATTACACCAATTGACACATGCAATTGAATTCACATCTGTATATACTAAACCTAGGTTCTTTACTTAAATGTATTTGACTATGACCAATATCATGAGTTTTGCAAAAATAAAGTCTACACCCGTACAATGGAAGGCCTTGAATTTGACAATTATTCTAAATGTACCAAAATTCTAAGGGATGCAAACCAAAGTGTGACCATTATACTAATTACTGATTCTCAGGAGGCCTCCAGCGCAATTTATTCAAATTGATTTTGGAAACAACAAGATGAAGAAACAATTTTTAGGGTTTTACACACTTCAATCTAGGGGCGGATTCAGAATTTTGATCAGGAATAGGCACAAAATATTGACAAGAGTACATTTTTTTTTTCTTGACGAATCGGAGCGGATTAGTGGATAGGGGGTCTAAAAAAGTTACGGCACGACTGGATACGTTGCAGCACGACATAGTTCTATCACTACATGTGTACTAGTTACATGTCATGACCATCCACGTGACAAAAATTTGGCACGGCAAGGCACGTCACACAAAAGCTTTGGTCATGGCACAACACATGGTCACGTGTGATTAGGACTGTTAGATCTTGATCGAATGGTGAATCTTAAATAAACTAATATAAATTATGAAAAATAGTTAAACGTAACCAAGCATGATAAATATGACTAGTCTCGTGTGATCATGGCGTGATTAATGTGTTGTGACCATTCACGTGCCATAACCATCCTTCCAAATTTGATCACTGCACGACACGGCACATGATTCATGTTACGGTGTGACTAGTCAAGGCAGGGTACATATTTATATTCTTAGTAGCGGACCTTTTATTTCACCTAACAAATCAACGATTCTTTTAAGTGGAGTAACGAATCATACTATGATTTTTTTTTTCTTTTAAACAATTCAGTCTGAGTTGACTTTCTTTTCTGTGTAGTTTTCTTCTACTGAGCCATGAATTAAATCTAGGAGTAAGCATTATATCCATGTGGAAGTAGGCACAAGTATAAAATACTATTGGATCTAAAAAAAATCGAATTTAGAGATAGACACCTGCCTACTCGTGAACCTTCTTGGTTCGCCGATGCTTCTATCTATTAATTGAACATGATTAGGAATTGGAACATACCTTGTGTTAGTTGCAACTGTAGTCCTCTTCTCGGATTAAGATGAAAATTGAAAACTTCAGTAGAAGATATTGATAATTTTTTATGGAATCTAGTCTAGGATTAAAATTGACCGAGAATTTTAATAGAAGGTTCAGAAAATGGAGGCAGCAAGAAAGAGAGAGCTAGCGATAGATCGTAATTTATACATGATGAACACAGCTAGAGTTTAGCGCTGAGACAAAATGTAGGGTTTTATTGAGTTCTAAATAAATTCTTAACCGAATTGTCAATTATAAAGCCCATAAAATCTCAGCAAGACTATAAAATATAATAATCAATCTGCTTCGCAATATTTTTCACAGGACGAAACGAACAGTACACGTCGAGATTTTTTTGTCCCTCATACTCCGTAACTTTTCGTGTAATCCGTTGAACAAGTAATCGCAATTTCACAATTTGCAGGCTCGCAGCGTGCAAATTTTCGAATTTGTATTCTGTGCAATAACGAAACGTGTGTTAATAAATCTGGATCATCCGATTGAGATCCGCACTAATATTAAAGGACTCCAACGCGTTTTAGAAACATAGGAAATTTGTTTCAGAAATGACTCACTGGTCCAACGCGTTTTTCTGCAATTGTGGTTGCGGGGAATTTTTTATTGGTAGAAATTATTAAAAAAATTAACTGCGATAGTCTCTATTAAGTTTTCAAAAAGAAAATTTAAAAAATAGAGAGAGAAATAGAAAGAGTGTGTTCGTCTTTAATGTATAAAAATATCGGTAAATTTGTGATCAATTCATACTTATTCTTTCATTTGTTTTATTCAAATAATAATAAAAAAGACGGGCCCGTCTCTTACATATGACGAAAAAAAGACACTATTATGTTTTTTTATTAATCAAATAGTGGGCTCCACTCCTCAGTATAAAAAACTAAAAAAAATTAAAAAATGAGTTTGAATCGGTAGAAGTAATTCTTATCGATTCAAACTTTGAATTTTTCAGGATCGGTATAAATTTTACCGATCTTTATACTGATAAAAATCTAACAATACTCTTTCTATGACTATTTATTTTAATATTTTCTATAGATAAAAAAATTTCATGGTTGCGCTGTTGGTTCTATATAGAGAAGGAAATTTGTCACGGCGTGACTAGTCACGTCACGGAATGTCACGTTACGTTACGTCACGTCACGTCACGTCACGTCACGTCACGTCACATCACGTATGTTGATTACGTGACGTGATTCGCGTGACGCATGATGTGATCATTCGCGTGACGTGACCGCATTCGAGCGAAAATTACACGTCACGTTACGTCACGCGAACCAGTCACGTCACGTCACATCACGGTATAAAACATAGAGTATCCAACTTTTTTGGTATGTATAGAATATTCAGATTTTTCTTTTAGGTTTCAGTGATACTGGTACTCATGTAGTACTGATTTTTATTTTCTCTAATTTAGTATAATGAATGTTTGTAATTTGAATTTTTAAAGTAATGTCAAATGCCCAACAGTCTTTCCTCAAAAATGAAATATTTGCAACATTATTTACTTATTTTAGAAATTTTCATATTTTTTTTTCTAAATTTTCAACAATTTAAATTAAAATATAAAAAAAATTTAATGTGACAAATTTACGTCACGATACATCACGTCACGTGTAATCACGTCATGTATGGTCATAGCATGACTACGCGTGACGTGACCGTCTGTCACTATTTTGATCACGTCACGTCACGTCATGTGAAAAAAAAAGTTGATCACGGTGTGTTTGTCACGTCATGTCACGTCGAGTCACGTATTTCCTTCTCTAGTTCTATATAGGGCTGCACAAAAAATTTGATTCGAAATATTTCGAAATTAATTCAATCCAAACTCAAACTGGACCTGGTTCGTTCGAAATAGGTTCGCAAACTATTCTAGTCCGAATCTCAAAGTAACGTGAACCGTTGATTTCTGCTAATGACTTAAAAGTTAAAACATAAGGCCGCCAGCCATAAGTTATAACTCGTAAGTCGTAACCCTCGCTCTCAGTTCTGACACCCTAGACGACTTTCATCTCTCGCTCTCGGTGACTAAGATCACTCTTCCTTGTTGTAAAAATGTTCGTAAAAGATTCGAAATTGAGTTCGTAAAAAAATCGATTCAAAATTAATTCAAACTAATCTTAGTTTGAAATTTATTCAAACCAAACTCAAATTGGGCTAAGTTCGATTCGGTTCAATTCGTTTGTAGCCCTAGTTCTATATATTAAAAGTGGTGATAATTATGATCGGATGCTATATATACATATCATAAATATTCTCCATTACAATTGGTCTCCGGAAGAGAACCAAATTTGTCCCATATAAAGGTATTTGGTTGTGCAGTATATGTTCCAATTTCTCCTCCGCAACGCACAAAAATGGGACCACAAAGAAGGTTGGGAATTTATATTGGTTTTAACTCTCCTTCTATTATTAAATATTTAGAACCATTAACAGGAAATATTTTTACAGCAAGATTTGCTGATTGTCATTTTAATGAATAAATATTCCCAAACTTAGGAGAAGAAAAACATAAGCTGGATAAACAAGTAACTTGGAATTCATCATTTTCTTATCTTGACCCCCGAAGTGGTTAATGTGAACTTGAAGTTTAAAAGATTATAAATTTACAAAGAATTGCAAATGAATTGCCTAATGCATTTACAGATACAAATAGAGTTACTAAATCACATATTCCAGCTATAAACGCACCTGCTCGAATTGACATTACAAAAATATCTAATGAATCTAATGTGCGTAGAAAATATGGAAGACCACTCGGTTCCAAAGATGTAAATCCACGTAAAAGAAAAGAGCAGAATAAAGCAGTTGGTAGAATAAAGCAGTTGGTGTAACTCCAGAAGAGGTTACCGATAAAATCTCAGAAGAGATTGATAAAATCCCAGAAGAGATTAATAAAATCCCAGAAGAGATTGATAAAACTCCAGAAGAGGTTGATGAAGTTCCAGAAGAAACTCAGGTACCTAGTGATTACGAGATCTCAATAAACTATGTACAAAATGGTACAATATGGAACCCAGTGGGACAAAATATTAATTTGATACTTCAGGACTAATTTGAATTATACACTATTAGTATTGTACTGCAGGACAAATATTAATTTGATACTTCAGGACTAATTTGAATTAACTGATACTTCCGGATCAGTTATGCTGCCTCATTAAAAACCTTACTAAGAAAACCCAGTGGGACAAAACTTAGTGAAGGAAAAAAGAGTGCAGCGTGTATAGTACTCCCCCTCATTTTAATGTACATCTTTTAAGCGACGGATGCCGATCTTCTGTGAAAGTTGCTCAAAAACTTTTCTTGGCAATGACTTTGTAAATAGGTCTGCCAAATTGTCGCTTGATCTGATTTGACAAACATCTATCAGGCCATCCTTTTGTAGATCATGAGTTGAGAAGAATTTTGGCGAGATGTGCTTGCTTCTGTCACCTTTAATATATCCTTCTTTGATCTGAGCAATGCAAGCTGCATTATCTTCATATAGTACTGTCGGGCTTCCTTTGATTGACTCAAGCCCGCATTCCTCCTGGATGTGTTGGATCATTGATCTTAACCAGACACATTCTCGACCAGCATCGTATAGAGCTATTAATTCGGCATGATTTGATGATGTTGCCGTCAGTGTCTGTTTTGTCGATCGCCATGAAATTGCAGTATCGCCATATGTAAACACATACCCGGATTGTGATCGAGCTTTATGCGGATCTGATAAATAGCCTGCATCTGCATACCCAACTAATTTGGACTTTGTATCTTTTTGATAAAATAGTCCCACATCACGTGTCCCGCAAAGGTAACGAAATACATGTTTAATTCCGTTCCAATGTCGGCGTGTTGGATCAGAACTATATCTTGCTAGTAGGTTTATAGAAAAAACAATATCAGGTCTCGTATTATTAGCAAGATACATCAAAGCCCCAATTGCACTTAAGTATGGTACTTCTGGACCAAGAATTTTTTCATTCTTTTCTCGGGGAAGATAAGGATCCTTTTTTATATCAAGTGATCGGACAACCATTGGTGTACTTAGAGGATGAGCTTTGTCCATATTAAAACGTTTTAACATCTTCTGGATATAGTTTGATTGATGGACAAAAATACCATTACACAAATGCTCGATCTGCAGGCCGAGACATAATTTCGTTACACCAAGATCTTTCATTTCAAATTCTTTCTTTAATAATTTTGCAGCCTTTTCGATCTCTTCAGGAGACCCAATAATATTTAAATCATCAACATATACTGCAATAATTGTAAAATTTTGAAATTGATCTTTTAATAAAAACACATGGACTAATTACATCAGATTTGTATCATTCTTTTACAAGATATTCACTGAGTCGATTATACCACATTCGACCCGACTGTTTTAGTCCATATAAAGATCTTTTTAACTTTATAGAATACATTTCTCGAGGTTTTGATTTCAATGCTTCAGGCATTTTTAATCCTTCAGGGACTTTCATATAGATATCATTATCAAGTGATCCATACAAATAAGCTGTGACTACATCCATGAGGCGCATTTGAAGATTTTCAGTGATTGTGAGACTGATTAAAAATCTAAGAGTTATTGCATCCACTACAGGTGAATATGTTTCTTTATAATCAACTACTGGTATTTGTGTAAAACCTTGAGCCACAAGCCTTGCTTTATATCTCACAATTTTATTTTTCTCATTCATTTTTATTGCAAATACCCACTTGTAACCTACAGGGTTAAGACTACAGGTCCAAAAACATTGCGCTTTTTAAGCGAATCTAATTCAGCCTTTACGGCATCTTTCCATTTTGGCCAATCATTTCTGTGCATACACTCTTCAGGAGTTTTTGGCACATAATCTTCCTCATTTAGTAGATCAATTGCTATAGCATATGCAAAAATATCATCAACACATGTTTCATTTCGGTTCCATATTGTACCATTTTGTACATAGTTTATTGAGATCTCGTAATCACTAGGTACCTGAGTTTCTTCTGGAACTTCATCAACCTCTTCTGGAGTTTTATCAATCTCTTCTGGGATTTTATTAATCTCTTCTGGGATTTTATCAATCTCTTCTGAGATTTTATCGGTAACCTCTTCTGGAGTTACACCAACTGCTTTATTCTACCAACTGCTTTATTCTGCTCTTTTCTTTTACGTGGATTTACATCTTTGGAACCGAGTGGTCTTCCATATTTTCTACGCACATTAGATTCATTAGATATTTTTGTAATGTCAATTCGAGCAGGTGCGTTTATAGCTGGAATATGTGATTTAGTAACTCTATTTGTATCTGTAAATGCATTAGGCAATTCATTTGCAATTCTTTGTAAATTTATAATCTTTTAAACTTCAAGTTCACATTAACCACTTCGGGGGTCAAGATAAGAAAATGATGAATTCCAAGTTACTTGTTTATCCAGCTTATGTTTTTCTTCTCCTAAGTTTGGGAATATTTATTCATTAAAATGACAATCAGCAAATCTTGCTGTAAAAATATTTCCTGTTAATGGTTCTAAATATTTAATAATAGAAGGAGAGTTAAAACCAATATAAATTCCCAACCTTCTTTGTGGTCCCATTTTTGTGCGTTGCGGAGGAGAAATTGGAACATATACTGCACAACCAAATACCTTTATATGGGACAAATTTGGTTCTCTTCCGGAGACCAATTGTAATGGAGAATATTTATGATATGTATATATAGCATCCGATCATAATTATCACCACTTTTAATATATAGAACTAGGGCTACAAACGAATTGAACCGAATCGAACTTAGCCCAATTTGAGTTTGGTTTGAATAAATTTCAAACTAAGATTAGTTTGAATTAATTTTGAATCGATTTTTTTACGAACTCAATTTCGAATCTTTTACGAACATTTTTACAACAAGGAAGAGTGATCTTAGTCACCGAGAGCGAGAGATGAAAGTCGTCTAGGGTGTCAGAACTGAGAGCGAGGGTTACGACTTACGAGTTATAACTTATGGCTGGCGGCCTTATGTTTTAACTTTTAAGTCATTAGCAGAAATCAACGGTTCACGTTACTTTGAGATTCGGACTAGAATAGTTTGCGAACCTATTTCGAACGAACCAGGTCCAGTTTGAGTTTGGATTGAATTAATTTCGAAATATTTCGAATCAAATTTTTTGTGCAGCCCTATATAGAACTAGAGAAGGAAATACGTGACTCGACGTGACATGACGTGACAAACACACTGTGATCAACTTTTTTTTTCACATGACGTGACGTGACGTGATCAAAATAGTGACAGACGGTCACGTCACGCGTAGTCATGCTATGACCATACATGACGTGATTACACGTGACGTGATGTATCGTGACGTAAATTTGTCACATTAAATTTTTTTTTATATTTTAATTTAAATTGTTGAAAATTTAGAAAAAAAAATATGAAAATTTCTAAAATAAGTAAATAATGTTGCAAATATTTTATTTTTGAGGAAAGACTGTTGGGCATTTGACATTACTTTAAAAATTCAAATTACAAACATTCATTATACTAAATTAGAGAAAATAAAAATCAGTACTACATGAGTACCAGTATCACTGAAACCTAAAAGAAAAATCTGAATATTCTATACATACCAAAAAAGTTGGATACTCTATGTTTTATACCGTGATGTGACGTGACGTGACTGGTTCGCGTGACGTAACGTGACGTGTAATTTTCGCTCGAATGCGGTCACGTCACGCGAATGATCACATCATGCGTCACGCGAATCACGTCACGTAATCAACATACGATACATGACGTGACGTGACGTGACGTGACGTGACGTGACGTGACGTAACGTAACGTGACATTCCGTGACGTGACTAGTCACGCCGTGACAAATTTCCTTCTCTATATAGAACCAACAGCGCAACCATGAAATTTTTTTATCTATAGAAAATATTAAAATAAATAGTCATAGAAAGAGTATTGTTAGATTTTTATCAGTATAAAGATCGGTAAAATTTATACCGATCCTGAAAAATTCAAAGTTTGAATCGATAAGAATTACTTCTACCGATTCAAACTCATTTTTTAATTTTTTTTAGTTTTTTATACTGAGGAGTGGAGCCCACTATTTGATTAATAAAAAAACATAATAGTGTCTTTTTTTCGTCATATGTAAGAGACGGGCCCGTCTTTTTTATTATTATTTGAATAAAACAAATGAAAGAATAAGTATGAATTGATCACAAATTTACCGATATTTTTATACATTAAAGACGAACACACTCTTTCTATTTCTCTCTCTATTTTTTAAATTTTCTTTTTGAAAACTTAATAGAGACTATCGCAGTTAATTTTTTTAATAATTTCTACCAATAAAAAATTCCCCGCAACCACAATTGCAGAAAAACGCGTTGGACCAGTGAGTCATTTCTGAAACAAATTTCCTATGTTTCTAAAACGCGTTGGAGTCCTTTAATATTAGTGCGGATCTCAATCGGATGATCCAGATTTATTAACACACGTTTCGTTATTGCACATAATACAAATTCGAAAATTTGCACGCTGCGAGCCTGCAAATTGTGAAATTGCGATTACTTGTTCAACGGATTACACGAAAAGTTACGGAGTATGAGGGACAAAAAAATCTCGACGTGTACTGTTCGTTTCGTCCTGTGAAAAATATTGCGAAGCAGATTGATTATTATATTTTATAGTCTTGCTGAGATTTTATGGGCTTTATAATTGACAATTCGGTTAAGAATTTATTTAGAACTCAATAAAACCCTACATTTTGTCTCAGCGCTAAACTCTAGCTGTGTTCATCATGTATAAATTACGATCTATCGCTAGCTCTCTCTTTCTTGCTGCCTCCATTTTCTGAACCTTCTATTAAAATTCTCGGTCAATTTTAATCCTAGACTAGATTCCATAAAAAATTATCAATATCTTCTACTGAAGTTTTCAATTTTCATCTTAATCCGAGAAGAGGACTACAGTTGCAACTAACACAAGGTATGTTCCAATTCCTAATCATGTTCAATTAATAGATAGAAGCATCGGCGAACCAAGAAGGTTCACGAGTAGGCAGGTGTCTATCTCTAAATTCGATTTTTTTTAGATCCAATAGTATTTTATACTTGTGCCTACTTCCACATGGATATAATGCTTACTCCTAGATTTAATTCATGGCTCAGTAGAAGAAAACTACACAGAAAAGAAAGTCAACTCAGACTGAATTGCTTAAAAGAAAAAAAAAATCATAGTATGATTCGTTACTCCACTTAAAAGAATCGTTGATTTGTTAGGAGAAATAAAAGGTCCGCTACTAAGAATATAAATATGTACCCTGCCTTGACTAGTCACACCGTAACATGAATCATGTGCCGTGTCGTGCAGTGATCAAATTTGGAAGGATGGTCATGGCACGTGAATGGTCACAACACATTAATCACGCCATGATCACACGAGACTAGTCATATTTATCATGCTTGGTTACGTTTAACTATTTTTCATAATTTATATTAGTTTATTTAAGATTCACCATTCGATCAAGATCTAACAGTCCTAATCACACGTGACCATGTGTTGTGCCATGACCAAAGCTTTTGTGTGACGTGCCTTGCCGTGCCAAATTTTTGTCACGTGGATGGTCATGACATGTAACTAGTACACATGTAGTGATAGAACTATGTCGTGCTGCAACGTATCCAGTCGTGCCGTAACTTTTTTAGACCCCCTATCCACTAATCCGCTCCGATTCGTCAAGAAAAAAAAAATGTACTCTTGTCAATATTTTGTGCCTATTCCTGATCAAAATTCTGAATCCACCCCTAGATAGAAGTGTGTAAAACCCTAAAAATTGTTTCTTCATCTTGTTGTTTCCAAAATCAATTTGAATAAATTGCGCTGGAGGCCTCCTGAGAATCAGTAATTAGTATAATGGTCACACTTTGGTTTGCATCCCTTAGAATTTTGGTACATTTAGAATAATTGTCAAATTCAAGGCCTTCCATTGTACGGGTGTAGACTTTATTTTTGCAAAACTCATGATATTGGTCATAGTCAAATACATTTAAGTAAAGAACCTAGGTTTAGTATATACAGATGTGAATTCAATTGCATGTGTCAATTGGTGTAATCCTAATCAGTTTTTAAACTTTTACTTTTCGGGTTTTATGTCTTGTTCCTTTCTGTGCATGCACGCATATATATATGTTATCTTAAAATTTTTGCAATGCTTATGACTGTACTGGTAAACTATACATTCATGTCAATATAACTGAACTCAAAGAAATATTTTTATAGCTGTTGTTCATTCAAACAATATTTTGATATGATTAAAGGGAATTTTCTTTGTGATGACTTAAATATAGCATCCCAAAGAATATTATTTTTGTGATGCTTAAAAGGAATTATATGAGAAAATCAATTATTTTGTTCACTTTAACTTTGAGATACACATATTGTTGTTTTGCAAAATATACTATATATATCGCTAATAGTGTTTGCGAAGCTTCGTGTCAACTGTTCCAAGAGTCAAAATAATTTACAAAATACACTATATATATCGCTAATTGTGTTTGCGAAACTTCTGTGTCAACTGTATTCCAAGAGTCAAATTAATATCCTGATAGTAGATTAACTATCATCAAGAGAAAACTAAAGTCAAAATATAAAATTAATACAATCGTTATTCTTTTTTGGGGAAGTCATTATTGAAGAATAAAAGAATTCCTAGCTCAGATATTACTCATCAATTGGTAACTTAGGCAATAAATAAAATGTATAGCTATCACACTAATTTAGTGTCTAGCTTGATATCAGCAATGGCTAGTAGATCTTGTAATTAAGGCATAATTAGAAGCAAATATCACAGCCTCTGTAATTTAGGAAAGAGTCTAACGGCTAGTAGAATTTTAGCCTATAAATAGTCTTGTACAGACATTGTAAAATAATAACAATAAAAACATCATTGTTAATCAATCTCTATTCTACTCTAAAAATTCAATATAGTATCAAAACGGAGATAAATCCTGCATCATTCGATTGTGTCAAGAGAGATAGGAGCAAGAGCCTAGAGTCAAGAGCCAGAGATCCTTCCTCGACACAAAATCAGAAACTCCAAAATCGGTTCTTATCAGTTTTATTCCAGCAAACTCTATTTAACAATCATATATCCTTATCATTAAACATCACATAAAGCACCCAACGAACCACACAAATTTGGCAGCATCTGTTCTTATTAATATTGCCACAAAAATATCAGCATATCACACAAAAAAAGGGCAACTAGAAATCAGAAACAAAAATCCCCTTACCAGAAAACAGAAAACCAGCAGACAACCAGAAATCAGAAAAACCCTTTACCAGAAACCAGAAATCCCTTTACCAGCAGATCAGAAAAAAGAAACAGAGATTCTTCCACTTATCTGGGGGCTATTGAGTCAAGTTACGAAGCAAACAGGCCCCAAGTCCTTGCATCAGCAGAGATGACAAGCTTCGACGATGCCTTGGCAAAAACTGAACAAGAGCAGTCTAGGCGAGTCCTCATGAACCCTCGACAGTTGAAAACCTCCAAGAACAAGACTTTTAAGGTAAACAACTCAAACCCTAACTTTAGGGATGCAGCCAAAGTGAGGGGATCTCCAAGCACTGATCAGTGTGACCCAAAAAATCATAAGCTTTACATTTCACGAGATGTATCATTCTTTGAAAATGAACCATACTACCAAACAAATGAACAAGGTAAAACACAAATTCAACCAATGATATCATGTCCAATTAATTTTATGTTTCCTGAAGAAACAAATCAAGAGCAGGTTGAACATATGGAAGAATATCAAATTGGTGAAACAAGTGCAATCTCTTCAGGGAGAGAAAGTGAGAAAAATGAGTTGAGAGAAAAAACAACTCAAGAAGAGATTGAAATTGACCCAAGCGAAGAAGCAACTCAAGAAGAAATTGTCTTGCAAAGGTCAGTAAGACAAACTCAGCCTCTCATCAAACTAAGGGATTATATATCCCATCAGGTGATGTATCCAATTCAAAATTATATTTCTTATGATAAGATATCTCCTACATACCGGGCCTACTTGGGTAGCATTAACAATCAAACCGAGCCAACCAAAGTCCAGCTTGGGTTAAGGCTATGAAAGAAGAACTTCAAGCTTTAGAAAAAAAATAATACATGGGATATCATTCATCTACCAAAAAATAAAAAGATCGTTGGTTGCAAATGGGTATACAAAATCAAATACAATAGTGATGGTACAGTTGAAAGGTACAAAGCTAGATTAGTAGCCAAATGATTCACCCAAACCTATGGTATTGACTACCAAGAAACTTTTGCACCAGTAGCAAAAATGAATACAGTTAGAATTTTGCTATCGGTGGCCATAATTTGGGATGGGAATTGTTCCAAATGGACGTGAAAAATGCATTTCTGCAAGGAATTTTAGAAGAAGAAGTCTACATGACTCTTCCTCCAGGTCACAAAAATGCATCCAATCCAACACTGGCGTGTAAGTTAAAGAAAGCAATTTATGGTCTAAAACAATCACCAAGAGCATGGTATGCCAAGCTAAGCTTTTCTCTTTTAAAAAATTAACTTTAACAAAAGCACAGCAGATTCCTCTATGTTTGTCAAACATTCACAAAATTGCACCACTATTATTCTTGTCTATGTAGATGATATTATCATTACTGGAAATAATAATGAGGAAATAAAAAAGGTTAAACAATATTTGAATGAGAAATTTGATATCAAGGACCATGGAGAACTATCATATTTTCTAGGAATAGAAATAGCTCACTCAAGTAAATGCTTATTTCTATGCCAAAGAAAATGTGTTATTGACTTGTTAAAAGAAACTGGTAAATTGAGAGCTAAACCAGCCAATACCCCAATGGAGACCAATATTAAACTTGGAATTGAGGATGGTGAACCACTATCTGACATAGGACAATATCAAAGGTCAGTAGGCAAGTTAATTTATCTTACAGTTACCAGACCTGATATTGCCTTTGCAGTTAGTGTTGTAAGCCAATTTATGCATGCTTCACGCACTAGTCACTTGAGTGCTATCGATAGAATACTAAGATATCTTAAAAGCACTCCAGGTCAAGGACTTTGGATGAAAAAAAATAATTCTAATGAAGTAGTTGGTTTTTCTAATGCAGATTGGGCTGGTAGCTGTGACAGAAAATCAACCACAGGCTTTTGTACCTTTGTAGGTGGCAATTTGGTCACATGGAAGAGCAAGAAACATAATGTTGTGGCAAGGTCAGGTGCGGAAGCATAATATCGAGCCATGGCATCTACTGCAAGTGAGCTCATCTGGATCAAGCAACTACTTAATGACATGAAGATGGAGCACAAAAAAAGCAATGAAAATATACTGTGACAATCAAGCTGCATGACACATTGTATCCAATCCAGTGTTCCATGAAAGAACAAAGCACATAGAGGTCGACTGTCACTTTGTCAGAGAAAAAGTACAGTCGGAAGAAATAGAAACCTTATTCGTCAAAAGCAAAGAGCAATTGGCAGATGTCTTTACTAAAGCACTCGACAAAGGGAGTCATCTAATTAAACATACTTGGCAAGTTGGGTTTAATTAATTTATTCAAACCCAACTTGAGGGGGAGTACTGAAGAATAAAAGAATTCCTAGCTCAGATATTACTCATCAATTGGCAACTTAGGCAATAAATAAAATGTATAACTATCACACTGATTTAGTATATGGCTTGATATTAGCAACGGATAGTAGATCTTGGAATTAAGGCACAATTAGGAGCAAATATCACAACCTCTGTAATTTAGGAAAGAGTCTAACGGCTACTAGAATTTTAGCCTATAAATAGTCTTGTACAGACATTGTAAAATAATAACAATAAAAACATCATTGTTAATCATTCTCTATTCTACTCTAAAAATTCAATAGTCATTTTTTTCGTGCCATCAAATCATGTTGAGTTGTTGTTTTTTTTTTTTTTTTTTTTTTTTTTTTTATAATTCATAGTCCTATTATGAAAAATAACAACATGCAATTCCAGAGATTTTTACATGAATGATAGATATAGGGTATCCAAACAAGATCATGTGCAGCTTGTTAACTCTGCCGTGAGAAGTGAAGCACTTGCTATGTAGGCCTTGCTTCAAGATGGCTTAGTAAATCATATAATTAGCCATAAATTAGCCAATTATGCTTTGTTTTCAATTACTACTTGTACACACACTCGCACGCACGCATTCTGAAATAGCACATACCACTGTATTTCCTTTAATATGAAAGCCCCAGAAAAGGAAAACTATCCATGTAGTGTAATGACTTTTGAATATAGATAATTATAATTTGTTGATATAAATTATTGGGAAAATTGGTTATTTGCCACTCCAAAACCTTCAAACATAAAAAATGCCATTACAAAACTATAAATCTGAAAAATGCCACTCTAAACTTAGTTAATTCTTCAATTTGCTACAAATATACAATTTTTATACTTTTTTTATTAAAAATTAACTGAAAAATACAGTTTTGAGATACGTATTTCAGTATTTCCCTATATACCCTTCAGACTCCTCATTATATGTATTTCAAAACTGTATTTTTCAGTTAATTTTAATAAGAACAAGTATAAAAATTGTGTATTTGTGGCAAATTTAAGAATTAACTAAGTTTAGAGTGGCATTTTTCAGATTTATAGTTTCGTGATGGCATTTTTCAGATTTGAAGGTTTTGGAGTGGCAAATAACCAATTTTCCCTAAATTATTTGATCTTTTTACATGATGTTCCATTAGTAAATGAATACACATAAACTAGACAAGGTATATTTCTGCTGAACAAAGATTGATAATTGGAAGTGGCATTTTTCAGATTTATAGTTTCATGATGGTATTTTTAGATTTGAAGGTTTTGGAGTGGCAAATAACCAATTTTCCCTAAATTATTTGATCTTTTTACATGATGTTCCATTAGTAAATGAATACACATAAACTAGACAAGGTATATTTCTGCTGAACAAAGATTGATAATTGGATATTACATTATTGTTCTCTTGCTCAGGTCATGACATACGAGACTAATTAAGTACTTCTCTCTTTGTCCATAAATGGTCGGAAAGCAGCCTTCTCAATTATGACCAAGAACAAAAGATAATGCGACAAGTAGCATGCTCGAGCTTCAACATGAGTGGTTTAGGAAATGACCCCATTTTGCTCCAGGCCTATTAAATTCAGAGGAGAAATAGAGATGATGCACAATGATTTTATTGATTGTATGTTCTGAATTTACAAGTTCTATACATGAGTATTTATAGTCTAATTTCTACCAGCCGTTAGGCTCTTTCCTATATTACAATGGCTGAGATATTTATCTTGATTTGTTCTTTAATTACAATGATTTACAAAGATAAAGCTAGGTACCAAATATGCATGGTTGACAGCTATACATGATGCTAGCTTATCTGTTTTCTAAATTATGCCAACGATGATATTTTTCTGAGGCTAAGATTTTATTTCTCTTTTTTGAAAACTCGGTAGAGGCTACCAAGGCTAAGATTTTATTTCTCAATAAGGCCCTTCAAAAATACTGACAACCTGTGCATGTGCTAGGAAAGGTACATTTTTTCATTTCATGTTTTATTTTTTTCTGCCCTGAATCTACTTACATTAAATAGAAAAATAATATAACTGAGCAAGGTTGACCAATAGGATTAATTGCAGTCTACATTAGATACTAGCCTTACTACCAAACTTAGCCACAATTTGCATATGTCAAATAAGTTTAGACCTCAACTGAAATCAGTGTCTACGGATGAAATAACGGTAGTTTAGATGTCAAATGACAGTCCCTGAATAAAGGGACCTCCTGTTTGCAGTCTACACTGATTTCAAATGAGTTCGTCTACAGTTTAGATTCGGACCGTCAGATTTGCTTTGGCACATACATTAAAGGGACCCTGTCCATTCCAACTCGAATTCAGATCTACTTTGATCAGTTGGACCGGATCTAAACTCAAAATTTGAGTTACTTCCAGAGGATTTGGCCTTCCTCCACACTAGGGGTGTCAATGGGTACAATTGGATGGAGATATTTTCATGTCCATACCCACTTAAAATTAGTCTTACCCATTAAATATGAACTTACCTATAACCCACCCCTACCCATTAAAAAATTTAACCTTCACGGTCAACAAGACGGAACAACATGTAAAATTCCTGATTTATTTGATTTATTTAGCTTTCTTTTATTTTTTTATGATCTGTAGATCTGAATTTTTTTTTTCCCTTTTTTAATTTCCATTTCTCTGCTTTTTTTTATTACATACTGGTAGATCAGGTGAAGTGCGAGGAAGTGTGTAAAAAGATGAAAGATCTATTGGCAATAAAGAATTTCAAGGTCGATGAGTTGGTATAGGCAAAGACTGACAGGCGGACCCCAGCTTGGCCTGCTGTTATCATGGTCCATGGACCAACAGCACGAGCACCCGAGGTGGTTTTGAAGGCTTGTGTAATGGGTTCAATTTGTGTTATGTATTTAGGCAAAGTCTAGTTCCTCAAAATTCAAATGTAATATGTGTAGTGGGTACGATTTGTGTTGTGTATTTAGGTGAAGTCTAACTGTTATTATCCTTAATTTGTATTATATTATATAGATTAAATCTCTTGATATATCAAAATTCAAATGTAAATTAATAGATATTGTTCAGAACTTTGGGCTACTATGTTAGTGCCACTTTGATTATTGAGCAAATTAATGTATATCTAAAAGTTATATAGGATGAAAATGAGGCATATCCCCTATATAATACTGTAACGCCATGTAATTAGAGTTACGATCTAATTGAAAGTTTTATTTTAAAAATATAATCGACTAGTTAAATGCTACATAATTTAAATGCTAAATTAAAATATAACGTAAATATTTTATATATATATTTTTCTCCTTATTTCCTTCATATAAATAGATTAATTTAACAATAACAAGTAATCAAAAGGAATAATAATAATTACAGTTTGAGGTTCAATTGATCTTTTGATAAAATATTTTATTTATAATAATAAAAAAAATTAGTGTCTCGGAAAATAATTTGCCTTAACAAATAAAATTGTTAATAAAAAAATAATATATTACAAATGTTATTCCCTAAATTTCAAACCTGGTGGCGACATTTAATTTAATTGTTTCCATTTCTTTATAAAAACTTTATTAGTTTCCACTGTATATATGCCACCGTTTCTATTTACGTCTCTATATTTTCCATGCATTAAATTATCCATATAAAACCAACCTTTCAATCCATAACCGACCTTTTAAAAGACCGAACCCATCTGGAAAATAATAAAAAATACAATGAAACCCATCAAAAGACGCTTCCCATTGCAATCCAAATTTTCGTCCCCTCAAATCAGTTTTGTCCGCATCTATTTTATCTATGCATCCTGTCTCCGCATATTTCATAATTTCATAGATTCAAATAAAAGAGAAACCGGGAACGAGAATGAGAGACAAATAGATGGAATATTTCGTTAAAGTTTTCATATCATAGTCATATGCCAATTTGAATTCCAACTACGTCGCAGTGGTTCTAAACTGTCGTTACAATCCGATTTGAAATCTGAATATCTAGCTATCAGGTAACCAGACTAGGAGACCCAAGCCGTTCAAATCAAGGTATTTCAATCTTTCATTTAAGTAGTGTTTAGTAACTTTTTTTTTTTTGAAAAAAGTGGAGTCTCCACCGATTTTCTATATAACCAGAAAACCATTACAAGCATCCAGGTATTGAGAAATACCTTTAAGAACAGACTCCCTAAACATAGTAACAAAATACACCCTGAAAGTAACAACATCAAAATGGATCTCTATGGAACTGAATACGCCACTTCTCACCCAAGCATGTAAACCTAATACAAAATGCTCCATAGACATACTAATATCAATCAAACATAACAAGTATGACATATAAGTACAAAAACCTAAAAAATTTATGAAGTTGGTATAATTCCAAAAATGTAGAGCTATTGCCATGTTCCCTTGCATCTTCATCTTCCTCTTGCCATCTAGTCTCTGTGCCAAGCGTATGGATTGAATCCAGTGAATCCCCCATGAAATTGACCATTGTAAATCCTGTCAAGTCCTTCAAATCACAAGGCAAAATAAGACTCAATTGAGCTGTTAAATCCTGTTTTTGATGTAATGCCCAAAATTTTGCAATTGATAATATTTTGGACCCTAAAACTCTCACATCATGTATCTTTCCCTGCTGAAATATAATTCGATTACGGTCAAGCCAAACACACCATAAAACTGCCCCTCTAATTATTTCAACTATTCCTGGTTCTTTTAAAGGAATACCATAGTCTAATTCCCACAGTGTCTCTATAGTATCTAAATCAAAATAAAAGTTATTAAACCGGGCAATCTGTTCGCACACAGGTGTACTCCTAAGTTTCAGTACAGCAAGCTGTACCTTTTAAAACTCGAGTCTACCTCTGGTCAAAACTGCAAGTGCACAGTCCTACCGTTGGTATAGTCGGGTATCGTATCCACAGGGACGGAATAAAACAACCGGACTCTGCTTAGATTGACTAAAATTCTAGAAGTAAGAAAAGGTTGATTTGTTGGTTGTTCTAACAATTCTACTGATCAATAACAATATTAAAATGCTTAAAAGAAGATTAAAAGTTGTTTTCAATTTATAAATAAGGGTTTCCAGGGTTTCAGATTTCGTATCTGTCTGGCCCCAGGGTATACGGCCCGTATAGAATCCTATACGGTCCGTATAGGCCCCTGAGTGAATACTGCAGCTACTGTTTCTGTGTTGGTACTTTTGTCTAGGGTTTCCATCGACCAGATCTAAGTTCCTTACCTCAGCTGTCGTAATTTTGGCTTAGAACCCGATTTACCGGACTCAACTACTCCCCTCTTAGATTCGTTAACCCTCAACTTTCGTAATTTTAGACTAAGTTATCTAAGTTACTTGTCGGTTTACTAAAGGTATCCAAGGACTTTCGCCTCGAGGAAAGTTTCCCTTTCAGTACTCCTTGGTCTGAAAACCTACCTCATATACTTTGTCTAGTTGGATTGACTATCATAGACTTGGCTCCTAACAATTAGACGTGCGCATTCATCTAACGGGATGACTAATCAAACTCAAGCAAGCAAAAACCAAGCAATTAAAATACTACACAACAAGATAAAAACTAAGCATTCAACACAAATTCAAGTAGCATACAAGTAAAACCAAACGTCAACTACATCTTAACCCTAGAAACAGTAAATTTAGCTACTCATGTTCTCAAAACAAAGCATAATAAAAGTTATGAAAGAGTTCATAGAAAAACAATAGAAAATCCGAAGATCCGTTGCAAAACTTCTTCTTCTTCTTCACCAAGTTCTTCCTTGTCTCCCAAGCACCAAGAAGGGATCCCAGATGCCTCTCAGATCTGGAATGATCTCCCTTAATGCCCGAAATCGCGTATTGAAAGCCTTCATTTTCAGTCCCCCCAGCTGTCTCTGTTTCCAATTCCAGCCTGGGTTTTCGAAATAGCTTGTACGGTCCGTATAGGATCCTATACGGACCGTATACCCGTGCCTTGTCTTGGAGAATTGTTGCCTCTGATATGGAACCTTCTGTGGTTTTGGGCTGATCTTGTACGGGTCGTATGGACACCTATACGGGCCGTATGGAGAGGTGTCAGACCCAGAATTTCGCCTGTTTCCTGCAAAACGACAAACAAAACACAGTAGTACCACATTCTAATGATAATTAAGTAAAAAGGTCCATATTTATAGGCTTTAAAGTACATATTTTAGTACAAATTAGGGTCGTAATCTAGGCAAAATAAGGAGGTATCAAATTCCCCCAAGCTTGAACTTTGCTTGTCCTCAAGCAAAAATTCTAACTTAGGTGTGGTTCTGGTTCTTGGACTTACCTAAATGCAAGTTAAACTACTAAGAGAAAATTTTGCATGATCTTGCGTTTATTAGAAACCTATAAGAGTCATTTTGGATAATGATTTGGTTTTCCTTTGGTCAATTTTGATTCACCCCACAATTCAATCAATTAAACCTCATATTCAAGAGAGCATTGTTATTTGTAAGAACTAATCAACCAAACGTATCAATAGCTCATTTTTTTCACTAAACCCATGCCCTCATTTGTGGTGATTTGTTTTCCTTTGAGTCCCCCCCAAGCTTGGAACAAGATTAGGTCAGAAAGTTGTAGACCTCATGTGTTGGTATCATGCAAAATTTACTTTTGATTGTTGCTTTTTGTGACACTTTTATTCTTTATCCTTAGTACAAATTCGGCTAGTGATAAGTGGTGAACCATATCCAACCGATTTAATTCAAAAGCACATTTGCGTGCTCTTGGTTCGACCTTTCCATGACACGAGCTCACACTTTTAATGTAAACTCGGCCACTTTATCAGGTGAACTAGTGGAGCAGAGTGTCAAAGACTCATTACCATAAGTACGTCATAACGCCGTAACATCGGTAAGCGGAGTCCTATTTCTTTTCAAAATTTTCAATTTTTCCCATTTTTCAATTGTTTTTGCTACGATACCATGATTACACACATTCAAAGGTAATCATTCATACCAGTGAATATCCAAATCTTTCTTTTTGTTTTCAAATCTCATTTCCCTTTTTAACAAGACACAGTTCAATTCCATACGGCCCGTATAGGATACCACACGGTCCGTACAGGGTTCCAAATGTTTTTCTTGGTACAATTCAGTTTTTTTAGTTCCACAAAGTCCAAAAACAATCTATCCTATGTGGTTCTTTCAATCAAATATGGGGTTATTTTCAATCTCACAAATTCGTCCAAAACACAACCAAAAATTTTCAAATTGGTCCCTAATTCTCGCAATCACACAAATTTATCCACAAAATACAAGAAATAAAAACAAACATGCAAACAAACTAAATGCAAACAACAAACAACTATCACCCCCCCCAAGCTTAGTCTAAGCATTGTCCTCAATGCTTCAAGACGTGCAAGTAAAGTAAAAGATAAAAGCTGGGGTAGTGAAAACAAACCTGATCAGTAGTCGGTAGAGGAGTCAGTGGGGTGAGTCTTTTAAAAGGGAGACGGCCGACTGAAGGGACTCGACCCTTCAAGTCGCTCCTGTTGGTTTTGTACGGTTCGTATGAAAGTGTGTGCGGACCGTATGGCCTCCAGAAATATGTGTTCCTCCTATCTGATCAAAACTAAAATGCAAACTGAAAATTGAAAATTTAAGATTAACTAAAATAAACCTAAATATGCAAAACAAATAATGTTTTAAAATTGAAAGAAAAATTAAAAAGTCCTTGGGTTGCCTCCCAAGAAGCGCTCGTTTTAGGTCTTGAGCTCGACCACCTTCTGTCTATGTCTCGAAGATCCATCCTTTGTTGTTGCCAATGTCGAATGTGCCGAAGGGATACATCATTCTTTCCTCATACGGGTCCGACCATCTTTTCTTTTCATCCCACCAAGGGACAAAATGCACAGACCGGGCTGCTTGTGTACGGCCCATATGCTGGTTTGCACGGGTTGTGTACTTGTGACCATCCGCTAGTAAGGTCCTGTGCATGCATGTGGCTGGGTTTGCACCAGTCAGCTTCTCGATCAAGTCCTCAATCATAGTTTGCTGAGTTTTCAAATCCTCCAAGAATCTAGCGGTGCGATTTGGGTCGAGGAAAGCTGTGAGAGGCTGGAGTTCATGTTTGGCCTGCTCTGGCTGGACTTGCATACGGGCTGTGTGCATGGGTGTACGGGCCGTGTGCTTGGAATCCGGGTCGTGTGCTGGTTCCACTATGTTGTTTGTCAACACTTCTGCGGCACACGCCTTCTCTTGAGCATCTTTCTTCTCCTGCAATTCAAACAAATAATCAGGGGAATTTGTAGACGACCTACCGTATTGTTCACGGAGTTGTCCTTTAGCCAATTGATCAACCACATCGACCGCGCAGCATGTTTCTGGTTCAGATGGGTACTTCATAGCTTTGTTGAGATAAAACTGAACTTTCTCATCTCCAATCTGCAGGGTCAGAGTCCCCTCCTTCACATCCATCAGTGCCCCTGCTGTTCTGAGGAATGGCCGTCCCAGTATGATTGGTACTTCCTTGTCCTCTTTCATTTCCATTACCACAAAATCTACTGGAACAAAGAATTTACCGACTTGAATTGGCACATCTTCGATCACTCCGAGTGGCAAACGAACAGAGGAATCTGTAAGTTGCAATGTCATGCGTGTGGGTTTAAGCTCACCAATACCGATGCGGTCATAGACTGTCCGTGGCATGAGACTCACGCTAGCGTCCAAATCACATAAGGCTTTCTTGATGCTAGCTTTCCCGATCATGCAAGGTATCTAGAACTTGCCAGGATCATCCAACTTTGGTGGGAGCTCATTTTTCAATATGGCACTACACTGCTCGGTGAGCCTCACGGTCCCGTTTCCCTCCAAGCTTCGCTTGTTTGAGAGGATGTCTTTGAGAAACTTGGCATAAGTTGGGATTTGTGTCAGGGCTTCGGTGAATGGAATGGTGATGTACAACTGCTTGAGGACTTGAGTGAACTTGGCAAATTGCTCATTGACTCTGTGTTCAGCTAGTCTCTGTGGAAATGGCACAGGTGGTCGGTTTCTCGGTCACCTTCTTTTTCTGCTTCTCAGCTTCCCTTTGTACGGGCCGTACGGATTTTGTACGGTCCGTATGGGCAGTTTTCTCAGACACATTTTCAGGTGGTGCATGCTCGGATTGCTCAGAATTCACAAGTGGTGGAATCTGTACGGGCCGTATGGGATCTGTACGGACCGTATACTCGTTTTCTGGTTCGACAGACATGGCTGGTCTTTGGTAATAAGTTCCGCTCCGCAATGTTATCGCTTTGACCTCTCCTCTGGGGTTGATTTCTAGTTGACTGGGCAGCTTTCCAGATTGTTGTTGACTAGAGGTGGCTAGGCGACTCATTTGCATCTCCATCATCTTGTTTTGAGCAGCTAAACCAGCCAACTGAGCACTAATCGCTTGCATCTGCTCGAACATCATCTGATTTATCTTCTCTTGCTCATGCATGAAATTGCTCACAGCGGGAGCAATATACAGCTCGGGTGGACCTGATTGAGGTGCATGGATGTTCGAGTTGTTGAATGCGGCATTGTTGTAGAAGTTGCGATTGTTGTTGTTGCTGCTAGAAGGGTTGTTATTGAAGGGTGCGGGGTTATTGTTCTTCCACCTCCAAGCCTGTTGCTCATTCTGGTCCTTGGAATAGGATCGGTTGAAAAGAGGTTTTGGGAAGTAGGATGGCTCAATGTTGAGAGAGTTGACTTGCTCTGGTTCTTCATCCCTTTGCACGAGTGGACAATGCTCATACACGTGCCTCCCGTCCCCACACATGACACAAGATGTCGGCTGTTGATTGCAAAGTGCCTTGACACTCATCTTGTCGAAAGCCTTCTGCATGGCATCCAACTTGGCGGTGAGAGCAGTGATTTGATCGACTTCAAGTCGGCCACCTCCAGTTGCGCGAGTGCTTTCTCGGCCTGACCACTGTTGGTTGGTCACTATGCTGTCAATCAAGTTTATCGCATCAGTAGTCTCTCGGTCTATGAGAGCTCCTCCTGCAACTGCATCAACAGAAGTACGAGAACTATCAGTTAAACCAGCATAAAAAGACTGAATAAGTAACCAATCGGGAATACCATGATGTGGACAAGAGTATTGCAATTCTCTAAATCTTTCCCAGGCCTCATTCAAGAGTTCATCAGACCTTTGTTTGAAACTGGTCAGTTGGATCCTAACCTTGGCAGTTCTTTTATGAGGAAAAAATCTGGTCAAAAACAATTTGGATAGTTCCCTCCAAGTGGTAATTGAATCCCTTGGTAATGACCCTAACCATTTCTTTGCCTTATCCCTAAGAGTGAAAGGAAATAAAGCAAGCCTAATATAATCATTTGTTGCGCCATTGATTTTAATGGTTGCACAACACTCGAGAAAGGTCTGAACATGGGCATGCGGATCCTCATGATCCATGCCATGGAACGTGTTCTGCTGAACGATGTTGACAACGCCCGGATTGAAGTTAGGTTGGTTGCCGACAATCCTCGGCAGTCGGATTGCTCCTCTAACATCTCCAGCTCTTGGGACATTGAACTCTCGCAATGTTCTTGGCACAAAGTCTGCCCCTTCATCATCTGAGAGTTGCTCATTGTTCGGCGGATCATCTCCGTTTTGACTCATGGTGCCTGTTTCTGGATCTGCGTCTCTGTTGTTGGTTTGTACGGTCCGTATAAGCCTTGTACGGGCCGTACGCAGAGGTGACAGATGCGGTGGTGCTGGAACAACTGTATTGGAAGTTTGCCCCTTGCTTCTTAGATCGTAGTGGTTCTTGGGCTGTGAATTTTCCAGTATGTTCCTGAAAAGATGGAAAAAGAAAAAAAAATTAAAATCTAGAATCAAGCAAAAATAAGAAAAAGTCTAGCAATTTTAGTTGCCGTCCCCGGCAACGGCGCCAAAAACTTGTTCGCACACACGTGTACTCCTAAGTTTCAGTACAGCAAGCTGTACCTTTTAAAACTCGAGTCTACCTCTGGTCAAAACTGCAAGTGCACAGTCCTACCGTTGGTATAGTCGGGTATCGTATCCACAGGGACAGAATAGAACAACCGGACTCTGCTTAGATTGACTAAAATTCTAGAAGTAAGAAAAGGTTGATTTGTTGGTTGTTCTAACAATTCTACTGATCAATAACAATATTAAAATGCTTAAAAGAAGATTAAAAGTTGTTTTCAATTTATAAAAAAGGGTTTCCAGGGTTTCAGATTTCATATCTGTCTGGCCCCAGGGTATACGGCCCGTATAGAATCCTATACGGTCCGTATAGGCCCCTGAGTGAATACTGCAGCTACTGTTTCTGTGTTGGTACTTTTGTCTAGGGTTTCCATCGACCAGATCTAAGTTCCTTACCTCAGCTGTCGCAATTTTGGCTTAGAACCCGATTTACCGGACTCAACTACTCCCCTCTTAGATTCGTTAACCCTCAACTTTCGTAATTTTAGACTAAGTTATCTAAGTTACTTGTCGGTTTACTAAAGGTATCCAAGGACTTTCGCCTCGAGGAAAGTTTCCCTTTCAGTACTCCTTGGTCTGAAAACCTACCTCATATACTTGGTCTAGTTGGATTGACTATCATAGACTTGGCTCCTAACAATTAGACGTGCGCATTCATCTAACGGGATGACTAATCAAACTCAAGCAAGCAAAAACCAAGCAATTAAAATACTACACAACAAGATAAAAACTAAGCATTCAACACAAATTCAAGTAGCATACAAGTAAAACCAAACGTCAACTACATCTTAATCCTAGAAACAGTAAATTTAGCTACTCATGTTCTCAAAGCAAAGCATAATAAAAGTTATGAAAGAGTTCATAGAAAAACAATAGAAAATCCGAAGATCCGTTGCAAAACTTCTTCTTCTTCTTCACCAAGTTCTTCCTTGTCTCCCAAGCACCAAGAAGGGATCCCAGATGCTTCTCAGATCTGGAATGATCCCCCTTAATGCCCGAAATCGCGTATTGAAAGCCTTCATTTTCAGTCCCCCCAGCTGTCTCTGTTTCCAATTCCAGCCTGGGTTTCCGAAATAGCTTGTACGGTCCGTATAGGATCCTATACGGACCTTATACCCGTGCCTTGTCTTGGAGAATTGTTTCCTCTGATATGGAACCTTCTGTGGTTTTGGGCTGATCTTGTACGGGCCGTATGGACACCTATACGGGCCGTATGGAGAGGTGTCAGACCCAGAATTTCGCCCGTTTCCTGCAAAACGACAAACAAAACACAGCAGTACCACATTCTAATGATAATTAAGTAAAAAGGTTCATATTTATAGGCTTTAAAGTACATGTTTTAGTACAAATTAGGGTCGTAATCTAGGCAAAATAAGGAGGTATCACAATCCAGTGCCATATTGCTTGCACATACACACATGTTACAAATAAGTGATTAACCATCTCTAATTGAGAACAGTAAACACATCGAATATCACATGTCCATCCTCTTTTGCTTAACCTGTCCCTTGTAAGCACTCTTTTTTGTTTAACAAGCCACAAGAATATTTTGACTTTCAAAGGTATTCTAGCTTGCCATATACTCTGAAATGTATTGGTAGGAACTCCTCCCTCTGCCAAATATTTATACATTGAGTTTACTGTAAAGAGGTCGTTAGCTGTCCATTTCCAAACTATTTGGTCCCTGTCATTAGATAGCTGTACCGACTCAAGAAGGGATACTAAAGCTGTCCATTCCACATGGTATATACCTATTAATTGTCTAGCTATAAGAATAGACAACCTACCTTGAGAAAATGCAGAAGTTACTAAAATATTCCTGTCGTACACAATGGAAAAAAGATTAGGGAAAACTAAACACAGTAAGGAATCCCCACACCAATGATCAACCCAAAATCTAATTGACTATCCATTCCCGACTTGCCAAGATATACATTCCTGGAATGTATCCCGTAAATGCAAGATATCATTCCACAAGGCCGATTTAATACGTCTATCTCCTATATAAGAATATTTATCAATTATGATTTCCTTCCATGTTCCAACTACCCTTGTATCATAGAACCTAAATAACCATTTAGACAATAAGGATTTATTCATACGATTAAGATCTAAGACTCCAAGCCCCCGTTGACTTTTACTCAAACACACCTTATCCCACGTAATTAATGATGGTTTTTTCCTAACTGTATTACCTCCAAACCATAAAAATTTTCTACGAATCATATCAATTTTATATCTATTTTTACTAGGCATTCTATATAAAGAGAGCCAATATAAAGGGATAGATGAAATTACCGCATTCAACAATGTGACTTTGCTCCCCATTGATAATAATTTTCCCTTCCATGTTTGTAATCGTTTTTCAATTTTTTCGATCAAAGATAACCAATCTGATTCTCTCAATCGTTTCCAATGCAAAGGGACACCTAAATACATAATAGGCAGTTGCACTACTTTGCAATCAAGAAGTTTAGCCAATTGCCCTATATTTTCACATATGTTCAATGGTACCATCTCACTCTTGTCGAAATTAATTTTCATTCCCGAAAGGTTTTCAAACCCTAAAAGAAGCCACCTGAGGACAGTAATCATCTTACTATTAGCCTTTAAAAAGAGGAGTGTATCATCTGCGAAACGAAGATTAAGAATTTTTCCACAATTTGCAAAAAGACCTAATCCTTCAATTAACCCTGCTTGTTGAGCCCGACCTAAAATTTTGTTTAAAACATCTGCCACTAGATTAAACAATAAGGGTGAGAAGGGATCGCCTTGTCGAAGACCCCTCTTACATTTGAAATATGCCCCTAACTCCCCATTTAAATTAATACATGATTTACCACTATGTAATAAAATATCAATCCGTGAAATAAACCTATCTCCAAAACCTCTCATACGAAGAACTTCTAACAGGAATTCCCAATTAACCTGTCGTACGCTTTTTCGAAATCAAGTTTAAATAAAACTCCTTTTTCCTTAGTTACTCTTACCTTATGCAGCACCTCATTGGCCACTATTATATTGTCCATGATTAACCTACTTTTAATAAATTCCATTTGAGAAGAATCTATTAAATCATCCATATACAGTGATAATCTATCGGTCAAACATTTGATAATTATCTTTAAACTACAGTTTATAAGACTAATAGGTCTAAAATTCCTAACATCATTTGCATTTTCTTTTTTAGGTATAAGACATATCGATGCCATATTTATTTTATCTAAGTCAAGCTAATTATGATAAAATGCTTCAACTAACTTCATAAAATCAAGTTTGATATCATCCCAAAACGCTTGATAGAATAAAAAAGAAAAACCATCAGGTCCTGGTGCTTTAGATGGATTACAAGAGAACACAGTTTAAGTAATTTCCTCAATTGAGAAGGGTGCCTCCAAAGTCTGTCTTTGACTATAGGTCAATAGTTCTGTGTCAGACCAGAGATGTTGGATTGAAACATTTCTAGTTGTTGAAGTACATAATAATTCTTTATAAAATTTAGAGATATGATCCCTAATAGCATGTATATCGTGAACTAAAACCCCATCAATCAAGAGGGCAAAAACTGAATTTTTCTTTTTCCTAATTGATGCATGAATATGAAAGTACCTAGTATTGGCATCCTCTTCGAGAAACCACTTAGTTTTAGCCCTATTCTGCCAATATAACTCTTCATCCTTAAAAATCTGATATAACTCACTTTGACATTCTTGCCATTGCTGCTGAGACAACTCATCTAAACAATCTGTTTCTGCTAAATGTTCGAACCTATTTAACTTACTTAACAATTGAGTTTTATTTTTACGTTGTGAGGCCCTAAGGTTATTATTCCAATCCCTTAACTTTTGTCACATAAATTGCAGTTTTAATCTCCAGCTATTACCTACGTCATTAGTAATTGAAAACGAATACCACCAATTTTTTAACAGGTCAGCAAATCCTTCTTGTTGCAACCACATTTTTTCAAACCTTATGGTCTTATTTCCAGCATACGAAACTGCTTGAGTTCCTAAAATAATGGGATTATGATCCGAATGGATTCTTGGTAGAGAAAATACTCCTTCACAATTAAAATGATCATGCCAACTAACAGAACAGAAAAAACCTTTCTAACAATGCCTTAGAATTTGAAAAAACTGATCGAGCCCAAGTATAATTCCTATCAGTAAATTTCAACTCCATCAATTCCAGATCTGAAATACACAAATTAAACCTACTACTTAACACATAATTAAAAGATTTACCTATTTTTTTACTTCTCCTTCGTATCAAATTGAAATCTCCACAAATCAAAACAGCCCCCGATCCTAATCGACATATAGACCTGATTTTTCTAAAAAAGCACCCCTTAAGTGAGAAACTGTGGGGCCATACACTACTGAGAAAGTCCATTCAAAAGCATCCATTTTGTTTTTCAATAACACCGAAACAGAAAATTCTTTAACCCAAACCGAGATAACATCAAAAAGATTATCATTAATCCCTACTAATATACCCCCAGCACTCCCAATAGAAGGTTTAAAATGCCATGAATTAATATGAGAAGTTAGATTACTAAAAAAATGATTAGGAAAACTTTCTAATTTTGTTTCTTGAATTCCCACAATATCAATTTTATTCTGCTCTAAAATATCCTTTAAAATACGTTTAGCAAGAGAATTATCTAACCCTCGAATGTTCTAGCTCATGATTCTACTCATTATTAACATCAGATTTCTCCCCATTATAAACTAAACTAATAGCAGAATTAATATCCACAATTGAATTACCTAATTCCTGTTGACGAACAACTAAGTCCTGTATCACTTTTTCAAAACGATCTTTATGAAAACCTCTTAAAAGAGTAACTATTCTCAGTTTTTCATGAAAACTGTCACCTAATTTAAAACCTGCCACCTCGTACAACTGAATAAGTTCTTCATCTGTAAATACCACAAAAGGAAAATTGTCAACAAATGTTAAAGTACCTGGACCTGGAGCTGGAATATTTATGTTCCCGCGGCCACGACGACCTCCCCTGCCACGCCCGCGTCGATTAATTCCCTGTTGCACCTGTTGACGAAGGCGGTTGCTATGTCTGGTTTCTGCTGGTATCCCCCCTGCTGGCACGACAGCTGCTGGCCCTGTTGGAACCCCCAACGCACCCGACTGATCCCCTATTTTGTTCGACTTTTCAGAGCCCGTCTCCAGCAAATCTTCATCGGAATCTAGCTCCGAAGTCATCTTTGCATAATTCTCCGGATTCTGCGTTATCTGTACCCCCTGAACCGAGTCAGAAATCTGACCTGCCTTGACATCTTCCCATCTATCCACTTCTTTTTTGGTTCCTGCTGTGCCGACTCAGATCCTTCCTCAACACCCAGAGACTCAAATCTGTTAGCACTTGATTTGCCTAATGCATTAATATTCAGATCGTCCTTCCTTGCTGCCACTGTCACAGGTTGACACCCCTTATTCTTTTCTACTTCCTGACAATAGAGTCGACCCTTAGACACCTCACCTGAAGGAATAAGCGGTAAGAATAGACAACCTACCTTGAGAAAATGCAGAAGTTACTAAAATATTCCTGTCGTACACAATGGAAAAAAGATTAGGGAAAACTAAACACAGTAAGGAATCCCCACACCAATGATCAACTCAAAATCTAATTGACTATCCATTCCCGACTTGCCAAGATATACATTCCTGGAATGTATCCCGTAAATGCAAGATATCATTCCACAAGGCCGATTTAATACGTCTATCTCCTGTATAAGAATATTTATCAATTATGATTTCCTTCCATGTTCCAACTACCCTTGTATCATAGAACCTAAATAACCATTTAGACAATAAGGATTTATTCATACGATTAAGATCTAAGACTCCAAGCCCCCGTTGACTTTTACTCAAACACACCTTATCCCACGTAATTAATGATGGTTTTTTCCTAACTGTATTACCTCCAAACCATAAAAATTTTCTACGAATCATATCAATTTTATATCTATTTTTACTAGGCATTCTATATAAAGAGAGCCAATATAAAGGGATAGATGAAATTACCGCATTCAACAATGTGACTTTGCTCCCCATTGATAATAATTTTCCCTTCCATGTTTGTAATCGTTTTTCAATTTTTTCGATCAAAGATAACCAATCTGATTCTCTCAATCGTTTCCAATGCAAAGGGACACCTAAATACATAATAGGCAGTTGCACTACTTTGCAATCAAGAAGTTTAGCCAATTGCCCTATATTTTCACATATGTTCAATGGTACCATCTCACTCTTGTCGAAATTAATTTTCATTCCCGAAAGGTTTTCAAACCCTAAAAGAAGCCACCTGAGGACAGTAATCATCTTACTATTAGCCTTTAAAAAGAGGAGTGTATCATCTGCGAAACGAAGATTAAGAATTTTTCCACAATTTGCAAAAAGACCTAATCCTTCAATTAACCCTGCTTGTTGAGCCCGACCTAAAATTTTGTTTAAAACATCTGCCACTAGATTAAACAATAAGGGTGAGAAGGGATCGCCTTGTCGAAGACCCCTCTTACATTTGAAATATGCCCCTAACTCCCCATTTAAATTAATACATGATTTACCACTATGTAATAAAATATCAATCCGTGAAATAAACCTATCTCCAAAACCTCTCATACGAAGAACTTCTAACAGGAATTCCCAATTAACCTGTCGTACGCTTTTTCGAAATCAAGTTTAAATAAAACTCCTTTTTCCTTAGTTACTCTTACCTTATGCAGCACCTCATTGGCCACTATTATATTGTCCATGATTAACCTACTTTTAATAAATTCCATTTGAGAAGAATCTATTAAATCATCCATATACAGTGATAATCTATCGGTCAAACATTTGATAATTATCTTTAAACTACAGTTTATAAGACTAATAGGTCTAAAATTCCTAACATCATTTGCATTTTCTTTTTTAGGTATAAGACATATCGATGCCATATTTATTTTATCTAAGTCAAGCTAATTATGATAAAATGCTTCAACTAACTTCATAAAATCAAGTTTGATATCATCCCAAAACGCTTGATAGAATAAAAAAGAAAAACCATCAGGTCCTGGTGCTTTAGATGGATTACAAGAGAACACAGTTTAAGTAATTTCCTCAATTGAAAAGGGTGCCTCCAAAGTCTGTCTTTGACTATAGGTCAATAGTTCTGTGTCAGACCAGAGATGTTGGATTGAAACATTTCTAGTTGTTGAAGTACATAATAATTCTTTATAAAATTTAGAGATATGATCCCTAATAGCATGTATATCGTGAACTAAAACCCCATCAATCAAGAGGGCAAAAACTGAATTTTTCTTTTTCCTAATTGATGCATGAATATGAAAGTACCTAGTATTGGCATCCTCTTCGAGAAACCACTTAGTTTTAGCCCTATTCTGCCAATATAACTCTTCATCCTTAAAAATCTGATATAACTCACTTTGACATTCTTGCCATTGCTGCTGAGACAACTCATCTAAACAATCTGTTTCTGCTAAATGTTCGAACCTATTTAACTTACTTAACAATTGAGTTTTATTTTTACGTTGTGAGGCCCTAAGGTTATTATTCCAATCCCTTAACTTTTGTCACATAAATTGCAGTTTTAATCTCCAGCTATTACCTACGTCATTAGTAATTGAAAACGAATACCACCAATTTTTTAACAGGTCAGCAAATCCTTCTTGTTGCAACCACATTTTTTCAAACCTTATGGTCTTATTTCCAGCATACGAAACTGCTTGAGTTCCTAAAATAATGGGATTATGATCCGAATGGATTCTTGGTAGAGAAAATACTCCTTCACAATTAAAATGATCATGCCAACTAACAGAACAGAAAAAACCTTTCTAACAATGCCTTAGAATTTGAAAAAACTGATCGAGCCCAAGTATAATTCCTATCAGTAAATTTCAACTCCATCAATTCCAGATCTGAAATACACAAATTAAACCTACTACTTAACACATAATTAAAAGATTTACCTATTTTTTTACTTCTCCTTCGTATCAAATTGAAATCTCCACAAATCAAAACAGCCCCCGATCCTAATCGACATATAGACCTGATTTTTCTAAAAAAGCACCCCTTAAGTGAGAAACTGTGGGGCCATACACTACTGAGAAAGTCCATTCAAAAGCATCCATTTTGTTTTTCAATAACACCGAAACAGAAAATTCTTTAACCCAAACCGAGATAACATCAAAAAGATTATCATTAATCCCTACTAATATACCCCCAGCACTCCCAATAGAAGGTTTAAAATGCCATGAATTAATATGAGAAGTTAGATTACTAAAAAAATGATTAGGAAAACTTTCTAATTTTGTTTCTTGAATTCCCACAATATCAATTTTATTCTGCTCTAAAATATCCTTTAAAATACGTTTAGCAAGAGAATTATCTAACCCTCGAATGTTCTAGCTCATGATTCTACTCATTATTAACATCAGATTTCTCCCCATTATAAACTAAACTAATAGCAGAATTAATATCCACAATTGAATTACCTAATTCCTGTTGACGAACAACTAAGTCCTGTATCACTTTTTCAAAACGATCTTTATGAAAACCTCTTAAAAGAGTAACTATTCTCAGTTTTTCATGAAAACTGTCACCTAATTTAAAACCTGCCACCTCGTACAACTGAATAAGTTCTTCATCTGTAAATACCACAAAAGGAAAATTGTCAACAAATGTTAAAGTACCTGGACCTGGAGCTGGAATATTTATGTTCCCGCGGCCACGACGACCTCCCCTGCCACGCCCGCGTCGATTAATTCCCTGTTGCACCTGTTGACGAAGGCGGTTGCTATGTCTGGTTTCTGCTGGTATCCCCCCTGCTGGCACGACAGCTGCTGGCCCTGTTGGAACCCCCAACGCACCCGACTGATCCCCTATTTTGTTCGACTTTTCAGAGCCCGTCTCCAGCAAATCTTCATCGGAATCTAGCTCCGAAGTCATCTTTGCATAATTCTCCGGATTCTGCGTTATCTGTACCCCCTGAACCGAGTCAGAAATCTGACCTGCCTTGACATCTTCCCATCTATCCACTTCTTTTTTGGTTCCTGCTGTGCCGACTCAGATCCTTCCTCAACACCCAGAGACTCAAATCTGTTAGCACTTGATTTGCCTAATGCATTAATATTCAGATCGTCCTTCCTTGCTGCCACTGTCACAGGTTGACACCCCTTATTCTTTTCTACTTCCTGACAATAGAGTCGACCCTTAGACACCTCACCTGAAGGAATAAGCGGTGGTTCAATTGCTATTGAGAGAGGGTAAAGCCGGCTTCGTCCAAACTCATCCTGAAAAGACATGTCCCTGTGAGAAACTAACATCTTCTTATTAGGAACCCCAAGACACATTCTCACCGTTTCCAGTTCTTCAGTTGCACGTGGATCCACATCTATGACTATCCCACCTAGCTCCTCTGCTAGTAGTTTAAACGTATAATTTGTCCTTAACCGAGGCGGAATACCATCAAGTAATATCCATACTGGGATAGGATCAATTCCCCCATCGTGCTTATACGGATCGTAAGGCTCGATAGGGTTTAGTAACTAGAGTCAATACTTTTGTATATTTATTTATTTGATAAAAATTTCTGAAAATTATTTAGAAGATTCCTTATATTTATAATTTCATATAATCGGTGCAATTCAAGAAGGGTTTCGATAGTAAGAGGATTCTGGAATTACATCAAATTATTTGGTAAATGATAATTCAATATATCTTTAGGTCTCATAAGTTTAATCAGCTTTTGAATATGCACCGGAGTTCACAGAGGTTTAATTTAATTAAAAACAATATCACCAAAGTTCATATTCATCTATTTGATAGTAACTTTTTCACCGATAACCTTAGAAATTTATTCACCGATAATCCTGAAATTATTTTTATTACAAATATGTATATTATTTTTTACAAAAGAGCACCAGGATTTGATTTGCTTCTATTTATTAATTTGATAGTAACTTTTTCACCGATAACCCCGAAATTGTTTTTATTACAAAGATGTATATTCTAGACACTTACCAATAATTTAATCGGATCCCTCCTTGAAACAAATTCCATGATGATTGTATTTATATTCTATTCATATCTTGATTTGACAACCGGATTATATACTTACTGACCGTCAGTTATAAATAGGAACCGATATATATACAAACATTGATTTAGAACCGTATTACATGGTATAGGTTTGAATTCGGAAGTAAGAAGTAACATAGAGGCAGTAGCGAACTACCCCACGACAACAGGTACGGATTTCCTAGACATTGTCAAATTGTACTTACCATTTTGTGTGCATTTTATTTATTTATTTATTTATGAAATTGTGCATGTTGAATCGAACAATCCCTTTGGCTTGTTTAGAATTTCAATAGGATTATTCATATCAATCATGAGACTTGTAAGTAGGACGTGTTAAGCATGGCGTTATGTAGTGTTAAATGAAACGAATGTGGAATGTAATGGATGAGTTAAAGGAAAGGAGCCAACGTGCGTTGAACGCATGTTGGAATGTATACATTGAGTCTGGGTTCGACTATACCCCTCGTTAACGTGGCGTTGGTTGGATTTTCCGTCATGGGTCAAGATCTAGCGTAGAGTGGATTCCCCGTCTAGTGCGACAGCCAATATCTAGCGTAGGGTGGATTCCCCGTCTAGTGAGAAAGCCTCTCGTTGTTGGATGGATTTCCCCCAACGGGTTGGTGGTCTTCCAGTGTTGGATGGATTTCCCACTGGATTGGCAAATGAAATGATTAAAAGGAAAACTTGAAAGATAACTAAAGAAGTGTGTGTGTGTGTGGGGGGGGGGGGGGGCGCAGGGGTGTGAGATTTAAATTGAAATTAGTAAGATTGCATTTTGAGGATATTTTTATATCATGTTTGTATAAATAAGTGAATTTGACAAACTCCGGGACTGGAATTAAATCCCGTACTGAGAGATTGTTCGATCTCTCACCCGTTCCACTTTTATGTGGGTTCCAGGAAATGATGAAGCCAGCAAGGAGCACAAATAGGAGGGATGCGGATCAGGAAGTCAACGAGCAGACGGCTCAAGTATCTTTTTAATTTCTTTAGTCAAAGTTAAATTCTCTCTTTAGAAGTGGGTACATTGACTAACATGGTAATTATCGGTTTGTTTGCCATGTTTGTCTTGATCTCATGTTAAATGTGTGATATGTACTTGAATTATTTGTGGTATTAGAAGACTTTGTTTTAATTTTAAGATGTTGCGTGAGTATTTATTATTGATAATGTATGTGATGTGCACACGCCTTACGTATAAATACGTGGCAGGTTGTCTCGGGGTGTAACAAATACAAATTGAGCAAATTAACGTGCGTATTCATGACATTGCTCAACTATTTTCCAATCCATTTAATACAAATTGTAGTACTGAATATTGACTACTAATAAATGGTTTCTGAAATTATTTTATTGTGCGTATATTATAAATTATGGAAAACATGTAGGAGTCATACTCATACAACATAAACTAACAAAAAAGATTAATACTATAATGATTGTCCCATGATCATGCACGTACTCACTTTTCTAATTATAGTGAACTTATAAGGTTGGAGTCTAGTCTGAACAATTTCTTATACTTGCACAATGTAAAGAATTATAAAACAATAACAGAAATAACAATATATAACACCAACGACAACACTAGCACCCGTGGCCACAAAACAACAATTCCTGAACAACAATAAGTTGATAACAACTGCAATTAGCAATAATTAGTGACTTTTTAAATAAAACAAGTGCTCATGAACTCCCTTATTTTGAACTAATGAACAAAATATGATATTTTTGCCTTCCTATCATCATAACAACTTTTCAAATGTAGTACCTATCACCTTAAATTGTTTTCTCTCCCCTATAAACAGGGTAACTTCTCAACATCTCTACCTTATATATAAATATCCATACAACATTTGATTACTGCAGCAATACACATTGTCAATTAATTGCGTACAATACCAATTCATTATAACAGATCTAGATATGGCTTCCTCCTATTCACTTTTCCTATTCACTTTGTTTGCTTGTCTCTCTTGTCATGTAATTGCATTTGATCCTAGTCCTCTCCAAGATTTTTGTGTTGCTGACAAGAACTCTCAAGGTACATATTTCATTCACCAAACATGCTTCTTTGTAGTATAAATTTCAACCAAATAAATTACTCAAATGCATTATTAATTAAATCAAGATAGATATTTTAATTCACCAAAATAAAATTCAAATATTAATTATAACCTCTATCTAGATGACATTTCACCAATGAAACACCAATTAGATTATATATTGAATTTTCTTCTATGAGCATGCAGTGCTTGTGAATGGCTACACTTGCAAAGATCCAGATGATGTGAATCCAGAAGACTTTCTCTTCTCTGGCCTTGACAAACCAGGCCGCATTGATTCGGATCTCAAGTCAAATGTGACAGTAGTTGATGTGCATAAGCTTGTTGGTCTCAACACACTAGGTATCTCAGTTGCTCGTCTTGACCTGTCACCCAATGGCGGCTTGGTCCCACCACACATCCACCCCAGAGCAACCGAAATTCTTACTGTTTTGCAAGGTACCCTCTATGTTGGATTTGTGACATCAGCCTCTAACTACAAGCTCATTGCTAAGGTGTTGAACAAGGGGGATGTGTTTGTTTTTCCTATCGGACTCATACACTTCCAGTATAACATTGGTAGAGTCCCGGTTGTTGCTTTTGCGGGATTGAGTAGCCAAAATCCTGGTGTAATTCCTGTGGCAAAGGCCATTTTTGGCTCAAATCCTCCTATTTCAGATGATGCTCTAGCTAAGGCATTTAAGCTCGACAAAAACACCATCGACAGGCTCCAGTCCGAATTTTGGACGACAACGAATTAATGTGTTTATTTTGCTATTTATGCTCAAGCATCATATATATATTCAAACATTTTTTTTTTGTATCAGATAAAATTGTTATTAATAAGAAATTAAATGCTTTTTGTGTATTCTTGCTTGAAAAAGAAAAGAAAAGAAGATTGATTGTGTATATATTTATTGCTTTGACTTATATATATATTATTTCGTTAATGCATAATTATATTCTTAATCTTAGTTAATTTGCACTTTGGCTGATAGTTGAACTCAAGAACAACTATCTATTTGTCTTTCGTAAGAAATTGATTAATCTATATTAATTACAATTTATGATATGCATGCGTGTGTAATGATGATAATTGAAAAAGCACGTGTGCTCTAATTATTTTGGATGTGCTACTTGTTACTGAGTTATTTCAAAAACGTGATATTAAGATAGTGATAAAAAAAGTAATCAAAGGATTAATTTAGTATTTTTTGAAAAGTAAAGATACTATTTTTTTTTCTAAAGTTGAAAAATTAGTTGATAAAAATAAAAGAATAGAGAGCAATTTGATTATTTTTTACCAAATTAAGACAATTTTTCCGGGAAATTAACTCCCAACGCTGGTCGCTAGATAAGATAAGCCCATTAGCTCGGATACCAGGTGAGTGGGTGACGATGACCATGTCTATGAATAATTGAATATGAATTTATTTCTGTTTCTGGGGAGAATCCAATCCATTACCTCCGTATATCTCTTCCCCTCAATCGTAGTTCAGCACTTGCACTTGCCTCCAACGTTCCCACTCAACTTGAAGGGGCACTCAAAGCATCCAAACATATCACATGCCTCAATTCCCCTTATATATAGCCTTGACGCGATGTTGCAGTACCCCTGCTTCCTTTGCACTGGTGTGGACAAGACATTGTGACCAAAAATTCCAAAGCTGCAAGAGCTCAACTTCTCCATGGAAGACATTTCTGGTATCATTGCCCGAAAACCTTCTGTGCTTGTGTTCAATATTGTGGAAAAGGTTGAGTTCTGGTTGGGAGTCCTTAGCTCAGTAAATAATCTGTCTCTGGTTGTCATCAGGTACGGATCAGTCAATCCTCACTGCCAACTTGGAAAAGGTTGTCATGCCTAACTTGTCTTTTCTTCGAGACCAATGTGGTTTGTCTCTTGATTAGATTCTTCTGCTCATTAAACTCCTAGTGTACTCCAATATAATCCTGAAAAATTGAAAATTAAAGAGAAAATGATTGAGGAGTTGGGCATTGAGCCTTCGTCAGGCATGTTTGTGCATGTATGAGGTGTGTTTGTCTGGATGAACCAACGCACCCTAGTTGCACAGTTAAATAATTTAATAAAACTCGGGCTTTCACAGGAGGAGGTAGCATGTATTATTAATAAAGCTCCTTCTTTGTTGAAGGTACCAGAGAATCAGATAGGTAGCAAAATGGAATTCCTGATAAAGAAAGCCGGTTGTGATAAGATTTATGTTGTCCAAAATTCATATATGCTCATGAAATTTTTGGAGAAGTTTTTTCTGTGGAATGATTACATTATTCCTGGCCTACACAGAGCATATGCTGATGCTGGAAAAATGAGGGGTGATGATTAGTTTTAGATTATCTCAAATTAACTACCTTGCTGGCATAGATACTGATGTTAGAATTTGTTTTTTTGAAAACTTGGTAGGGACTACCAACTGATGTTAGAATTTCACTGGTTAGATTTTTCGATTGCTTCTTTGTAATTTTATTTATTTTTAAGTTGGTTTCAGTTTGTAACAATATATAAAATGGTTAGCAGCCATAATTTTCTTGAAATGTTGTTCTGAAATACTTAGTAGGCATGATTTCATATCTCCACTGAAAATTCATCTTCATCTTTTCTCTATCATATTGTGCTTTTATGAATATGAAACCATTGGGCATTGTTCTTGACCTCTATATTTCTCCTCCTCATCGATCAACAAATTTCCGTCACATTTACTGACAAACCTGAAATTTCACCTGCTGCCAAATCTTCAATTTTATCCACTGTCAAATCCTCTATTCTATTTTCTAGATGCATATCAGAAATTGAAAGAAACATGGTGAGGGTGGCAGCTGGTACACAATAATTTAATTTTAATACCTTAGTTCCTCCGATTTGGCCTCATTATCCCACAAATATGCATATGCGTTTAATTTTTAATTTGTTTGTATATGCAATACCATCCACCAATCTTAGATGGACAAAAGGAGAAAACCACCCACCACAATATTATGCATTTTAAATTTCAATCTCCTTCCTAGGCCTGCCGATTCGTGATGAATAAGGATGGATATGTTATCGGTTCGAAGAGTCAAACAGTTGCTGGCACCAACAAAGCAGTAAAACTGTCATTTAGGTCTGATTTCACTATTTGTTGCTGTAAAACTTTGTCTTATGTAATTCAAGTTGTTCTGGAGTTCTGATTTGATTATCTATATTTTTACAACTATTTTAATGTTAGACTAGGCTTGAAGTTTAATATGGTAATTGTGAAATTTCTTCTGTTTCTTTTGATTTTTTATAACAAAGTCTATTTCGAGTACTTGGTCCAAAATATGAACTTGCTGGATTTTTGTTTAGTTTGTTATAAGATTTTTTTTTTTTTTGCAAGATTAGTGAAAAATTGAGTTGTCAGGCCTAAATTATCTTTGTTTGACACCTGTCTACAACAAAAAGGTATTTTTATCAAATTCTCTGCCTTTTATGTAATAACTTAATCATCGTGTCAGATGCATGGCCCATTTCTTGCATGATCGCAATAGAATTAGGGTATGATCGGAACAAATTAGTATAGTATGACTTCAAGTTAGAGGCCTAAAAAGGCCCAAATCCAAGAATTTTGCATAATAAGGCCACAAGTTGAAGTAATTTATCTCCTTTCCTTGGTAATTAATTGAATTGCCTCGTCTCATCATCTCTAAGGTTGTGCTCCAATCGGAGGTATGCAGAGGGAGAGGAAGGAAGAAACACTGTGCGGAGGAGAATTGTGTTTCAGACCGCAGCTACCCGAAGATTTCACTTGCTCCAGAACAGAGAAGCGGAGGTGAAAGCGTACTGATTTTTGGTGACAATATTCACCTCCAAATCGAGGTGTAAAGATCATTGTTCGGAGGTGAGCTTCACACCCGAGCCTTCCCTTCCCCTTCCATTAATGAGGGTTTCACCCTCAATTAAGGAGCACAACCTAATAGTTAGTGGCACAGTCGCCTACTCAGCTCAGTCACCATGCCTATTTTTTTGAGAGAATCTCTTGCCTCTGTCCATCTCCCCCCCCCCCCAATCGGATCGTACCACCACCACCACTTGCTTCTCCCACTCAAGCTCCAAATCCAAATCCAAATCCAGATCCCCACTTATACCTCATCCAATCGTGCGGTCTTTCCTCCGACGAGGCACACAAAGCATCCAAGTATATACAGCACCTCATGTCCCTTGATAACCCTGACGCAGTGCTCCATTTATTGAGAGAGATTGGTGTAAGCAAGGCGGACATAAGAACTGCAGTTTCGCGAAACCCTTCCCTCATTTGCACTGGTGTGGAAAAGACTTTGAGACCAAATATTGCAAAGCTGCAAGAGCTCGGATTCTCCATACAAGACATCCCAACTATCAGTTTCATAGAACCCTCGCCTCCTTTGCACTGGCGTGGAAAAGACTTTGAGACCAAATATTACAAAGCTGCAATAGCTCGGATTCTCCATACAAGACATCTCAACTATCATTTCCTACAAACCTGGTGCATTTTTCTCTAATTTTGTGCCAAAGCTCGACTTCTGGTTGACCATCTTTAATGGCTCAGTAACCTCAATTGTCGTTGTTCATATGCTTCTTAACATCTTTTGCCCTTGTTCTTGTGCTTAGCAACATCATTTACACTTGTTCTTGTGCTTAACAACCTCATTTGTCGTTGTTCTTGCGCTTTGCAACATAATTTGTCCTTGATATTGTGCTTATGAAACTCATTTACATTTGTTCTTGCGCTTAGGAACCTCATTTTCCCTTGTTTGCGTGCTTAACAACTTCAATTAGCGTTGTTCGTGTGCTTAACAACCTCTTTTGCCCTTGATATTGTGCTTGTGAACATCATTCGCATTTGTTCTTGTGCTTAGGAACCTCATTCGCCCTTGTTCATGTGCTTAACAACCGCAATTGTCATTGTTCATATGCTTCTTAACCACTTTTGCGATTGTTCTTGTACTTAGCAACATAATTTACACTTGTTATTATGCTTAACAACCTCATTTGTCGATGTTTTTGCGCTTTGCAACATAATTTGCCCTTGATCTTGTGCTTATGAAGCTCAATTGTATTTTTTCTTGTGCTTAGCAAATGAGGTTCATAAGCACAATATCAAGGGCAAATTATGTTGCAAAGTGCGAGAACAATAACAAAGGTTGTTGAGCACAAGAACAAGTGTAAATGATATTGCTAAGCATAAGAACAAGGGCAAAAGAGGTTAAGAACGACAATTGAGCTTGTTAAGCACACGAACAAGGGCAAATGAGGTTCCTAAACAGAAGAACAAATGCAAATGAGGTTCATAAGCACAAGATCAAGGGCAAAAGAGGTTGTCAAGCACACGAACAACGCCAATTGAGGTTGTTAAGCACACAAACAAGGGAAAATGAGGTTCCGAAACACAAGAACAAATGCAAATAAAGTTCATCAGCACAAGATCAAGGGCAAGTTATGTTGCAAAGCGCAAGAACAACGACAATTGAGGTTGCTAAGCACAAGAACAAGTGTAAATGAAGTTCATAAGCACAAGATCAAGGGAAAAAGAGGTTGTTAAGCACACGGACAACGCTAATTGAGGTTGTTGAGCACACAAACAAGGGCAAATAAGGTTCCTAAGCACAAGAAATATTGCAAAAGACGTTCATAAGTGCAAGATCAAGGGCAAATGATGTTGCAAAGCACAAGAACAACGACAAATGAGTTTGTTAAGCACCAAAACAAGTGTAAATGAGGTTCATAAGCACAAAATCAAGGGAAAAAAAGAGGTTGTTCAGCTCACAAACAACGTCAATTGAGATTGTTAAGCACACAAACAAGGTCAAATGAGGTTCCAAAGCACAAGAACAAATACAAATGAGATTCATAAGCACAAGATCAAAGGCAAATTGTGTTGCAAAGCGCAAGAACTAATATAAATGAGGTTGTTTAGCACAAGAACAAGTGTAAATGATGTTGCTAAGCACAAGAACAAGGGCAAAAGAGGTTAAGAAGTATATGCACAACGACAATTGAGGTTGTTAAGCACACAAACAATGGCAAATGAGGTTCCCAATCATAAGAATAAATGTAAATAAGGTTCATAAGTACAAGATCAAGGTCAAAAGAGGTTGTGAAGCACACGAACAACGCAAATTGAGGTTTTTAAGCACGCAAACAAGTGCAAATGAGATTCATAAGCACAAGAACAAAAGCAAATGAGGTTCATAAGCACAAGAACGAGAGCAAAAGAGGTTGTTAAGCACACGAAAAACGCCAATTGTGGTCGTTAACCATATAAACAAGGGCAAATAAGCTTCCTAGGCACAAGAACAAATGCAAATGAGGTTCATAAGCACAAGATCAAGGGTAAATTATGTTGCAAAGCGCAAGAACAACGACAATTGAGGTTGTTAAGCATATAAAAAAGTGTAAATGAGGTTCATAAGCAGAAGATCAAGGGCAAAAGAGGTTGTTAAGCACTAGGACAATACCAATTGAGATTGTTAAGCACACAAACAAGGGCAAATAAGGTTTCTAAGCACAAGAAATATTGCAAAAGAGGTTCATAAGTCCAAGATCAAGGGCAAATTATGTTGCAAAGCGCAAGAACAACGACAAATGAGGTTGTTAAGCACCAAAACAAGTGTAAATGAGGTTCAGAAGTACAAGATCAAGGGCAAATTATGTTGTAAAGCGCAAAAACAACGACAAATGAGGTTGTTAAGCACAAGAACAGGTGTAAATGATGTTGCTAAGCACAGAAACTAGGGCAAAAGTGGTTAAGAACCATGCGAATAACGGTAATTGAGGTTGTTAAGCACATGAACAAGGGCAAATGAGGTTCCTAAGCATAAGAACAAATGAAAATGGGATTCATAAGCACAATATCAAGGGCAAATTATGTTGCAAAGCGCAAGAACAACAACAAAGGTTGTTAAGCACAAGAACAATTGTAAATGATGTTGCTAAGCACAAGAACAAGGGCAAAAGAGGTTAAGAAGCATACGAACAACGGCAATTGAGGTCGTTAAGCACACGAATAAGGGCAAATAAGGTTCCTAAGCATAAGAACAAATGCAAATTAGGTTCATAAGCACAATATCAAGGGCAAATTATGTTGTAAAGCGCGAGCAGAACAACAAAGGTTATTAAGCACAAGAACAAGTATAAATGATGTTGCTAAGTACAAGAACAAGGGCAAAACAGGTTAAGAATGATAATTGAGCTTGTTAAGCACACGAACAATGGCAAATGAGATTCCTAAAACAGAAGAACAAATGCAAATGAGGTTTATAAGCACAAGATCAAGGTCAAAAAAGCTTGTGAAGCACACGAATAACGCCAATTGTGGTTTTTAAGCACACAAACAAGAGAAAATAAGGTTCCTAAACTCAAGAACAAATGCAAATGAGATTCATAAGCACAATATCAAGGAAAAATTATGTTGCAAAGCGCGAGAACAACAACAAAGGTTGTTAAGCACAAGGACAAATATAAATGATGTTGCTAAGCACAAAAACAAGGGCAAAAGAGGTTAAGAAGCATATGAATAGTGACAATTGACCTTCTTAAGCACACGAACAAGGTCAAATGAGGTTCCTAAGCAGAACAACAAATGCAATTGAAGTTCATAAGCAGAAGATCAAGGTCAAAAGAGGTTGTGAAGCACACGAACAACGCCAATTGAGGTTTTTAAGCACACAAACAAGTGCAAATGAGGTTCCTAAGCACAAGAACAAATACAAATGAGGTTCATAAGCACAAGAACAATTGCAAAAGAAGTTGTTAGGCACACGAAAAATGCCAATTGAGGTCGTCAAGCATATAAACAAGGGCAAATGAGGTTAATAAGCACAAGAACAAATGCAAATGAGGTTCATAAGCTCAAGATCAAGGGTAAATTATGTTGCAAAGCGCAAGAACAACGACAAATGAGGTTGTTAAGCACATGGACAACGCCAATTGAGGTTGTTAAGCACACAAACAAGGAAAAATGAGGTTCCTAAACTCAAGAACAAATGCAAATGAGGTTCATAAGCACAATATCAAGCGCAAATTATGTTGCAAAGCGCGAGAACAACAACAAAGGTTGTTAAGCACAAGAACAAGTGTAAATGATGTTGCCAAGTACAATAATAAGGACAAAAGAGGTTAAGAAGCATATGAACAACAGCTATTGAGGTTGTTAAGCACACGAACAAGGGCAAATGAGGTTCCTAAGCATAAGAACAAATGCAAAAAAGGTTCATAAGCACTAGATCAAGGTCACAAGATGTTGTCAAGCACACGAAAAACACCGATAGAGGTTGTTAAGCACACAAATAATTGCAAACGAGGTTTCTAAACACAAGAACAAACGCAAATGATGTTGATAAATACAAGATCAAGGGCAAAAGAGATTGTTAAGCACACGAACAACGTCAATTGAGGTTATTAAGCACACAAACAAGGGAAAATGAGGTTCCTAAGCACAAGAACAAATGCAAATGAGATTCATAAGCACAAGATCAAGGGCAATAGAGGTTGTGAAGCACACGAACAACGCCAATAGAGGTTGTTAAGCACACAAACAAGGGAAAAAGAGGTTCCTAAGCACAAGAACAAGTGCAAATGAGGTTCATAAGCCCCAGATCAAAGGCAAATTATGTAGCAAAGCGCAATAACAACGACAAATGAGGTTGTTAAGCACAAGAACAGGTGTAAATAAGGTTAATAAGAACAAGAACGAGAGCAAAAGAGGTTGTTAAGCACACGAAAAATGCCAATTGAGGTCGTTAAGCATATAAACAAGGGCAAATGAGCTTCCTAAGCACAAGAACAAATGCAAATGAGGTTCATAAGCACAAGATCAAGGGTAAATTATGTTGCAAAGCGCAAGAACAACGACAATTGAGGTTGTTCAGCACAAGAACAAGTGTAAATGAGGTTCATAAGCACAAGATCAAGGACAAAGGAGGTTGCTAAGCATAGGGACAATGCCAATTGAGGTTGTTGAGCACACAAACAAGGGCAAAAATAGGTTCCTAAGCACAAGAAATATTGCAAAAGAGGTTCATAAGTGCAAGATCAAGGGCAAATGATGTTGCAAAGCGCAAGAACTACGACAAATGAGGTTGTTAAGCACCAAAACAAGTGTAAATGAGGTTTATAAGTACAAGATCAAGGGAAAATTATGTTGCAAAGCGCAAGAACAACGACAAATGAGGTTGTTAAGAACAAGAACAGGTGTAAATGATGTTGCTAAGCACAGGAACTAGGGAAAAAGTGGTTAAGAACCATATGAATAACGGCAATTGAGGTTGTTAAGCACATGAACAAGGACAAATGGGGTTCCTAAGCATAAGAACAAATGAAAATGGGGTTCATAAGCACAATATCAAGGGCAAATTATGTTGCAAAGCGCGAGAACAACAACAAAGGTTGTTAAGCACAAGAACAATTGTAAATTATGTTGCTAAGCAAAAGAACAAGGGCAAAAGAGGTTAAGAAGCATATGAACAATGGCAATTGAGGTCGTTAAGCGCACGAACAAGGGCAAATAAGGTTCCTAAGCATAAGAACAAATGCAAACGAGGTTCGTGAGCACATTATCAAGGGCAAATTATGTTGCAAAGCGCGAGAACAACAACAAAGGTTGTTAAGCACAAGAAGAAGTGTAAATGATGTTGCTAAGTACAAGAACAAGGGCAAAGGAGGTTAAGAGCGACAATTTTGCTTGTTAAGCATACGAACAAGGGCAAATGAGGTTCCTAAGACAGAAGAATAAATGCAAATGAGGTTTATAAGCACAAGATCAAGGTTAAAAGAGGTTGTGAAGCACACGAACAACGCCAATTGTGGTTTTTAAGCACACAAACAAGGAAAAATGAGGTTCCTAAACTCAAGAACAAATGCAAATGTGGTTCATAAACACAATATCAAGGGCAAATTATGTTGCAAAGCGCGAGAACAACAACAAAGGCTGTTAAGCACAAGAACAAATATAAATGATGTTGCTAAACACAAGAACAAGGGCAAAAGAGGTTAAGAAGCATATGAACAACGACAATTGAGCCTCTTAAGCACACGAACAAGGTCAAATGAGGTTCCTAAGCTGAACAACAAATGCAGTTGAGGTTCATAAGCACAAGATCAAGGTCAAAAGAGGTTGTGAAGCACACGAACAACGCCAATTGTGGTTTTTAAGCACACAAACAAGTGCAAATGAGGTTCCTAAGCACAAGAACAAATACAAATGAGGTTCATAAGCACAAGAACAAATGCAAAAGAAGTTGTTAAGCACACCAAAAACACCAATTGAGGTTGTTAAGCATATAAACAAGGGCAAATGAGGTTCATAAGCTCAAGATCAAGGGTAAATTATATTGCAAAGCGCAAGAACAACGACAAATGAGGTTGTTAAGCACATGGACAACGCCAATTGAGGTTGTTAAGGACACGAACAAGGGAATATTAGGTTCCTAAACTCAAGAACAAATGCAAATGAGGTTCATAAGCACAATATCAAGGTCAGAAGATGTTGTCAAGCACACTAAAAACACCAATTGAGGTTGTTAAGCATACAAATAAGTGCAAACGAGGTTCCTAAGCACAAGAACAATTGCAAATGAGGTTCATAAACACAAGATCAAGGGCAAAAGGGGTTGTTAAGCACACGAACAACGCTAATTGAGGTTATTAAGCACACAAACAATGGAAAATGAGGTTCCTAAGCACAAGTACAAATGCAAATGAGATTCATAAGCACAAGATCAAGGGCAAAAGAGGTTGTCAAGCACACGAACAACTCCAAAAGAGGTTGTCAAGCACACAAACAAGGGAAAATGAGGTTCTTAAGTACAAGAACAAATGCAAATGAGGTTCATAAGCCCCAGATCAAAGGCAAATTATGTAGCAAAGCGCAATAACAACGACAAATGAGGTTGTTAACCACAAGAACAACTGTAAATGAGGTTCACAAGCACAAGAACGAGAGCAAAAGAGGTTGTTAAGCACACGAAAAATGCCAATTGAGGTCGTTAAGCATATAAATAATGGCAAATGAGCTTCCTAAGCACAAGAGCAAATGCAAATGAGGTTCATAAGCACAAGATCAAGGGTAAATTACGTTGCAAAGTGCAAGAACAACGACAATTGAGGTTGTTAAGCACAAGAACAATTGCAAATGAGGTTCATAAACACAAGATCAAGGGCAAAAGGGGTTGTTAAGCACACGAACAACGCTAATTGAGGTTATTAAGCACACAAACAATGGAAAATGAGGTTCCTAAGCACAAGTACAAATGCAAATGAGATTCATAAGCACAAGATCAAGGGCAAAAGAGGTTGTCAAGCACACGAACAACTCCAAAAGAGGTTGTCAAGCACACAAACAAGGGAAAATGAGGTTCCTAAGTACAAGAACAAATGCAAATGAGGTTCATAAGCCCCAGATCAAAGGCAAATTATGTAGCAAAGCGCAATAACAACGACAAATGAGGTTGTTAACCACAAGAACAACTGTAAATGAGGTTCACAAGCACAAGAACGAGAGCAAAAGAGGTTGTTAAGCACACGAAAAATGCCAATTGAGGTCGTTAAGCATATAAATAATGGCAAATGAGCTTCCTAAGCACAAGAGCAAATGCAAATGAGGTTCATAAGCACAAGATCAAGGGTAAATTACGTTGCAAAGTGCAAGAACAACGACAATTGAGGTTGTTAAGCACAAGAATAAGTGTAAATGAGGTTCATAAGCACAAAATCAAGGGCAAAAGAGGTTGTTAAGAACAGGGACAACTCCAATTAAGGTTGTTGAGCACACAAACAAGGGCAAATAAGGTTCCTAAGCACAAGAAATATTGCAAAAGAGGTTCATAGGTGCAAGATCAAGGCTAAATGATGTTGCAAAGCGCAAGAACAACGACAAATGAGGTTGTTAAGCACCAAAACAAGTGTAAATGAGGTTCATAAGTACAAGATCAAGGGCAAATTACGGTGCAAAGCGCAAGAACAACGACAAATGAGGTTGTTAAGCACAAGAACAGGTGTAAATAATGTTGCTAAGCACAAGAACTAGGGCAAAAGTGGTTAAGAACCATATGAATAACGGCAATTGAGGTTGTTAAGCAGATGAACAAGGGCAAATGAGGTTCCTAAGCATCAGAACAAATGAAAATGAGGTTCATAAGCACAATATCAAGGGCAAATTATGTTGCAAAGCGTGAGAACAACAACAAAGGTAGTTAAGCACAAGAACACGTGTAAATGATATTGCTAAGTACAAGAACAAGGGCAAAAAAGGTTAACAACGACAATTGAGCTTGTTAAGCACACGAACAAGGGCAAATGAGGTTCCTAAGACAGAAGAACAAATGCAAATGAGGTTTATAAGCACAAGATCAAGGTCAAAAGAGGTTGTGAAACACACGAATAATGCCAATTGTGGTTTTTAAGCACACAAACAATGGAAAATGAGGTTCCTAAACTCAAGAACAAATGGAAATGAGGTTCATAAGCACAATATCAAGGGCAAATTATGTTGCAAAGCGCGAGAACAACAACCATGGTTGTTAAGCACAAGAACAAATATAAATGATGTTGCTAAGCACAAGAACAAGGGCAAAATAGGTTAAGAAGTACATGAACAATGACAAATGAGCTTCTTAAGCACACGAACAAGGTCAAATGAGGTTCCTAAGTAGAACAACAAACGCAATTGAGCTTCATAAGCACAAGATCAAGGTCAAAAGAAGTTGTGAAGCACACGAACAACACCAATTGAGGTTTTTAAGCACACAAACAAGTGCAAATGAGGTTCCTAAGCACGAGAACAAATACAAATGAGGTTCATAAGCACAAGAACAAATGCAAAAGAAGTTGTTAAGCACACGAAAAATACCAATTGAGGTCGTTAAGCACATAAACAAGGACAAATGAGGTTACTAAGCACAAGAACAAATGCAAATGAGGTTCATAAGCGCAAGATCACGGGTAAATTATGTTTTTAAAGCGCAAGAATAACGACAAATGAGGTTGTTAAGCACATGGTCAATGCCAATTGAAGTTGTTAAGCACACAAACAAGGGAAAATGAGGTTCCTAAACTCAAGAACAAATACAAATGAGGTTCATAAGAACAATATCAAGGGCAAATTATGTTGCGAAGCACGAGAACAACAACAAAGGTTGTTAAGCACAAGAACAATTGTAAATGATGTTGCAAGGTACAAGAATAAGGACAAAAGAAGTTAAGAAGCATATGAACAACGGCAATGGAGGTTGTTAAGCATACGAACAAGGACAAATAAGGTTCCTAAGTATAAGAACAAATGCAAATGAGGTTCATAAGCACAAGATCAAGGGCAAATTGTGTTGCAAAGCTCAAATACTAAGACAATTGAGGATGTTAAGCACAAGAAGAAGTGTAAATGATGTTGTTCTTGCGCTTTGCAACATAATTTTCCCTTGATCTTGTGCTTATGAACTTCATTTTCATTTGTTCTTGTGGTTAGGAATCTCATTTTCCCTTGTTTGTGTGCCTAACAACCTCAATTAACGATGTTTGTGTGCTGAACAACCTTGTTTTCCCTTGATCTTGTACTTATGAACCACATTTACACTTGTTCTTGTGCTTAATAACCTCATTTATCGTTGTTCTTGCACTTTGCAACATAATTTACCCTTGATCTTGCGCTTATGAACCTCATTTGCATTTGTTCTTCTGCTTAGGAACCTCATTTGTCCTTGTTTATGTACTTAACGACCTCATTTGCATTTGCTCTTCTATTTAGGAATCTCATTTGCCCTTGTTTATGTACTTAACGACCTAATTGGCATTTTTTGTGTCATTAACAACCTCTTTTGCCCTAGTTCTTGCGCTTATGAACCTCATTTGCATTTGTTCTTGCGCTTAGGAACCTCAATTGCACTTGTTTGTGTGCTTAAAAACCTCAGTTGGCGTTGGTCGTGTGCTTCACGACCTGTTGACCATGATCTTGTGCTTGTGAACCTCATTTGCATTTGTTCTTGTGCTTAGGAACCTCATTTGCCCTTGTTCGTGTTCTTAACAAGCTCAATTGCCGTTGTTCATATGCTTCTTAACCTCTTTTGCCCTTGTTACTGTGCTTAGCAACATCATTTACACTTAGCCATGTCCTTAACAACCTGTGTTGTTGTTCTCGCGCTTTGCAACAAAATTTACCCTTGATATTGTGCTTATGAACCTCATCTGCATTTGTTCTTATGCATAGGAACCTCCTTTGCCTTTGTTCGTGTGCTTAACAACCTCAATTGCCGTTGTTCATATGCTTCTTAACCTCTTTTGCCCGGGTTCTTGTTCTTAGCCACATCATTTACACTTGTTCTTGTGCTTAACAACCTTTGTTGTTGTTCTCGCGCTTTGCAACATAATTTTCCCTTGTTATTGTGCTTATGAACCTCATTTGCATTTGTTCTTGTGCTTACGAATCTCATTTGCCCTTGTTTATATGCTTAACGACCTCAATTGGCGTTTTTCGTGTGCTTAACAACCTTTTTTGCCCTCGTTCTTGTGCTTATGAACCTCATTTGCATTTGTTGTTGTGCTTAGGAACCTCATTTGCACTTGTTTGTGTGCTTAAAAACCTAATTGGCATTTTTTGTGTTCTTAACAACCTCTTTTGCCCTCGTTCTTGTGCTTACGAACCTCATTTGCATTTGTTCTAGTGCTTAGGAACCTCATTTGTACTTGTTTGTGTGCTTAAAAACCTCAATTGGGGTTGTTCGTGTGCTTCACAACCTCTTTTGACCTTGATCTTGTGCTTATGAACCTTATTTACATTTGTTCTTGTGATTAGGAACCTCATTTGTCCTTGTTCGTGTGCCTAAGAACCTCAATTGTCATTGTTCATATTCTTCTTAACCTCTTTTGCCCTAGTTCTTGTGCTTAGCAACATCATTTACACTTGTTCTTGTGCTTAACATCTTCATTTGTCTTAGTTCTTGCGCTTTGCAACACAATTTGCCCTTGATCTTGTGCTCATGAGCCTCATTCGCATTTGTTCGTGTGCTAGGGAAGCTCATTTGCCCCTGTTGTGTGCTTAACAACCTCAATTGACGTTTTTTGTGTGCTGAACAACCTCTTTTGCCCTTGATCTTGTGCTTATGAACCTCATTTACACTTGTTTTGGTGTTTAACAACCTCATTGTCGTTCTTCTGGCGCTTTGCAACATCATTTGCCCTTGATCTTGCGCTTATGAACCTCTTTTGCATTTGTTCTTGTGCTTAGGAACCTTATTTGCAATTGTTTGTGTGCTCAACAACCTCAATTGGCGTTGTCCGTGTGCTTGACAACCTCTTTTGACCTTGATATTGTGCTTGTGAACCTCATTTGCATTTGTTATTATGCTTAGGAAGCTCATTTGCCCTTGTTCGTGTGCTTAACAACCTCAATTACCGTTGTTCATAGGCTCCTTAACCTCTTTACCCCTTGTTCTTATGCTTAGCAACATCATTAACACTTGTTCTTGTGCTTAACAACCTTTGTTGTTGTTCTCGCTCCTTGCAACATAATTTGCCATTGATATTGTGCTTATGAACATTTTTGGCATTTGTTCTTGTGTTTAGGAACCTCATTTTGCCTTGTTTCTGTGCTTAACAACCTCAATTGGCTTTGTTCGTGTGCTTAACAACCTCCTTTTCGCTTGATCTTGTGCTTATGAACCTCATTTACACCTGTTCTTGTGCTTAACAACCTCATTTGTTGTTGTTCTTGCGCTTATGAACCTCATTTGCATTTGTTATTGTGCTTAGGAACCTCATTTGCACTTGTTTGTGTGCTTCAAAACCTAATTGGCATTTTTTGTGTTCTTAACAACCTCTTTTGCCCTCGTTCTTGTGCTTATGAACCTCATTTGCACTTGTTTGTGTGCTTAAAAACCTCAATTGGCGTTGTTCGTGTGCTTCACAACCTCTTTTGACCTTGATCTTGTGCTTATGAACCATATTTTCATTTGTTCTTGTGATTAGGAACCTCATTTGCCCTTGTTCGTGTGCCTAAGAACCTCAATTGTCGTTGTTCATATTCTTCTTAACCTCTTTTGCCCTAGTTCTTGTGCTTAGCAACATCATTTACACTTGTTCTTGTGCTTAACATCTTCATTTGTCTTAGTTCTTGCGCTTTGCAACACAATTTGCCCTTGATGTTGTGCTCATGAGCCTCATTTGCATTTGTTCGTGTGCTAGGGAAGCTCATTTGCCCCTGTTGTGTGCTTAACAACCTCAATTGACGTTGTTTGTGTGCTGAACAACCTCTTTTGCCCTTGATCTTGTTCTTATGAACCTCATTTACACTTGTGTTGGTGTTTAACAACCTCATTTGTCGTTCTTCTGGCGCTTTGCAACATCATTTGCCCTTGATCTTGCGCTTATGAACCTCTTTTGCATTTGTTCTTGTGCTTAGGAACCTTATTTGCGATTGTTTGTGTGCTCAACAACTTCAATTGGCGTTGTCCGTGTGCTTGACAACCTCTTTTGACCTTGATCTTGTGCTTGTGAACCTCATTTGCATTTGTTATTATGCTTAGGAACCTCATTTGCTCTTGTTCGTATGCTTAACAACCTCAATTGCCGTTGTTCATAGGCTTCTTAACCTCTTTCCCCCTTGTTCTTGTGCTTAGCAACATCATTTACACTCGTTCTTGTGCTTACCAACCTTTGTTGTTGTTCTCGCTCCTTGCAACATAATTTGCCCTTGATATTGTGCTTATGAACATCTTTGGCATTTGTTCTTGTGTTTAGGAACCTCATTTTGCCTTGTTTCCGTGCTTGACAACTTCAATTGGCGTTGTTCATGTGCTGAACAACCTCATTTTCGCTTCATCTTGTGCTTATGAACCTCATTTACACCTGTTCTTGTGCTTACCAACCTCATTTGTCGTTGTTCTTGAGCTTATGAACCTCATTTGCATTTGTTATTGTGCTTAGGAACCTCATTTGCACTTGTTTGTGTGCTTAAAAACCTAATTGGCATTTTTTGTGTTCTTAACATCCTCTTTTGCCCTCGTTCTTGTGCTTATGAACCCCATTTGCACTTGTTTGTGTGCTTAAAAACCTCAATTGGCGTTGTTCGTGTGCTTCACAACCTCTTTTGACCTTGATCTTGTGCTTATGAACCATATTTACATTTGTTCTTGTGATTAGGAACCTCATTTGCCCTTGTTCGTGTGCCTAAGAACCTCAATTGTCGTTGTTCATATTCTTCTTAATCTCTTTTGCCGTTCTTGTGATTAGGAACCTCATTTGCCCTTGTTCGTGTGCCTAAGAACCTCAATTGTCGTTGTTCATATTCTTCTTAATCTCTTTTGCCCTAGGTCTTGTGCTTAGCAACATCATTTACACTTGTTCTTGTGCTTAACATCTTCATTTGTCTTAGTTCTTACGCTTTGCAACACAATTTGCCCTTGATCTTGTACTCATGAGCCTCATTTGCATTTGTTCGTGTGCTAGGGAAGCTCATTTGCCCCTGTTGTGTGCTTAACAACCTCAATTGAAGTTGTTTGTGTGCTGAACAACCTCTTTTGCCCTTGATCTTGTTCTTATGAACCTCATTTACACTTGTTTTGGTGTTTAACAACCTCATTTGCCCCTGTTGTGTGCTTAACAACCTCAATTGAAGTTGTTTGTGTGCTGAACAACCTCTTTTGCCCTTGATCTTGTTCTTATGAACCTCATTTACACTTGTTTTGGTGTTTAACAACCTCATTTGTCGTTCTTCTGGCGCTTTGCAACATCATTTGCCCTTGATCTTGCGCTTATGAACCTCTTTTGCATTTGTTCTTATGCTTAGGAACCGTATTTGCAATTGTTTGTGTGCTCAACAACCTCAATTGGCGTTGTCCGTGTGCTTGACAACCTCTTTTGACCTTGATCTTGTGCTTGTGAACCTCATTTGCATTTGTTATTATGCTTAGGAACCTCATTTGCCCTTGTTCGTGTGCTTAACAACCTCAATTCCCGTTGTTCATATGCTTCTTAACCTCTTTTACCCTTGTTCTTGTGCTTAGCAACATCATTTATACTTGTTCTTGTGCTTAACAACCTTTGTTGTTGTTCTCGCGCCTTGCAACATAATTTGCCCTTGATATTGTGCTTATGAACATCTTTTGCATTTGTTCTTGTGTTTGGGAACCTCATTTTGCCTTGTTTCTGTGCTTAACAACCTCAATTGGCATTGTTCGTGTGCTTAACAACCTTGTTTTTCCTTCATCTTGTGCTTATGAACCTCATTTACACTTGTTCTTGTGCTTAACAACCTCATTTGTCGTTGTTCTTGCGCTTTGCAACAAAATTTACCCTTGATCTTGCGCTTATGAACCTCATTTGCATTTGTTCTTGTGCTTAGGAACCTCATTTGCACTTGTTTGTGTGCTTAAAAACCTAATTGGCATTTTTTGTGTTCTTAACCTCTTTTGCCCTTGTTCTTTTGCTTATGAACCTCATTTGCACTTGTTTGTGTCCTTGAAAACCTCATTTGCATTTGTTCTTGTGGTGAGGAACCTGATTTGCCCTTTTTCGTGTTCTTAACATGCTCAATTGTCGTTGTTCATACGCTTCTGAACCTCTTTTGCCCTTGTTATTGTGCTTAGCAACATCATTTACACTTGGCCATGTCCTTAACAACCTTTGTTGTTGTTCTCGCGCTTTGCAACAAAATTTACCCTTCATATTGTGCTTACGAATCTCATCTGTATTTGTTCTTATGCTTCGGAACCTCATTTGCCTTTGTTCATATGCTTAACAACCTCAATTGCCGTTGTTCATATGATTCTTAACTTCTTTTGGCCTGGTTCTTGTTCTTAGCAAAATCATTTACACTTGTTCTTGTGCTTAACAACCTTTGTTGTTGTTCTCGCGCTTTGCAACATAATCTTCCCTTGATATTGTGCTTATGAACCTCATTTGCATTTGTTCTTGTGCTTAGGAAGCTCATTTGCCCTTGTTTATATGCTTAACGACCTCAATTGGCGTTTTTCGTGTGCTTAACAACCTCTTTTGCCCTCGTTCTTGTGCTTATGAACCTCATTTGCATATGTTCTTGTGCTTAGGAACCTCATTTGCACTTGTTTGTGTCCTTCAAAACCTCAATTGGCGTTGTTCATGTGCTTCACAACCTCTTTTGACCTTGATCTTGTGCTTAAGAACCATATTTACATTTGTTCTTGTGATTAGGAACCTCATTTGCCCTTGTTTGCCCTTGTTCGTGTGCTTAACAACCTCAATTGTCGTTGTTCATATGCTGCTTAACCTCTTTTGCCATTGTTCTTGTTATTAGCAACATCATTTACACTTCTTCTTGTGCTTAACATCTTTGTTTGTCTTAGTATTTGACCTTTGCAACACAATTTGCCCTTGATGTTGTGCTTATGAACCTCATTTCCATTTGTTCTTCTGCTTGGGAACCTCCTTTGCCCTTGTTGTGTGCTTAACAACCTCAGTTGGCGTTGTTTGTGTGCTGAACATCCTCTTTTGCCCTTGATCTTGTGCTTATGAACCTCATTTACACTTGTTTTGGTGCTTAACAACCTCATTTGTCGTTCTTCTGGCGCTTTGCAACATCATTGGCCCTTGATCTTGCGCTTATGAACCTCTTTTGCAATTGTTTGTGTGCTCAACAGCCTCAATTGGCGTTGTCCGTGTGCTTAACAGCCTCTTTTGCCCTTGATCTTGTGCTTGTAAACATCATTTGCACTTTTTCCTGTGCAAAGGAAACTCATTTGCCCTTGTTCGTGTGCATAACAACCTCAATTACCGTGGTTCATAGGCTTCTTAATCTCTTTTCCCCTTGTTCTTGTGCTTAGCAACATCATTTACACTTGTTCTTGTGCTTAACAACCTTTGTTGTTGTTCTCGCGCCTTGCAACATAATTTGCCCTTGATATTGTGCTTATGAACATCTTTTGCATTTGTTCTTGTGTTCAGGAACCTCATTTTGCCTTTTTATGTGCTTAACAACCTCAATTGGCGTTGTTCGTGTGCGTAACAACCTCGTTTTCCCTTCATCTTGTGCTTATGAACCTCATTTACACTTGTTCTTGTGCTTAACAACCTCATTTATCGTTGTTCTTGCGCTTTTCAACATAATTTACCCATGATCTTGCGCTGATTAACCTCATTTGCATTTGTTCTTGTGCTTAGGAACATCATTTGCACTTGTATGTGTGCTTAAAAACCTCAATTGGCGTTGTTCGTGTGCTTCACAACCTCTTTTGACCATGATATTGTGCTAGTGAACCTTATTTGCATTTGTTCTTGAGCTTTCCAACACAATTTGCCCTTGTTCTTGTGCTTATGAATCTCATTTGAACTTGTTCTTGTGCTTGGGAACCTCATTTGCCCTTGTTGTGTGCTTAACAACCTCAATTGAAGTTGTTTGTGTGCTGAACAACCTCTTTTGCCCTTGATCTTGTGCTTATGAACCTCATTTGCACTTGTTCTTGTGCTTAAAACATCAATTATAGTTGTTCATGCGCTTTGCAACATAATTTACCCTTGATCTTGCGCTTATGAACCTCATTTTCATTTTGTTCTTGTGCTTAGAAACTTCATTTACCCTTGTTTGTGTGCTTAACAACCTCAATTGGTGTTGTTCATGTGCTTATAAACCTCATTTGCATTTGTTCTTGTGCTGAGTAATCTCAATTCCACTTATTTGTGTGCTTAATAATCTCAATTGGCATTTTCAGTGTGCTTGACAACCTCTTTTGACCTTGATCTTATGCTTATGAACCCCATTTACATTTGTTATTGTGCTGAGGAACCTGAATTGCACTTATTTGTGTGCTTAATAATCTCAATTGACATTTTCAGTGTGCTTGACAACCTCTTTTGACCTTGATCTTGTGCTTGTGAACCTCATTTGCATTTGTTATTATGCTTAGGAAGCTCATTTGCCCTTGTTCGTGTGCTTAACAACCTCAATTGCCGTTGTTCATATGCTTCTTAACCTCTTTTGCCCTTGTTCTTGTGCTTAGCAACATCATTTATACTTGTTCTTGTGCTTAACAACCTTTGTTGTTGTTCTCGCGCCTTGCAACATAATTTGCCCTTGATATTGTGCTTATGAACATCTTTTACATGTGTTCTTGTGTTTGTGAACCTCATTTGCATTTGTTCTTGTGCTTAGGAACCTCATTTGTCCTTGTTCGTGTTCTTACAAGCTCAATTGTCATTGTTCATATGCTTCTTAAACTCTTTTGCCCTTATTGTGCTTAGCAACATCATTTATACTTGGCTATGTCCTTAACAA